>JAGFNQ010002805.1:70146-94871 GCA_024364735.1 Boesenbergia rotunda
GGACCGGCTAGAGGGGGGTGAATAGAACGGGAAAAAATTTATAAAAGTGGAGGCTCTCGTCTTTAAAAAAAAACTTGGTGCAACTGAGAACGTTGCTTCCAAGACAGTGGACGCTCAATAAAAATCTCCTTGTGGCGGAGAAGCCTTACAAAAATAGCACGCTAGACTTTAGAGTGTTTACAAGAAATGAATTAATTGAATGAATAAAAGTTGAACTCTAAGCCTATTTATAGCCTAAGAGAATAAATCTGGATTGTTGATTGTTGAGGAATTTTCTCTTGGCCGTTGATCCATGGATGTAATCTGGATGGCCGATCTTGGATGGGATTAAACTACATCCATTGGATCTGATTAAAGGATAAAGTTATCCTTTAAGAGATAACTTTGTCTTCTGCTCGCAACAGATAAATAACTTTATCATTTGCTCGCAACAACTTTAATCATATTTTTTCTTTATCCCAGTCGGTAAGATTGGTGATATATGTAGGCGAGGTTGCTGGTTCGAATCTTCACAGCAACAAATAAAATTCTTTTTGTTTCAGGTGCTTGGTTTGACTTGGTCAAACTGACCAGTCTTTTGGTTCATCTTCTGGGTGATTTCCGGCCAACCGGAGTTAGGCTCACCCGAACCCGACTCCGGCCTTTCGCCCCTCGAGCGTCCTTCCTCCCGGCTTCTTGTCCCTCGGACACCGCGCACGTCCTTCTCGCTCCACCGGCGTACTCTTCCGCAGCTTCCGCGTCCCTCGGATTGTACCGAGCCCGTCGGCTCACTTCCCCGCACAATCCTTCTCGTCCGCTACGTCTTACGCTCGACTTCCTCCGTACCTAAGCTCCTGTACACTTAGCAGAGGGATTAAACATACCAGGACCTAACTTAAATCGGTTGATCACATCAAAATCAACCAGGGGTACTTACAATCTCCCCCTTTTTGATGTGTATCAATCCGAGTTAAATTAGGGTAATCAAAATAAAAAAAACATACATAATAATGTAAACAGTTTAAGTTCAAAAAAAACTTAAATTTCAAGTAAATTAAAATTCTACCCTTAACTTAGTACTATTCCTCCCCTTTGATCACATCAAAAAATTGGGAAATATAAGTAGGGAAGAAAATTTTTTGAGTGCGATAAAAAATTTTCTAAGTGAAAAAAAAACGTGTTGGCACAGATTTTTTAAATTTAAAATGACATATTTTTTTCAAAGTTAATTCCATTTTTTTTTGTAAAAACAAGATTTAAAAAAATCTAAATTTTTTTTTGATAAAATCCACAGTTGATGAGGAGATCCAAAAACAATCGAATTTGGTCAAAAAATTTTTCTATCGAATTTTGAAAATTAAAAAAAATCATATTTCAATAAAAAAAATCTAAATATTTTTTGTTAAAGTTGAAGATGAAATATGAGTTTGGACAAAAATTTTGAGTTTTAAATTCGTTCATCAAGTCTAAAAATGGCAAACCAACACATAAGAGTTTTTGAAGAATAAATTTTAAAAAAATTCAAAAAATTGCTTCAAAAAATATTTTTTTAAAAAAAATTATAATGAATTTCCCCCTAAACTCTTAATTTTAAATTTTGAGAGAAAAAAATATTCAAAAATTTTAAAAGAATTTTTAGTAGATAGACAACATAATTGTGCATAAAAAAAATTATATAATTTTTGTTAGAGAAAAAAAAATGCGCACATATATAATAACAAAAAAAATTCAGTTTAATACAAATTTAGGAACCCAAAATAAGTTCTTATCTACAGGATTAATTAAAAACTTAGGCGGAATATAGCTTTTGGGCACATTTTTATATTGACCCTTATGATTTTTAAAATACCAATTTAAATTATCAGGAAAGCTATTTTTCTTTTGGCATAAATGTGCAATATCAAGTTCTAATTTTTGCACTAAGTTTTTCAAATTTCCATTTTCATTTTTTAAAATTTCAGAAGGGAAAGTAAGTGCCAATTCATTTTTCAATTTTAAATTTTCTTTTTCTAATCTACAATTAGATTTAAGCAAGGCTTTAACTCCTGCATATAATTGATCATGAGGAAGAAAACAGACCTCACTTACCGGGTCGCTTTCGAAAAGCGAGGTTCTTTCTTCGTCGTCAGTTTCTTCTGACATCTCTCCCCCTTCATCAGTGCTCCCTTCTTGATGATTTGCAATTAACGCAAGTCCCGCGTATTCTTGACCTTCTGATTCCTCAGACGAGGACTCGTCCCAAGTGGCCTTCAGTTTTGGCTCTGAGGTACTTTCATGCAATTCTAGGAATTTCTCCCAGAGCTCTTTTGCCGAGTTGTAATTTTCGATGCGGTTAACTTCTTATCGGGAAGAACAGCTAGTAGATGAAATTCAGCTTTGCCATTTGCTTCAAAGTCTGATTTCTCCTTCTTGGTCCATGATTCTATTTCTTTATCCTTGCCGTTGTTGTCTTTAGGAACTGAAAAACCATTTTTCATAATTATTAGCAATTCAATATCAATTTTAAAAAATACCTGCATTCGGTGCTTCCACATCGCGAACTCCCCCTCAAACTTCGGCGGGTAGATTACGGCTCCAACCATTTTTCTTGAAATTGCTGCAGTCGGCGATTAGTCCTTCTGCGGCGACCTTGGCTCTGATACCACTTGTTGGATCGGGTTGGACCGGCTAGAGGGGGTGAATAGACGGGAAAAAAAATTTATAAAAGTGGAGGCTCTCGTCTTTAAAAAAGAAACTTGGTTGCAACTGAGAACGTTGCTTCCAAGACAGTGGACGCTCAATAAAAATCTCCTTGTGGCGGAGAAGCCTTACAAAAATAGCACGCTAGACTTTTAGAGTGTTTACAAGAAATGAATTAATTGAATGAATTAAAAGGTTGAAACTCTAAGCCTATTTATAGCCTAAGAGAATAAATCTGGATTGTTGATTGTTGAGGAATTTTCTCTTGGCCGTTGATCCATGGATGTAATCTGGATGGCTGATCTTGGATGGGATTAAACTGCATCCATTGGATCTGATTAAAGGATAAAGTTATCCTTTAAGAGATAACTTTGTCTTCTGCTCGCAATAGATAAATAACTTTATCATTTGCTCGCAACAACTTTAATCATATCTTTTCTTTATCCCAGTCGGTAAGATTGGTGATATATGTAGGCGAGGTTGCTGGTTCGAATCTTCACAGCAACAAATAAAATTCTTTTTGTTTCAGGTGCTTGGTTTGATTTGGTCAAACTGACCAGTCTTTTGGTTCATCTTCTGGGTGATTTCCGGCCAACCGGAGTTAGGCTCACCCGAACCCGACTCCGGCCTTTCGCCCCTCGAGCGTCCTTCCTCCCGGCTTCTTGTCCCTCGGACACCGCGCACGTCCTTCTCGCTCCACCGGCGTACTCTTCCGCAGCTTCCGCGTCCCTCGGATTGTACCGAGCCCGTCGGCTCACTTCCCCGCACAATCCTTCTCGTCCGCTACGTCTTACGCTCGACTTCCTCCGTACCTAAGCTCCTGTACACTTAGCAGAGGGATTAAACATACCAGGACCTAACTTAAATCGGTTGATCACATCAAAATCAACCAGGGGTACTTACACTAACGATTCATCTGTTGTTGTGAATTTTGTCAGGACTCACCTATTTTGCAAGTTTGGGGTACCCAGGGCGATCATCAGTGATCAAGGGTCTCACTTCTGCAATAGGCACATGAAAGCGCTTTTGAGCAAGTATAGAGTGATCCATAAGGTGTCCACCCCGTATCATCCTCAAACAAATGGACAAGCTGAAATATCAAACCGAGAGATTAAGCTTATCTTGGAGAAAACTATAAGGCTAGACCGGAAGGACTGGAGCAAGAGACTTGATGAAGCTTTATGGGCCTACCGGACTGCCTACAAGACACCCATTGGGATGTCCCCCTACAGGATTGTTTTTGGTAAGGCTTGTCATCTACCAGTGGAGGTGGAACACAGGGCTTATTGGGCAGTTAAGGCTTGCAACATGAACTTAGAAAAATCTGGGCAAGAAAGGAAGTTGCACCTACAAGAGCTAGAGGAACTAAGGTTAGAAGCCTACGAGAGTTCACGCATTTATAAAGAAAAGACTAAGGTTTCCCACGATAAGAACATTTTGAGAAAAAAGTTTCATGTGGGAGAAAGGTGCTTTTGTTCAGATCTAGACTAAAGTGACATCCAGGTAAGTTGAAGTCCAGGTGGGAGGGTCCTTTTGTTGTTACTAATGTGTTTCCCTTCAGTGCTATTGAGATCCAGGATATGACGGGCACTACCTTCAAGGTGAATGGACATCAATTGAAGCAGTATCACGAGGGAATGGAGGGAACAAGAATGGAGAGTATGGACTTGTACCATGCAATCTACCCGACTTAGAGGGGAGTCCGTTCTTTGCATTTTCCTTTTTGTACATACATTTTGATTTTCTCGCAATTTTCTTTGTTAGTTGTAAGTAGCACTTCGCTTAAGTTTTTCCTATGCATTGGAGGAATCATGAAGTGAGAAAATTATTTAGATAATTAAGTCATGGATAGCATGCCTTGGTTAGTTTTCAACTTGCATATAGTTATTGGTTGATGAAGGATTCTAATATTGGATTGAGCATGATTGATATTATTCCTAGATAGGACCACTTGTTGCCTACAATAGATTAATTTTTGTGTGATGAACATTCATGCTTTGGAACTTTAGAACTTGCTCATTTCCTCTTTGGAATCATAGAGGCATATGATACATTGAATGGTAGAGCTATTCATCACAATCTTTGTTATTCTTCTTTTCATTCGCGCCATTATCTCCATCTTGGCTATTTTTGCTCTATTCTTTTCCTTTAAGTTGATGAATAACTTGTTGAACTAGCTTCTTGAGTTGGACAAAATCCTAGGTGTGGGGGAAAAGAAATTGACCTTGGATCCAATGGATATGAAGATTGCACAAGTTCTCTTGGATTTGATTTGGACTTAGAATGAGGAATTTGAAGGCTCCAAAGCTAAAGATAAGGTAGTCTCCAAGAACTATGTGGTATCTCTATCTACATTCGGAGAAAAAGAAAAAAAAAAAAAAAAAAAAAAAAGAAAAAAAATGAAATAAAGTGGAATGAGTGTAGTTCAAGTTCTTGGAGTCATTCTTTGATATTATAAGCAGCTGGAAGTTGAAAACTCTGAAGTTTTAAAGTTTTCCTGAAGACTACAAGAAATTCCCAGCCACCAAAGCTCAGGAGGATCAATAGTTTTGGCTACAGTCTTATAATTGTGCTCTTATCATTTATGGTGGTTTACTTCATGTTCCCTAAGAAGTTTGTTTAGTTAACAAGAAAAACCAAATGAGAAGACAAAGATCTACTGAAATTTCTGAATCATCAACTTTAAGGAAACTTTACAAGTTTGGAATCTTAAAAGCCACAAGAAACATGTGGAAGAGCCACTGAAGTGGTTAGTTTTCTATGTTGAAATGGCGAACAAGTAGCCAATTGAATTCAAAAGTGAGTTAGTGAAAGGAAGAAGAAGAAATCAGGGAAATGACAGTTTCAGAATCTGCAAATCCACTCTGATCAGACCCTGATCGGTCTTCAATCCGATCAGGGAGGAGTTTGATCGGTCTCCAGACCGATCAGAGGCAGTCAGGTCGATCAGATACAATCCATCAGATTAAAGGAAATGGCTCAAATTGAGATAATAAGATGAGTTCACATACAAGCTGACTAATTCATCAAGTTCTATCATTTAACGTTTTCTTTTGCTTGCCCCACTAAATTCTTCACTTAGTAATAGAAACTTTCTTCTTGTTTATTTTGGCTTCTCTATTAATAAGCTCTATTCATTGTATGTGTCACATGAATTCTTTTGATGAAAATTAGGGGGTGAGCAAGCTTATGATAGTGAAGAGGCATGATGATTCTTGAGTGGTACTCCACTACTCATTGAATTTTGAGAGTTAGGGCTAGTCCTACGAGAGTTTCATGCTTGATCTATTGACTTGGATGAATTCACCATTACCAACTAGCTAGTGTTAGAATGGAATTGATGCGGACTTGGTTCCAAAAGGTTTGACGATCGTGAATAATTACCACTAGGTGATTTCCTCCATATTAGGTAAACTTGCTTGGGTCAATAAACTTGGTTTTCTTTTTGCTCGAGACGTGCAAAGAGTAGGTGTGGGGAGTGATAATTAGCAATTTGACGGATAGATTTTGTGCAATTAGTGAGGGAATTTGAGGGTTTGAGTGACATTTATTTATGAAATGATGCATAATTAGTAATAGGATGTATTTCCATTAGCTAATCAATCTTCTTGTATTTTTACACTCATAATTCATTTTATTTGCTTTTTGGACAGTTTGGGCATCATCGGATCAAAAGGGCACTTCCAGGGCTAGGATGGATCCATAAGCAAATGACATCGGGCTAAAAATTCATTCTGTGGATGCCCTGATCGGTCTCCAATCCGATCAGGGAAGGTCTGATCGGTCCCGTGACCGATCAGAAGAGGCTGGCACAGAAGGACCTCGAACTTCAGCTACTGATCAGATCTTGATCGGCCCTCAGACCGATCAGGGAGGTGCCTGATCGGTCCTCAGCCCGATCAGGGGTCATCCAGTCCGATCAGAGAGCTTCCAGACCGATCAGTAGCTGTCCAGATGCGATCGGATGCGTTGGTCATCACAACCTTCCACTTGGATCTAGCAACGACGATTGATAGAGCTCCATTGCAAATGATCTCAGCCACTCATCAGAGGAAATGAAGGGTCGAAAGGAGGAGTAGAAAAGGGGATTAGGGCAGCCAAAAAGGGGTATCAGATCGGATCCAAGCAGGAATGCAGGGGAGAGGCGATGGAGAAGGGAAGATACTGTTCGATCAGTTTTCTCTGAGGATTAACAGCTTGGACAGGACTTCTTCTTCAACTGCCCAGTCCATTCCCTCCTCTGCTCCGGCTGTGAAGCAATCAGCTTCGTCGGAGCATAGTTTCTTCCACCGAGCAACCCATTTTAGCTTCCTTTTTATTGTTTTTGTCCTGCTTACTTGCTGTAGAACGAAGCTTACATTTCCCTTTCATTTGTTTTTAAATTCCTGTTACTTTCCAGCTCAGTACTGCAATTTCAAGTTAGTATTAAGGTTTCCAGCTTGGTTTCCCAGTTTTACAGCGCGTCTTTGTAGGAATTTTCCATATCTTCAAGCTTTTACTACTCGAATGAAAAAGGGTTGTTAAATTGTTCCAATCATGCGTGTGTTTGGCGATGAACACTATTGCCTTCTAGTCAGGAATGTTATATGAATCCTTGCTGAGTTTATTTCTGTTGGTTAGTGTTCCTTTGGTGTCCTTTAAATTGAATTCGCTTAGACTTCAAATCCAAATAGTTAATGCTATTAGATAGAAGTTTGTAGCTAATTTTAATTGCTTGTTATCCTCAAAACCCAAGGAAACATGTTTAATTTAGCTCGTTTTTATTTTTCTGGGATTTACTATTTTTCATAGACCGAAGAAGTGCATGCATTATATTGGGTCCTTGAGAGACGATTCGGTTCAACTATTACTACAAAAGTGCTTGAAATGAGAAAATTAATTGAAACCGTAACACAACTAAAATGGTTATCATGGTGCTAGCCACAAGAAGAGATTTACAAAGCAAGAAGGAGAGGGAGAAGAGGGATTTTGGCCATGAGATGGAAGGGAAAAAGAATGACAAGTTCATTATCCAAATGACAAGAAAAACTCTTTTACACTCATTCCATAAATATGAAGAGTTTTTGTCCCTTTAGCTTCTCTCCTTTAATGCTAATAAAAACTCACTCAAAGCATATTTTCTCATGTGGCTCTTCAACTTCTCTTCATCCAATGAAGAGAAACTTTTCATCTTCCTCTATTATTAATTTATTAAATATTTTAATAAATTAATATCTCATTCAAATGTGGTTGAATCTAATCTAAATGATTCAAACTCAAATTAGATCTCAATCTCATAATCCAATTGGATTCATTTGAGTCTAACTCAATTAATCTAATTCGGATCAAATCTTAGTCAAACTAAGATCAATTAATTTTCGAAGCATCATGCCCTTAGTGTGTGACCCTATAGGTTTTAGTAACGTTGGCAGTCTAAACCGCTTTAGACACATAAGCAATGAGCGACATCTAGCAATGCATCATTGCTACCCAAGTGACGAGAAAATCGAGATCCGACTTAACCTCCGTGACTATGATAATATATGACCTTGTCCTTCCATCCTCAATATCTAGATTGGCCAATGAGGCATAGATCGTGTCATCCTTGATCAATCTTTGTGTTTCTTGATCCCCAAGTTGACTCATTCATACAAATGAGCTCAATATCTCATATTGACTCATTTGAGCATGGCCATGTGTTTTAGTAGTCTTACTTAATCAAGGGGCGCACAGATATCACTTCCGTCATATGGGAGAGATAGATCTCATCTACATCACTCATATCCCTCCGCATAATTCATTACATACCCATTGATCGTCTTTTTTAGTCCACCTTATTAGGGGTGACGTTTGACGATACCAAAGTACGTAACTCCTTATGTAGGGAATCGTAGTGACTTCAGGTCTAAGGACTATTCGTACTAATAGTCACATGAGAAAGTTTATGACACTCATATGACAATCTATAAAATTTTTCCATGGCGAGTTAATTTAGTACACATTCTCCAATGTATACCCTTGTATCAACTTAATATCATATATCCATGACTTGTGAGCTCAAGTCATCAATTAACTTACATGCTAGTCTTCATGCATTAATATTGTCCTTGAATATTAATGCTTGACTAGGAATAGTTTAGTATAGTGTTCTCTACATCTCATTATCGATTCAACCAATCGATATAATGTAGATAAGAACTACTACCTAAGGACATTATTATACTTAGTTATTTGACACAAATATAAAATATAATAACCAAACATGTCTTTATTAATGATAGCAAATGATACAAAAAGTCTCTAGTCAATCATCACATAATTGGCTCTATAACTCCTACTAACAGGACTTCCTCCCGGTTCGTCGGGAGTGTCCCGTTTGTTAGGTAGGTGATGAGCGACGCTCTCCAGTCCGTCCAGAGCTCCAACTCGGCATGTTGCTCTATGTGCTTCACCATCATTGTCTATGGCGCTCTCTAGTCCCCCGGGGCTATGGTGCAGCGGTAAGGTCACTAGTAGTTAACCCAGGTATCCGCAGTTCGATCCCCAGCTATGGTGCATTTTGCAGGAATTTTCCTCCAAATGGGGCGCGAACCCTAGGACGCTGGGCTTCTAGACTGTCCACCGCGAACGCTTCCTGATTTACCCTGGTGACTGGTGGGAAACTTCCGTGGGGCCGGGCCGGTCACCCCAGGTTCAATTTGTCTGCTGCCTGGTTCATCATTTTTTTTTCACCATCATTGTCTGACTGGTTGGTTGGGGAAGCACCCGGGAGCCTACCGAGCTAGCCAACTTGGCTAACTCGTCCGCCAGTAGGTTACTCTCTCTCTCGATCTTCTGTAACTAGACTTCCCGGAACCCAGCTTTTAGCTTCTCATAGGCTTCCACAAATGCTTGTAATTGATCGCTATTGATCTCGAACCGACGATGAGTTGTTGGGTGGCCAACTGAGAGTCTGAGTATAGCTTTACCCGAGTGGCGCCTACATGTTTGTCTGCCTGTAGTCCAGCGATGAGGGCTTCATACTCGACTTCGTTGTTCGTGGCTCGGTATTCCAGCCGGACTGACAGATGCAACTGCTCTTCCCTTGGAGAGACCATCAAAATGCCAATGTCACTGTCCTGCCGAGCCGACGACCCATCCACATAAATTTGCCAAGCTTCCTCAGCTTCCTCCGAGTGTAATTCACTTAGAAAATCGGCTAAGGCTTGTGCTTTGATAGGCAGTCGAGCTTGATACTGGATGTCATACTTACTTAGCTCGGTGGTCCACTTGATCAGTCGCCCCGATGCCTTCGGATTTGAAACTACTCGACCCAGATTACTGTTGGTCAGGACCACGATCGGATGCGCTAGAAATACGATCGGAGCCACCGAGCAGCTAACAACAGGACGTAAGCTAACTTTTCGAGTGTCGTATATCAGCACTCGACACCCTTTAATAGATGAGCAAAGAAATGCACCGGTTGTTGTTCGGCCTCATCTTGCCTAAATAACACCATACTGATCGATTCAGTCGAGGCCGCAAAATACACATACAAAACTTCTCTGACCTCTGGCTTGGCCAAAACTAGCAACTCGGCTAGATATGTCTTCAGTTCTTCAAACTCCTTGTCGCAGTCAGCGTCCCATTGAAATTTGGTAGCTCAGCGGAGGGTTTTGAAGAAGGGCAATCCTTGCTTGGCAAATCGGGAAATGAAGCGAGATAGTGCCATGATTCGCCCGGTGAGCCTCTGTGCCTCCCTGAGGTTACGTGGTGGGGGCATGTCGAGCAAGGCTCGGACCTTGCTCGGGTTGGCCTCAATGCCCCTCTCGGTGATAATATACCGAGGAATTTTCCACTTCGAGCTCCGAAGAGACACTTGGTTGGGTTTAGCTTCAGTCCATACTGGCGCAAGGTCTAATAGGTCTCCTCCACATCTGACACCAGGTCAGCCGCTCGCCTTGACTTGATCAGGATGTTGTCCACGTATACTTCTATGTTCCGCTCGATCTGCGACCGGAAGACCTTGTTTATCATCCGCTGGTAGGTGGCTCCGACATTCTTCAGTCCGAACGGCATAATCGTATAGCAATACGTGTCGTCCGCCGTGATAAAGCTGACCTTCTCTTGATCTTCGGCCGCCAGGGGCATCTGGTGATAGCCCTGATACGCGTCCAACATGGAGATGAGCTCGTTCTCGGCGGTCGAGTCGACCATTTGGTCGATCTAGGGCAAAGGATAGCAATCCTTTGGGCAGACTCGGTTAGGGTCCCGAAAGTCATGCAGACTCTCCATTTGTTGTCGTGCTTGGCCACCAGGACCACATTGGCTAGCCAGGCTGGGAATTGGACTTCTCAGATGTGTCCTGCCTCCAGCAACTTCTCGATTTTCGCTCGGATGATTTTGTTTTGCTCTGTGCTGAAATCTCTCTTCCGCTACTTGACCAACCTAGACACATGCCCCCGTAGTTCCTTTACCGACCACGCGAACATGTCTTGATTCCTTGTCGAGCACTCCAACAGTGGTTCCTTCAGTTCACTCGGGAGGCCTGCAGCTATTTTGATTCGGGACTCTGCCCGGTCAGGGAGTAGTTGAACTTCCTCTTTGTTCTCGTGCAGCTCGGCCCATGGAGAGGACTCTACCATATTGCAGCTAGTGGCCGTGCGTTGAGCTTTCTGACTCTCGGTCCGAATATCTCCACGTAGCATCGACGCGCCACCCTTTGGTTCCCCCTAACTTCCCCAACCTTGTCGCCGACCGGGAACTTGATCTTGAGGTAGAAGATTGATACCACAGCTTGGAACTCGTTAAGAGCTAGTCACCCCAAGATTACATTATAGGCAGAGGGGCGTCTACTATCAAAAAGGTAGACCGTCTGGTTCTCTTCAGGAGTTCATCACCCAAGCAAACAACCAGGCGAATATGCACGATCGGCTGTACTTGATTTCCCGTGATCCCGAACAATGGTATAGCCACCAACTCCAACTGGGATGGCTTGATCTGCAATTGGTCAAAGGCCTTTTTATATAAGATGTTGACCGAGCTGCCCATGTCCACTATGGTACGGTGGACCTGATAATTGGCAATCACCGCCGTGATCACCAAAGCATCGTCGTGCGGGACCTCCGGTCCTTGCAAGTCTTGCGGTCCGAAGCTGATCTAGGGCCCTTGTGCCTCAGCGGCACTCGTTCCTACCTGATGAATTTTCAGTCGGCGCACTTGTGCCTTCTGGGATCGGTTGGAGTCTCCCCCGGTCGGCCCACCTGAGATCACGTGGACGCCTCCTCGGGCGGTGTTATGTTGGTTGGCTTGCTCTTCATCCATTTCATCGTACTCGACTTGCTCCTCCCGTGGGAATAAATTACGAGCAGCCGGTGGGTTCTGTCTAGGTTCCCCGACCGCTGGGATAGTCGCCGGACTCCCCCTACCCGAGCCGCATCTAGGGGATATCTGACACTCCCGTCTTCGCGCGGCAGGAGCCTGACCTCTTCCAGCCTGTCGACACTCCTCAATGTTGTGCGTGTTGCTCTGGTGAAATGCACAATAGGGTCTCCAGCAGATTAGCAGACGCCCCTGGGCCACTTGCTGCACATGTCTGCGCTCCATTCCTACTCAGTCGATTGCTCTCCGAGGGCTGCGGATAGGGCCCGCCCAGGGATCGGTTGTTCTGAGCAGGATTCGGAGCTGACATACTAACTGCTTCCTTCTGAGCGGCTTGTGCTTATTTCACATTGATGTACTTGACAGTCTTTCCGAACAGACTGTCGAAGTCCTTCGGTGGCTTCCTGATCAACAAACGGAAGAAGTCTCCCTCTTTTAACCCTTGGGTGAAAGCACTGATCAATACCTCAAGCGTGGCGGTCGACACGTCCAGTGTCACTCCGTTGAATCTTTTGATGTAGGCCCGGAGTGATTCCTTCGGGCCTTGCTTTAGCGCAAATAGATTGAGGCTGGTTTTGTGATGCCTCCAACTGCTAGCGAAATGTTGTAGGAATATCCTCCTGAGCTCCTCAAAGCTCGACACGGACCCATTCGGGAGACAGTCGAACCATCGCTGGGTCGGTCTTGAAAGTGTTGTCAAAAAAAGTTTGGCACTTCACGCCCTCGGGATACTAGTGCTTTGGCCGCACTCTCGAACTTCATGAGATGTTCCTCGAGGTCGATCGTCCCAGAATACTCCGGTATGGTGAAGAACTGCAGATACTTGGGAACCGAGTTCTCGAGGATCTGCGAGGAGAAAGGGCAACGCACCAGGGAAGCCGGAGGCGGGTCGACTGGGGCTTTCCCCTTATCTTGGTGCGGGCGGTGCGTCTCGTTGGATGCAGACGCCTCGGCGGGAATTGAGTGAGCCTCGTCCCCTCGGGCTCGGTAGAAAGCGGCAAGGAAGGGGACTGAGCGCGCCTCTGGTCGGGCAACATTTCCCCGATCCACCGAGTGGCCGAGTGCCAAAGGCTCAGGAAATCAAGTCGCTGGGCTGCTAGCCTGCAAAGGCATCTGCGGGGTTTTTTGAGCTCGAGCAGCCAACAAGAGCTCATAGTATTCGAGAGTGATGGTCACTGTCACTCGGTTGGGATCTTCTATCTTGCACTCTCGATCAGGCAGAAAGTCCCTCCTTCTAGCGCCAAATATGATCCTGTCGCAAAGCGAGGTGGACTCTCAAGGGTGAAGCGTACCCGAGTACTGTTGATGTTGGCTCTGATCTGCAAGGAAAACGACCGTCAGCAACCTGCCGGGAAGAATCCCCGACCAGGTACTTCGACGATCAAGTCGGTCTCTGGTGGAAGAGAAGAAAACAGAAGAACGGTGCAAAAACTCTAATGCGCGTACCTGCAGATGGAGTGCGGAGGACCTTATATAGCTGGGGGAGCCGATAATTCCTGCCTGCGTCTGTCGCCCTTTTTGTCTTATGGGGGGACAAGATCGGGAGTACTGTCAGCTCGCCGATGGGTGCCGATCGGCGCCACCCAGTCTGACACAAGTAGGGATTGCCATGGTACGGAGTGTCAGGGTATGTCAGGAACGTACTGTGTCAGCGGGATATTCGCTATTTGGGAACGAATGGTATCAGGCCTGCGCCAACTCTCGTACCACTTCTACCAATAGTGTCAGAGAGTGGGTGTTCATCTGGAAAATGACAAATCCCTAGCTGGAGCGCAAACCGGCCGCCCCGAGTGAAACTCGGTCGTGTGGCCGATACCTCCTAGATTGAAATAGGATACTCCCCGAGTCAAGGGGCGCTCGGAATTGACCAATCCGACTCATCCCAGGGTCGGGTGGTTAGGGCACGGGGAGACTGTCGACTGAATGTCAAACGAATATTGCCTAGACGTCCCAAGGCTCGGCAGTCGATATCTTTTATTGGGGGTTAATGTAGTGTGTGTATTGGGTGACGAAGTCGGACACTTGGCACTTTCCAGACGGGATCAGGTCGGGGTCCATCTGATTGGCCGCTCCGTCGGGCGATCCGAACCGAGTGGTCTCAAGCTTATGACCTAGCCAGCTATAGGGATCTACCCGTACCCCGTGGCTCTGGTCTATCCTTATGTGGTGCCAGACTGGCCGACTGAACTATACGCAAGCTGGCCGGGATCAATTGTGATCTCTCATTGTACATGTTGAAATGCACATAAAAGGTTAAGTTGGTGCTGGGCCAGCCATCCCTATTAGTGCTTGAAATCTATAGATTTTATACGCTCCAGGTAGGCCAAGTAGGATGAGATATCATTCCCACTGAACTAGTTAGATTAATTAGTGTGTTTCCATTTGAATCAGCCGGACCAGTGTGACTTTTACAACTAAGCCTGTATACGGTAAATCAGTTTATAATGAGGTATGGGTTAGCGAAGGACTAGAGGAAGATTGCGAGGCTTACAGGGAATTGAGGACAAAGTGCAATAAGTAGCAGAGAGGCAGACAGAGGGAGACACTTGTTTAGCGCATCTCTTTCGTTGTTGCTGTGTGTGTGTCTGCTTCTAAAGGCCTCAGAAGAAGAGGACATGGAGGGTGTGCGGCCTGGTCCACTGCCATTGCTGGCGAGTCGAAGAGGATGCACCTTAAGATGACAATGAACAGTTAGAAGAGTGAGTATGATAGCAATTTTTCAGCATGTGCATAAAGATGTTTATCAAAATAATGTTGTATATATTTCTATTAGTGATGTTAAAACAGGTGTATCGGACCCAACTGGATCGAGCTAGATTGAGCCTAGCATGGGCAGTCATGGATTGATAAAATATTTACTAAAATATATTAATGCTATTCTACACCCTTTTATATATCAATTTAATTATACATCATGGGCATGATTCCTTTTAAGCGCTGTTTTTTTTTTTTTTTTGTAACTCGGCATCTATTCTTTTATTAGATTTAAGGAATTTTATAAGATGAAAAGTTGTGTAATGCTCAAACCACCCTCATTCCCAAGCTTATATTATTGTAAAGGGTGAGAAAAAAATGGTTGATATATATATTTCTTTTTGTAATAGATGTTTTATTTCGAATATATTTTTTATTTTAGGAGCATTGCAACAACGATTGAGTTATTGCTATAAGCTATCTAGTAAGTATTATAATTTGTAAAAATTTCTTTGTGGCGGTTACAAAATGAAATAGATGAATTGGTGACTCTTATAAAGTTGTTAAATTTTAAAATTTAAAATTATAAATTTTTAATATTAGTATATTAAAATACTCTTCATTGACTTATAAAAATTTTTAAATTTTATGAAAATTAATTTAAATTAATTAAAATTATTTTAAAATAATTCTAGAAGCTATTAAAGTAGATGTTAAAATACTATAATAATATTATATTAGGTGTTATACATTTTATTAAAGTAAAATATGAGGATAGACGGTCTAGTGTCATCGGTCCTTCGATTAGATACATAGATAAATAAATCATGAAGAATATTTTATTTTAGTATAGTTACTTTTTACATAGAAAGTCAGATATTTAATAAGACATTTTATATATGTGAAAAATTGATTCTAAAATTTATTGAAACAACTATTTATATATTTTATATATGTATCAACTGTGTTAATCTGATATAAATAAATAAATAAATGATTATAGGTGATAAAAAGTGATTCGCTCACCCTAGCACTCTCGCCAATCGATCTCAGGGCTAATATGAAAGAGATAAATCATAGGAGGTATTAGTTCGGATATTGTAACTAGTATGGGAGGAAGAATATATAAATAAATGATTATAACAAGGAGTTGTAGTTGCTAACTTGCTACAGTAGAATTGAAAATAAAAAATCAAATTGGTGCAGCTACTAAGTGGTTTTTAAATATTTTAATAATTATCGAGTAACTGTTACCTAGTAATACTAAAATAAAAAGTATTTTAAAAATAAAATATATGATGGCCCAAATTTTTCAAAAAAACCTTCTATTTGTATTTTTTTTCCTTTTGAATTTTTACCATATTTTTGTCAAATTAAAAAAATATATAAATTATAACTTTTTAATAATTTTAGATTTAGAATCATAGAGTTTTCATAATAATTTACGTAATCAATAGTAATACACTATAAAGTTATTATATTCAAATCAATACGTAGAAGATCGACCTAGTAATAAAAGTTTTGAATTATATTTTATAATTTATAAATAATAAAACTTATTTATTTATTTATTTATTTATTGAGGATATTTCTAAATTAAATGAATGAAGTTTGTTATTATTTTATTTTATTTTGGCATTGATCCTGTCGCCGAGCGAAATGGAGCCGCAACCGGAATGACGGTGTAGAGAGGAGTGACGGGGATGCCGACGGGATGTCCTGAACCTGCTGGAGAAGATGACCGTTAGCAACCTAGCCGGGAATCGTCCCGGCAAGGTCCTCCGACGGTCAAGTCAGTACTCCGGTGAACAAGCAAATAGAGGAGCACTGTAGACGAGAAGCTATGCGCGCGTACCTGATAATGAGGAGGGGAGGGGCTTATATAGCCGGGGAAAAGGACCAAGTCTGACATGTGTCAGGATCTTCTGACAGGGTCAGAGGATATGGTATGGTTATGTTGATTTGAGTCTGACCTGTGCTAGGATTCTCTGACAGGGTCAGAGGATATGGTATGGTTATGTTGATTTGAGTCTGACCTGTGTCAGGATTCTCTGACAGGGTCAGAGGATATGGTATGATTATGTTGATTTGTAACCAACATTCTTTGTCGTATACTGTTTGTCTTATGTGAGGACAAAGATAGGTTTCTGTAAATCTCGGACAGGCGACGCCGGTCAGAGAGTGTCAGTTCACACGAGTGGTGAAAACCTGCTATCTGCAGCTGGTGCAGGTGTATTCTGTCTTTATCCCAGGGTGATTCCGAGAGAGTGCCCGAGTGGACACAGGGACGGCACGCCCGGCTGGATATCAAGCCTGTGTAAAGGACTGCCGGGCGGATGCACTCGGATGAACGAGGCGTGTAAGCTATAATGCGGTCGGGCGGGAATACCCGGCTAGACGAGGCGTGTAAGCCTTAATGCGGTCGGGCGGGTTTGACCGGCCGGATGAACCGCCATATTTATTCTAACCAGCCGCCCTGAGTCCGGCCGGCCGGCGGGGGCCCTGGGCCCGGCTAGAGTGTCAAGCTGGCTACCCGTATAATGACGTGGACCCTGAAGTTGGCCAGGCCGTTTGCCACGATGGCTGTCCGTACGGTGCCAAAGATAGGGCGGGATCAACAGCCTTCCCCTCAAGTCTAGTCGAAGGAGGTGATCAGTCCGACTGACTGGACTACAAGTGTGAACAACCATTCTGCGGCCGAGTGATTTTGCCCTTTTAATATCCGGCCGGCTTGACACGATGCTCAACAGCTGGTGTTGAGTATGCCTGGCCTGTCCAGGCGGAAGAAGATTGTCAGTCGAGAGGGGCGTGGGCCGCCACGCCCCCGACTCTCTTTTAACAAGGTCGCCCGGCTGGACAAAGCATGATAGAGGAGCGTGGGCCGCCGCGCATCCCTGACTAGCCATTGACATGCTGAAGATGTCCGAGCGGATGAAGATTTTGACTGGAGGAACGTGGGTCGCCACGTTCGTGCATTGTCAGAATAACTATTCCCGACTGAAGGGAGCGTGGGTCGCCACGCGTCCGTATATTGTGAATGCGTCCGACCGGACGAATATTGTTAGTTGATGAGAGATATGCTGAATATGTTTGGGCGGGAGAGCGTTTGCCTTGAGTCGCAAGAAATGTGGAGTGTCACGCGCCCCTAGACGATTTTCTCGTGATTGCTCGAGTCAGTCAATTAATGGAGACGCGACATTCTAAGTCGAATGAGGTGATGTGACACGCCCGAGGCGACCGGCGCCTTAACGGCATCACCTCCGCTTTAATGATCCGGGCCACGTGGCGCACGCTGGTTGACCGACCGGGATGCAATTTACCCCCATGATTACGAGCTTTTATTGGCCATTAACGCGCGTAATTCTTTCCGCCACGCGGCAGCTTCCGGCTGGCCGGCACGACGACGCGCCCTGTCGCCAATGCAGGCGACGTCAGCACCTGCGGCGCATCGTTTCGAGGCTGATCATGGGATGCCTCAACGGCATGGATGAGGCGATCTCCGTACGCGTGGATCGCCATCGGACGGTCTCCCTTCTTTCGGCCTAACTATAAATAGGCCTCTTTCTTCTCCGAAACCCTCATTTGCTTCTCAACTGTTCTCCCTCTAACTTGGTGCTTCTCGCTGCTCGCCGCCGTCTTCGCGTGTCGTCGTCACCCTCGTGCTTCTCCGCCGGTTAATCCTTTCCACCACCACCTACGGTCAGATTCTCCCTTTTCTTCCCTTTCTTTCTGCTCCATGGCTGCCCCTACGTGGTATACTTCTGTCGAGTCTTCCCTTCACGACGAGACCGTCTCTGATCTCCGACTGGCCTATGATGTCCCTGAAAACTACCACATTGTCGTTCCTACAAAGGCCGACCGACCACACAAGCCCCCTACCGGCTTCTTTGTGTTTTTCCGGGACCAACATATGTCTGGCCTGCGCTACCCTCTTCATCCCTTTATCGTAGACTTCTGTAAATTTTTCCATGTGCCTGTCTTCCAGCTCTCTCCCAACGCCATTCGCATATTGTGTAACATAATAGTTCTCTTTACCCTTTACCGAGTCCCCCTCCGACCGGAGGTTCTTTATTTCTTTTATTACCCGAAGAAACAGGAGACCGGGAATTTCTTTCTTCAAGCCCGGGCCAAATTATCCATAGTGGAGAATATTCCTTCCTCGAATAAGGGATGGAAAACCCATTTCTTCTTCATAAGCCCCCCGACCAGCCCCGGGTTCCCGATCGGATGGGTTGAAGACCTGCCCCTTATAGCTCCCTTAAAAAATTTTAAATCCGACCCCTTATTTGCCCTGGCTGTTTCTCGACTCGGGGGCCTCCGCTTCGACGGCATGAAACTTCTCAATGACGCCGTCTTGTACATATTTGGGCTGAGCCGAGTGCCTGCCACCCTGCCCGGCACCTTCTGTAAGTCATTTTTTGTTTCGTACTCCTTTCTCCCTAACTCAATATCCTATGTTTTTGCAGCCGAGATGATGTGGGAAGCGGCCCTCGATGAGGCCCTGGGCCTGGCAGACGAAGAGTTAAACGCCCGGGCGGCCGAACAACTGCGTCTGCGCCAGGCCGGTCTGCCCGACCAACCTCCGATTCCCGAGAGCGCGGAGCCCGCCCCTTGGGCTCCTTCTACCCAACCAGCGGCGACCGGTTCTAGGGAGCCGGTCGGCTCATCTAAATCTTCTGCCCCTGCAAGATCTTCCGGCAAGCAGAAGGTTCAGCCTTCCATGCAGAAGTCCCTGCCTTCCAAGCGGAAGGCCAGCGCTTCTATCCGAATAGAGGAACCGACGGAGGTAGGTCGGTCCTCCTCTGATTCTCCCGACCCGCAACCTTTGAAGAGGCGCCGGAGGACTTCTGCGTCGGGCTCTCAATCTCGACCTGCAGAGGCAACTGCCAGCCCGGCTAGAGCGAGCCGGTCAGCTGACGCACCGGATTCGCCTCGTTCGGGAGGACGCCGCTCGCAGCCGTGTGCCTATGGCGTATATCTCCCCTCGGTCGACCCAGCGACCCCCTGTGAAGTCCAGCAGCGGCTTACCCTTTACGGGGAATTGGCGGACTGCTGGGAGCAGGGCATGAGGGAGGGGACTTCCAGACCCCCGATCCGACTGGCCGACCAGTTCCTTCAGGACGCTACGCATGTAAGTCTAATGCTTCGATGCTTGATTAACTTGCTTCTTTCTAACATTTTTATTGTAGTTTTGGGCCTCCTGCTCGAGCGTCGCGTATTCCCTGGTTATCAACACCAGGGGACGCCGAGCGGCCGAACGGCGGCTCGAAGAATTGGAGCTCCGCCAGGCGCACGCTAACTTACCGGCCGGCGAGGAGGGTACAGCTATTCTCCGCTCGGAGATACTGGACCTTAAGGAAAAACTCCGTTCCGCCGAGGCGCTGCTGACGGAGGAAACCACCCGAGCGGAGGTAGCCGAGCGGGTGTATGCCCGATCTTCCTCCCTGCACGCCACCCTTGAGCAGGAGAGGAGGAAGGCCCTGGACCTGCAACGCCGTGCCCGATTGGACCTCGACAAGAAGGCTGTCGAGGCCCAAGCCTTGCAGGCGGAGCTAGACAAGATGATGAAGTCCTCGGAGGAGCTCCAGACGACCCTGAACGAAAAAGAGCAAGAGTTGGCGACTCGGGAGTCGGACTTGAATGCCAAAGAGAAGGCTTTAGACATACGAGCAGACGAGCTCCATTTGTCTGAAGGACTGCTGGCCTCCCAAGCCGCCGCCTTGGAGGACAAGGACAAGGAGTTAGCTAACCTCCGGGCGGAAATTGACAGTCTGAAGCTGTATCAAGCAGGCGAGTCCGCCCGGATGGACGCACATCGCCTGGCTTACATCAACTCTAAAGAGTTCGGCACGCAGCTGGGCAAGCGGACATCTGGTATGTTCCAGATGGGCTTAGACAGCGCTGTTCTGCAGCTCCAAGAGAGCGGTCATCTGCCTGCCGACCTTCCTGCCAATGCCGTCCAAGTCAGCCGGGTCAAGGAGCTACTCCCTAAGGACTTCTTCCAGCCCTTCACTTAAATTTTAACCATGTAATCTGGAGCCGCCGGTTGGGGCTCTCCTTTTTGTACTGCTTCCGAGTCAATTATCAATGAAAAAAGCTTTTTCCTTTAACGTGTTATTTTAGATAACGACTAAGCAAATGTTGCTGATCGACTAGCCGGGTGGGGGATATGGATCACCTTAAACCCGACCAGAGAGCCGAATTAAGCGCAGGAAAAATGGTTGTGCAAGGTAGACGACTGGTTGATCTGACTGAGGGGTGTGGGTCGCCACACGCCCGGTCAGAGAACCAAATCAAGTTAGGCAAATGGCTGTAAGTTAGCCTGATGGTTAGTCCGACTGAGGGGTGTGGATCGCCACACGCCCGGTCGGGGAACCAAACCAATCTGAATATGTTAGTTAGGCTTCCCAGGCTTCTGGAGGGACCAATCTTCCACGTGGGCCGCCACGCTTCCGACCGGGAACCAATCCAGGCTTCCGAGTGGACTGACGCTTCCAGTCAGTCGCCAACTCAGGCTCCCAAAGGGAACCAATCTTCTGCGTGGGACGCCACGCATCCGACCGGACACCGCTTCAGGCTTCCGGATGGGCCAATCTTCCACGTGGGCCGCCACGCTTCCGACCGGGAACCAATTCCAGGCTTCCGAGTGGGCTGACGCTTCCAGTCAGTTGCCACTCAGGCTTCCAAAGGGAACCAATCTTCTGCGTGGGACGCCACGCATCCGATCGGTCACCACTTCAGGCTTCCGGATGGGCCAATCTTCCGTGGGTCGCCACGCTTCCGACCGGGAACCAATTCCAGGCTTCCGAGTGGGCTGACGCTTCCAGTCAGTTGCCAACTCAGGCTTCCAAAGGGAACCAATCTTCTGCGTGGGACGCCACACATCCGATCGGTCACCACTTCAGGCTTCCGGATGGGCCAATCTTCCGCGTGGGTCGCCACGCTTCCGACCGGGAACCAATCCAGGCTTCCGAGTGGGCTGACGCTTCCAGTCAGTCGCCAACTCAGGCTTCCAAAGGGAACCAATCTTCTGCGTGGGACGCCACGCATCCGATCGGTCACCACTTCAGGCTTCCGGATGGGCCAATCTTCACGTGGGCCGCCACGCTTCCGACCGGGAACCAATTCCAGGCTTCCGAGTGGGCTGACGCTTCCAGTCAGTTGCCAACTCAGGCTTCCAAAGGGAACCAATCTTCTGCGTGGGACGCCACGCATCCGATCGGTCACCACTTCAGGCTTCCGGATGGGCCAATCTTCCGTGGGGTCGCCACGCTTCCGACCGGGAACCAATCCAGGCTTCCGAGTGGGCTGACGCTTCCAGTCAGTCGCCAACTCAGGCTTCCAAAGGGAACCAATCTTCTGCGTGGGACGCCACGCATCCGATCGGTCACCACTTCAGGCTTCCGGATGGGCCAATCTTCTACGTGGGCCGCCACGCTTCCGACCGGGAACCAATCCAGGCTTCCGAGTGGGCTGACGCTTCCAGTCAGTTGCCAACTCAGGCTTCCAAAGGGAACCAATCTTCTGCGTGGGACGCCACGCATCCGATCGGTCACCACTTCAGGCTTCCGGATGGGCCAATCTTCCACGTGGGCCGCCACGCTTCCGACCGGGAACCAATCCAGGCTTCCGAATGGGCTGACGCTTCCAGTCAGTCGCCAACTCAGGCTTCCAAAGGGAACCAATCTTCTGCGTGGGACGCCACGCATCCGATCGGACACCACTTCAGGCTTCCGGATGGGCCAATCTTCTACGTGGGCCGCCACGCTTCCGACCGGGAACCAATCCAGGCTTCCGAGTGGGCTGACGCTTCCAGTCAGTTGCCAACTCAGGCTTCCAAAGGGAACCAATCTTCTGCGTGGGACGCCACGCATCCGATCGGTCACCACTTCAGGCTTCCGGATGGGCCAATCTTCCGCGTGGGTCGCCATGCTTCCGACCGGGAACCAATCCAGGCTTCCGAGTGGGCTGACGCTTCCAGTCAGTCGCCAACTCAGGCTTCCAAAGGGAACCAATCTTCTGCGTGGGACGCCACGCATCCGACCGGACACCGCTTCAGGCTTCCGGATGGGCCAATCTTCCACGTGGGCCGCCACGCTTCCGACCGGGAACCAATCCAGGCTTCCGAGTGGGCTGACGCTTCCAGTCAGTCGCTGACTCAGGCTTCTGGAGGGTACGACGCGTCAGTCTGCGTCCCGTCCAGGTATGACTTGCCTTGTGTAGCCGACCGATAACTTCGGTCGGGAGAGCCTTTTGTTATAGATTGAATGCTGCGTTTTGCAAGATTACATCACTCTAGGGCTCTCTGTACATTTGTAAGTGTAGGGAACTCCACGAGCGGTCAAGCCTTTTTCCATGTTCATCCTCCAAGTAGTAAGCGCCTGAATGCAATTTCTCTACTACCTTGAAAGGCCCGCCCCACTGTGGTTGTAATTTGTTCACATCACCGACCGGCTTTATACGCTTCCAGACAAGGTCCCCGGCTCGAAACGAGCGCGGCAACACCTTCTGGTCGTATCTTTGTTTCATACGCTGACGGTACACGAACATCCGGGCGGCCGCTTTTTCCCGGACTTCCTCAATGAGGTCAAGCTCTAAGCGCCTTCTTTCGTTATTCCCTTCGTCGTAGCTTATCCGCCGGTCAGATTCACAACCGACCTCGACCGGCACCACCGCCTCGCTGCCATAGACTAGGTGGAAAGGCGTCTGCCCGGTCGCTTCTCTGGGTGTGGTTCTGTTTGCCCAAAGGACCCCGGGCAGCTGCTCTACCCAGTTGGTTCCTGCATGGTCCAGCTTTGTTTTGAGCCCTCTCAAGATTTCCCGATTGGCGACTTCTGCCTGGCCGTTGCTCTGTGGATATGCCACAGATGTAAAGGCCTGCTGGATGCCGTATTCCGAGCACCACTCTTTGATTCTCTTCCCTTGAAACTGCCGACCGTTGTCAGAAACCAACTTATGGGGGATCCCGTATCTGCATAAAATGTTTTGCCACAAGAACTTAATCACCGCCTGCTCGGTGATCCGGGCCAGCGCCTCTGCTTCCACCCATTTAGAGAAGTAATCCACCGCGACCAACAAGAACTTCTTCTGGGCGGGAGCGAGCGGAAAGGGACCTACGATATCCATGCCCCATTGGTCAAACGGGCAAGAGACAGCAGATGTCTTCATTACTTCGGTCGGCCGGTGCGGTAAGCACTGGTGTTTTTGACATGAGATGCATGTTGCGGCCAGCCGGTCGGCATCCTTCTGCAAAGTTGGCCAATAATACCCGGCCAACAGAGCCTTCCGGGCGGTGGCTCTACCCCCCGAATGAGTACTGCATACCCCCATATGGACCTCGTGGAGCACATAATCTGCGTCTTCACTGCCAAGGCATTTGAGTAATGGCCGGGCGTGAGCCCGTTTATAGAGGACATCTCCGACCATGGTATATTGCACGGCTCTCTTTCTGAGCATTCGAGCCTCCTCCCGGTCGGATGGTACTTCTCCCCTGGTCAAGAATGCAATCAATGGAGTTCTCCAATCGGTCTCCAATTCGATCTCTGCTTGCCGCTCGATTTGCATGACGAATAAGGCATGGCAGGCCGGCCGAGGGACCACCCAAGCTCCGACTGCGCTAGCTAATTTGGCTAGCTCATCCGCTTTCAAGTTACTTTCCCGAGGGATCTTCTGTAAGAGTACCTCCCTGAAACCCGCCTTCAGCTGTTCATAAGCATCGATGTACTCTTGCAGCCGGCTGCTGTTGACTTCGAAATTACCGGCCAGTTGCTGTATGGCAAGTTGCGAATCTGAGTATAGCCACACCCGAGTGGCGCCTACATGCCGGGCGGCTTGCAGACCGGCTAGAAGTGCTTCATATTCAGCTTCATTATTAGTCGCCTTGTGTTCTAGCCGCACGGACAGGTGTAGCCGTTCTTCTTCGGGTGAAACCATGAGAACGCCGATTCCGCTTCCTTGTCGAGAAGATGCCCCATCAACGTACACCTTCCATACGCCCTCGGCTTCGTAGGATGCCATTTCCGTGAGAAAATCGG
>JAGFNQ010002805.1:95434-386836 GCA_024364735.1 Boesenbergia rotunda
ACAGATAAGCTTTCAGCTCCTCGAAGGCCCTGTCACATTCTGCGTCCCACTGAAATTTGGTGGCCCCGCGTAAGGTCTTGAAGAATGGCAGACCCCGTTCGGCTGACCGGGAAATGAACCTTGACAAGGCCGTTATCCTCCCCATCAGCCGTTGAGCTTCTCTGAGATTCCTTGGAGTCGGCATCTCCATGATGGCCTTTACTTTGCCCGGATTTGCTTCGATTCCCCGCTCGGTAACTATATAGCCGAGGAACTTCCCGCTTCGAGCCCCGAATAGACATTTGGCCGGATTAAGCTTCAGGCCAAACCGCCGTAGAGTTTGGCAAGTTTCTTCAATGTCGGGGATTAGTTCTTCTGCCCGGGCAGTCTTGACCAGAATATCGTCGACGTATACTTCGACGTTACGCCCCATCTGCGACCGGAACACCTTGTTCATCATTCTTTGGTAGGTGGCGCCTGCATTCTTGAGGCCGAACGGCATGACGGTGTAGCAGTAGGTGCCGTCAGCCGTGATGAAGCTAACCTTCTCCTGATCAGCAGCAGCCAGCGGGACTTGGTGGTATCCCTGGTACGCATCCAGCATTGATATGAACTCGCTGCCGGCCGTTGAGTCTACCATTTGATCAATCCGCGGGAGTGGGTAGCAGTCTTTCGGGCATGCACGATTGAGGTCTCGGAAATCAATGCATACCCGCCACTTGTCGTTGGGTTTGGACACCAGCACCACATTGGCCAGCCAGGCCGGGAACTGGACCTCCCGGATGTGTCCTGCCTCCAGCAGTCTCTCCACCTCCGCCCGGATGACTTGATTCTGGGCGGTTCTGTGGTCCCTCTTTCGCTGCTTCACTGGCCGCGCACCCGGGTGCACGTGTAATTGATGCTCTGCTACTTCCGGCCGGACTCCCTTTAAGTCTTTCGCCGACCAAGCAAATACGTCTTGATTCCGAGCGAGGGAGTCGACTAGGGATTGCTTCAGCTCCTCAGGAAGTCCTGCAGCAACTTGTATCTTGGTATCTTCCCGCCCGGGCAAAAGTTGTACCTCTTCTTTGTCCTCCCGCAATTCTGCCCAAGGGGAGGCTTGCACCATGTTGCAACTGCTTCCTGCCCGCCTTGCTTTCTGACCTCCCGAGCGGACATCATCAGCATAGCAGCGCCGGGCCACGGTCTGATTGCCCTTTACCTCGCCGACCCTGTCGCCGATCGGAAACTTCACCTTGAGGTAGTAGGTGGAGACTACCGCTTTGAATTCGTTGAGAGCCGGTCGACCGAGAATGGCGTTGTAGGCAGCTGGCGCATCCACGATCAGAAACGTGGTCCATCGGGTTCTCTTGAGTGACTCTTCTCCAAGTGAGACGGCTAGCCGTATCTGTCCGATCGGCTGTACTTCGTTCCCCGTGAATCCGAACAGGGGAGTAGCCACCATCTCCAGCTGCGATAATTCAATTTGCAGTTGATCGAAAGCTCGTTTATATAAAATGTTTACCGAGCTGCCGGTGTCCACAATGGTGCGGTGGACTTCGTAGTTGGCGATGACAGCCGTGATGACCAGCGGGTTGTCGTGCGGTACCTCCAATCCTTGTAAATCCTGCGGCCCCCAGCTGATTTGGGGCCCTTGAGCTTGAGAGGTGCTGACTCCGACTTGATGAATTTCCAGTCGGCGCACCTGCGTCTTTCTGGCTCGGTTGGAGTCGCCTCCAGTCGGACCGCCGGAAATCACATTGACGCCTCCTAGGACGGCGTTTTGGTGATTCGCTTGATCTTCGTCAAGTTCCTCCGCCTCTTCCTGCTCGGGCTGAGGAAACAATTGCCGAGCGGCGGGGGTATCACTCCTTTGTCTTTGTTGGGCTGTGGCTCCATGACCACGCCCGCGCCCCTGCGGGGTTTGTCGTCCCTGACCCCTGCCGAGTGGGGTCCGAGCTTTGCCGCCCGCTCGGCAATCTTCAGTGTTGTGCGTATTACACTGGTGAAACGCACAATACGGTGCCCATCTGTTGGGCCAATTCCCCTGTGCCACCTGCACTTGCTGGGGTCTCATTCCCGGCCGATCGGCCGATCGGGGACTGCGAATCGGCCCTCCTGGCGATCTGTTGTGTTGAGGTGCGGGCTGTGGGCTAACTATCACTTCCTTTCTCCGGGCGGCTTGCGCTTCCTCTACATTGATATACTTAACAGCCTTCCCGAGCAGGCTGTCGAAATCATTCGGTGGTTTCCTGATCAGGGATCGGAAGAAATCACCCTCTTGGAGCCCTTGTGAGAAGGCGGTGACCAGTATTTCGGGCGTGGTATTGGGCACCTCTATAGCTACTCCATTGAACCTCTGGATGTAGGCCCGGAGTGATTCTTTCGGACTTTGCTTCAGAGCGAACAAATTGAGGCTGGTCTTATGGTGCCTCCGACTGCTTGCAAAATGTTGCAGAAACAGCCGCTTTACCTCCGCGAAACTCCCGATTGATCCACTCGGGAGCCCGTCGAACCATCGTTGAGCCTGCCCGGAGAGGGTTGTCAGGAAAGCGCGGCATTTGACGCCCTCCGGATATTGGTGTAACCGGGCGGCGCTCTCAAACTTCATGACGTGCTCCTCGGGGTCACTGGCCCCCGAGTACTCAGGCATGGTGAAGAACCGTAGATGCTTGGGGACGGGATCTCCAAGAATTTGTGAAGAGAAAGGGCTGTGAGTCGGATAGGCCGCGGCGGGGTCGGCCAAACCTTTTCGCTTTATCTGGGCGCGCCTGATGCGCCAGGCTGGACGCTGAAGCTTCGGTCGGGGCCGAGTGGGCCTCGTTCCGAAAAAGTGCTCGGGGATAATTTGGAATGAAGGGGTCGGGCTGAGCAGTCATACCTTCTGAATTTCCCCGCATAGAGGGCCTAGGGGGCCGGGCCCCTTGACTACCGGTTGGCGGATGCGATTGTTGTGCCTTCTGTGTCCGGACAGCCATCAGCATTTCATATTCTTCTGGCGAAAGAGTGACCGTCAGTGGATTGGGGTTTTCCATTCTTCGCTCTCGATCAGGCAGAAAGCCCTTCTTCTAGCGCCAAATTTGATCCTGTCGCCGAGCGAAATGGAGCCGCAACCGGAATGACGGTGTAGAGAGGAGTGATGTGGATGCCGACGGGATGTCCTCGCTCCAGAATGAGTCAGCAAGTGGGGGGGGGGATCCTCCGACCGAATGGAAGAAGAAGTAGCCTGGTGGATCTCCGACGGGATGACCTGAACCTGCTGGAAAAGATGACCGTTAGCAACCTAGCCGGGAAGCGTCCCGGCAAGGCCCTCCGACGGTCAAGTCAGTACTCCGGTGAACAAGCAAATAGAGGAGCACTGCAGACGAGAAGCTATGCGCGCGTACCTGATAATGAGGAGGGGAGGGGCTTATATAGCCGGGGAAAATGACCAAATCTGACATGTGTCAGGATCTTCTGACAGGGTCAGAGGATATGGTATGGTTAGGTCGATTTGAGTCACCTGTGTCAGGATTCTCTGACAGGGTCAGAGGATATGGTATGGTTATGTCGATTTGAGTCTTACCTGTGTCAGGATTCTCTGACAGGGTCAGAGGATATGGTATGGTTATGTCGATTTGAGTCTTACCTGTGTCAGGATTCTCTGACAGGGTCAGAGGATATGGTATGGTTATGTCGATTTGTAACCAACATTCTTTGTCGTATACCATTTGTCTTATGTGAGGACAAAGACAGGTTTCTGTAAATCAGAGAGTGTCAGTTCACACGAATGGTGATAGCCTGTTATCTGCAGCTGATGCAGGTGTATTCTGTCTTTATCCCAGGGTGATTCCCAGAGAGTGCCCGAGTGGACACAGGGACGGCACGCCCGGCTGGATATCAAGCCTGGGTGTAAAGGACTGCCGGGCGGATGCACTCGGATGAGCGAGGCGTGTAAGCCTTAATGCGGTCGGGCGGGAATACCCGGCTAGACGAGGCGTGTAAGCCTTAATGTGGCCGGGCGGGAATACCCGGCTAGACGAGGCGTGTAAGCCTTAATGTGGCCGGGCGGAAATACCCGGATAAACAAGGCGTGTAAGCCTTAATGTGGTCGGCCGGGTTCGACCGGCCGGATGAACCGCCATACTTATTCTAACCAGCCGCCCTGAGTCCGACCGGCCGGCGGGGGCCCTGGGCCCGGCTAGGGTGTCAAGCTGGCTACCCGTATAATGACGTGGACCCTGAAGTTGGCCAGGCCGTTTGCCACGATGGTTGTCCGTACGATGCCAAAGATAGGGCGGGATCAATTCTTTAAGATAAATTGTTTTAATAATTAACTAAATTACAATTCATTATCGACTCACACGGTCGACGACGATTAACGGCCAACGATCAACGACCGACGCGACAATCAACAACTGACGGTCGGTGATTGACAGCCGACAATCGACGATTGGCGAAAGGCGACCGACAACTACCATCGACGGCCAGGATTTTTGTTTTTTAATTTTGTTTAGCATAAAGATTATAATCCAATTAAAGAAGTGAATGATAGGAGTTTTTAATTTTAATTTTTTTTTTAATTTAAATATTAGTATCTAATTGAAAAAGTGAATCCTAAATTAAGATAAAATGTAAGGGGTTGATTTTGAGATATTTTTTTATATCAGAAATTATCAATTTAATATAAATTTAATATCGAAAATGTCATTTCCTCGTAAAATCTCTCACGAAATTTACTGTCCTAATTGTATTTGGGTCAAGCAGTCAATGATTAACAATGTTCTTCCAATTTTGAGTACCGGCTCGATTTTATAAAAAAATTTTATTGACCATCAAAAAAATTAAAAAGATTTTTAATAGGCGATTTAAAAGGTTTTTAATAGGCGATTTAAAAGTCCAACGTGTTAGGTTCGCGTCCATCGAAGGAGGGGTGAAGCAGTCAAGCACCACTCAACCCAGTCCTGCCGTAACCTTTTTGATCTTCTGGTTCTCGTCAACCCTTCCGTCAGTGGACTCCCCGTGCGCTCCCAACCCTTCCGCCCTTCGAAAGCAGTGCAGCGAGGCAGCTGCAATGGCTTGCGTGATCGCATCCGATTCGTTTGGACTTGTCTCTACCCACTCAAGCTCCCTGAAATCACCTATTTCGAGGTTTACTTCCTACTCCCGTGATTTCATCGCTCCGTTCGGGCTGTTTGATGTTCTCAATCTGCTATTGCTTGCAGAAGCATGGTCAAGACATCCCCTTGCTCGATTTCATGAGTTAGTGCTTTTATCGTAATTAATCATGAACGGAATGGCTAATTCACTCTATGATCTCGTTATAATTACTCGACACTTTTGTAATTTTTAATCTAATTGTTTCTCCTATAGGTTAGATTTGAAGTTCATGCATTCTCTTGATGGTATCTTCACTCTAAACTGATTGTTATCCAGGTTAGTCGCATTTATCTGAATTTTTCTATATGAATCTTATCCTTCCCGTGAACTCTATGCAAGTATATGTTATTCCTTTGAACCGTCTATAATACTTTTTAAGGAAAAAAAATGCATCTTTCATGGTCACCTATTCACCTCGTCATTCATGGGCAAGAGCAAGCATTTCTTGTAGCAATATTAGTAATTTTTTTTGGGTTAGTCTCGTTCTGACAGCAGTGTCTTTTGAGTGTTTTAGGATTTGATAGAATAAAAAGAAAAAGAAATTGCAAAAAGCTTAGGAGTGTGGAAGTCTAGGAGCATTGTAGCATATGTGTTGTCAGCTTGCTGTTGCATATTTTGATATAATTTGCTGTGGCTGTTGATATGACCTAATGAAATTCAAGAACTAAGATGATGAATCAGAGCTAGGAAATTGGCTTTCAAGACCTCCTTCTTCTTCTTCTTGAATTTCTCTTTTTTCTTTTTAGATTTCTCCTTCTTTTTCTTAAATTTTGGACATTCATTCTTGAAATGTCCTTTCCTACCACACTCAAAGCAAGATACATTAGTCTTATCAAGTTTAACTTCACTAGAGTTACCTCTACTCTTGAAACGTCGATTCCTTCGCATCATCCTTCTCACAAAGTTCATCATCTCGGAGGAAGAAGAGTCGCTGCCATCTTCCTCGGAATCGGACTCGGATTCGGAAGAGGATGAAGACGAAGAGACCTCCTTCTCCTTCTTCTTCTCCTTCTTCTTCTTGTTTGGCCGGTCACCTGCAACTAAGGCAATCCCCTTCTCCTTGGGGCCTTTGTTAGCCATTTCATGCAATTCCATCTCACAAAATAGATCATCTAATTTTACAATGGATAGATACTTGGAAACATTGTAGGCATCCACCATGGATGACCACAAGACATTCCTTGGAAAGGCTTTCAAGACATACCTCACAAGGTCGCGATTCTCGACCTTATCATCAATCGAATGAAGTCCGTTGAGAACTTCCTTGAACCGGCTATGGAGCTCACTTACCGTTTCATTCTCCTTCATGGAGAGATTTTGGAGTTGATTGAGGAACAAGTCCCTCTTGACGATTCTTGAGTCTCGGGTGCCCTCATGGAGCTCGATGAGCTTGTTCCACAAGTCCTTTGCACTTGTGAAAGGACCAACCTTGATGAATTGGTCTTTGTTCATGCCACATTGTAGAGTGACAACCGCCTTCGCGTCGGCTTCACTTTTCCTAGTTTGTTCAGCAATCCACCTCCACGATTCGAGTTCTTTGCCTTCATCATCCTTAGGAGGGGTGAATCCCTCCTTCACCACGAACCAAGTATGGATGTCCATCTTCAAATAATATTCCATCTTCGATCTCCAATATTGGAAATCAGCGCCATCGAAGAATGGAGGTCGGGTGGTGGAGAAGCCTTCTCTCAACGCCATCTTGTTGATAACTCTCGGATGTTAAGTCGCAAACAGAGCCCCAAGCTCTGATACCACTTGTTGGAAACCGGATGGCTAGAGAGGGGGGTGAATATAGCCAATCTCTTTGACTTAAACACAAAACAAGATTCTGCACTTAACTTTGTTAGTAGCACAGCGGAAGAAGCAAATGAAGACGAAGCAGTGCAGTAAACTAAAACAGAAATGAAAGCAAACAAAGACAACTACCAAGATCGCTAACAAGAGAGTTTACAAGGTTCAGGGATAACTTGCCCCTGCTCCTTGGCGTGCCCTTAAGGTGGGCGATCCCTTGATCGTCGGCAGATCAAGCCCCGATGTTCACCGGATATAACGCAACCTCCTTCTCGGTGGAGAAACCTCTCCACAGCGTTTCAAACAAGAATATAGAGTTAAGCTTAATGAAACAAAGAGAATACTCTTACTCAGCACCTAGCAAGGACAAGAGCACAGCGAGCTTATCCCGAGCTCCACCCAGCGACGATCTCACGCAAGGACTCCCTCCTTCGTGTCTTCTCACTGTTGGACTCCAAGCTCCTTGTTCTTTCCTCCCAGCACTTACGTAAGAGTTGGTTGCTTCTCGATTGTAGTTGCTTGCTCAAAGTGATGAAGACTTCAGAAACACAGCAAGCAAGTTGTGGAGAAACACAAAGCGCAGCAAGAACTTCAGCAAGCTCAACACAGAAAACTGTCGAACACTTCACTACTTCAGCCGAAATCTTCTACTCCTTTTGTTTCTCCACCAAGCATCAGATGACACCATCCCTGCAGCTCCCAGCTGCTCATCTACCAACGCCAGCTACCACTGAGCTATCCCTGGACTCCCTGAGCTTCCCTCAGCCAAGCTCCAGTCTCAGCTCCAGTCTGCAGCTCGGCCGTTGCAACCTGAGATGCAAAAACGGACAAACCTGCTCCAAGGAAAGCTCTCCATTGACCCTCCTTGAGTGTTTGAATCCTCCCCTGTCACCTGCAGCTTAATCAGACTGTTAGAGTAGTAAATCACACAGTAAATCAAGTATCAGAGGCAAACAACAGCGAATCAGATATGGTCAGACGCGATCAGAGCGTTTGACAGTGCAATTTGAATTAAAGTATCGGTCACCGGACCGATCAGGGAGCCTCCTGATCGGTCACCAGACCGATCAGGCTGGGTCCAGACCGATTAGGCTCCGTCCTGATCGATCCCCAACACTCAATCAGAAATCACGATTTCTTTGAGATTCTCCTGGACCGATCACCAGACCGATCCCAGGTTGTGGATCGATCACCGGACCGATCCACCTCTAATTTGGGCGATTTCTGAGTTTCGCAGTTCAAAACTCCTGATCGGTCACCTGACCGATCAGAGTGTCTGCTGATCGGTCACCAGACCGATCAGATCATGATCAGACCGATCAGGCACCGTCCTGATCGATCTTAGTGAGGAACCCGCGAAGTTGGATCGTTCTCCAGAACGATCTGCACAGTGATCCTGATCGGTCACCTGACTGATCAGGAGCAGTTCAGCAGGGGAACTCAACCTCACTGTTCGCTCCCTGATCAGTCACCAGACCGATCAGGAGCCAGTCAGTGGGTGAAACGCATACTCCCTGATCGGTCACCAGACCGATCAGTCATCGCTGGATCGGTCACCAGATCGATCCACGAAGGAGTAGCGTGCCAGATTCCCTGATCGGTCACCAGACCGATCCAGGGACTCAAACCTAGCCCTCCAAGCTAAGTTTTCATCCACCTTAGCCCTCCAAGCTAAGGATTTTTCACCTAACTCTCCAAGTTGGGAATTTGCACCTAACTCTCCAAGTTAGAACTTTTCACGTAGCCCTCCAAGCTAGGACTTTTCACCCAACCCTTCCGAATTAGGACTTTTCCAAACCTAGTCCTCCAAGCTAGGACCTGACCCTCCAAGCCAGGACTTTTTCACCTAATTCTCCAAGATGGAAATTTGCACCTAACCCTCTAAGTTAGGACTTTTCACCTAGCCCTCCAAGCTAGGACTTTTCGCCCACCTCTTCCGAATTAGGACTTTTCACACACTTAGCCCTCCAAGCTAGGATTTTCAACACCTAACCCTCCAGATTAGGATTTTCCAACACCTAGCCCTCCGAACTAGGATTTTTCATACCGTGCCTGATCCCCGACCAGGACTTAATCAAAATTATCATAATCATAATCAACCTAAACTAAAATCGATGTCAACACCAAAACAAACCAGACTGCATCAACACTAAGTACCCCAGGCGTCGGCTGTACCGCAGGGTATTAGGGTTTTGAATACTTGGTCGGACGCATATGTCCCAACCAAGCCTAAGTACCCCGGGCGTCGGCTGTACCGCAGGGTATTAGGGTTTTGAATACTTGGTCGAGCGCGTATGTCCCAGACCAAGCCTAAGTGCCCCGGGCGTCGACTGTACCGGAGGGTATTATGGTTTTGACTACTTGGTAGGGCGCGTATGTCTCAGACCAAGCCTAAGTACCTCGGGTGTCGGCTGTACCGCAGGGTATTAGGGTTTTGAATACTTGGTCGGGCGCATATGTCCAGACCAAGCCTAAGTACCCCGGACGCCGGCTGTACCACAGGGTATTAGGGTTTTGACTACTTGGTCGGGCGCGTATGTCCCAGACCAAGCCTATGTACCCCAGGCGTCGGCCGTACCGTAGGGTATTAGGGTTTTGACTACTTGGTCGGGCGCGTATATCCCAGACCAAGCCTAAGTACCCCGGGCGTCGGCTGTACCGCAGGGCATTAGGGTTTTGGTTACTTGGTCGGGCGCGTGTGTCCCAGACCAAGCCTAAGTACCCCGGGCGTCGTCTGTACCGTAGGGCATTAGGGTTTTGTTTACTTGGTCGGGCGCGTATGTCCCAGACCAAGCCTAAGTACCACGGGCGTCGGCTGTACCGCAGGGCATTAGGGTTTTGGTTACTTGGTCGGGCGCGTATGTCCCAGACCAAGCCTAAGTACCCCGGGCATAAGCTACACCGCGGGGCATTAGCGTTTTGTTTACTTGATCGGGCGCGTATGTCCCAAACCAAGCCTAAGTACCCCGGGCGTCGGCTGTACCGCAGGGCATTAGGGTTTTGGTTACTTGGTCAGGCGTGTATGTCCCAGACCAAGCCTAAGTACCTCAGGTGTCGACTGTACCACAGGGTATTAGGGTTTTGACTACTTGGTCGGGCGCATATGTCCCAGACCAAGCCTAAGTATCCCGGACGTCGGCTGTACCGCAAGGCATTAGGGTTTTGGTTACTTGGTCGGACGCGTATGTCCAAGACCAAGCCTATGTACCCCGGACGTCGGCTGCACCGCAGGGCATTAGGGTTTTGGTTACTTGGTCGCGTATGTCCAGACCAAGCCTAAGTACCCGGGGCATAGGCTGCACCGCGGGGCATTAGGATTTTGGTTACTTGGTCGGGCGCGTATGTCCCAGACCAAGCCTAAGTACCCCGGGCGTCGGTTGTATCGCAGGAGATTAGGATTTTTGAATTCCTGAGTGGCACATTTGTCATTTTGAAAGAAGCATCTCATTTTATTACTTGATTCTGCTGCAAGAGCAAAGAGAGACACAGACAGTTGTTATAAGCAAGTTGCAAATCTTACCAAGGCTAACGGGGTCCGAGACCGCAGCTGGACCGGGACCCCCCTGCGTTTCTACCTTTAATTTCCTCTGCAGCTAGTCCTCTTGGCCCTTCGGGTTCTTCCGAGACTCTGTTCTGACCTCTCCACAGTAACACCGTCGGGACACCAGCTGGTCTCCTCGAACTTCCACCACCGGGAACATAATTTTCTGGTGGTAAATAGAAACTATAGCCTGGAAAGTACTGAGTGCTTGGCGGCCCAGGATGGCATTGTAGGAGAAGGGTGCGTCCACGATTAAGAAAGGAGTCCTCCGGGATCTCTCGAGCCTGTCGTTGCCCAACGAGAGTGACAAGGTAATTTGGCCCAGCGGTCGTACTCGATACCCCGTGAAGCCGAACAGTGGGGTCGAGACCGGGAGCAGTTCATCCTCGTCTATCTGCATATGTTCCCAAGCTACTTTGTACAAAATATTAACGAAACTCCCCGTGTCTATGAAAATTCGCTTCACCTCATAATTGGCAATGCGGGCCACGATCACTATGACGTCCTCATGGGGAACTTCTACTTCTTCGAGGTCGAATAACCCAAACGAGATTGTAGGGCCCGACACCTGGCTTCGACTTGTCCCGATGGAGTAGTTTTCCAACCGCCGGGTTTACGACTTCCGGGCTCGGTTAGAGTCCCCCCGGTAGGTCCTCCGGAGATGACCCCTACGTGGCCCAAGGGGGCCCCGCATAGGGGTTTTACCCTTTTGGAGATCTCTTTCCAGGGAGACGGATCTTCGGGGTACGGGCCGCCGACCCCTACCTCTAGATCGCGATCGGGACCGCGGTCGGACTTCGTTCTCCCCTGCGGGCCGTCGCTGAGGGGAGAAGCTTCGCCGTGGCGACCTTCGGTGATACCCCGACTTGCTCCATTTTCTCCGAGGTGTGGTGTCTGCTTCCTCAGTGAACTTCTTCTTCAAGGTGTGACACTCTTCTGTGGAGTGAGTCAAACTGCCATGATAATTGCAGTACTTGGGCAATGACTCCAGTTGCTCGGTGTCAACCGTCTCCACCAGCCGACGCATGCCGGTCCGGTGATCCTTCCCGGGCGGTAGGTCTTTTCCCCGCACCGGAGCCGGGGGCTCCCTCCTGTCTGACCGAGGGGCTGCCGGAGGAGGAGCTCCAACTGGATCCTTGTGTCGGGTGTACTGTACTTCCTCTACATTGGCATGCTTGACTGAGCATCCCAGCAAATCGTCAAAGTTGGCCGGGGGCTTCCTTACCAAGGACCGGAAGAAGTCCCCTTCAGCGAGCCCTTGGGTACGTCCTGCGCCACCCGGTTGAACCTCTGTATGTACTCCTTGAACGGTTCCTTAGGCTTTTGCTTGAGAGCAAACAGGTTAAGTGTTGTCTTCTGGTAGCGCCGGCTACTTGCGAAATGATGGAAGAATGCTGTCTTGAACTCCGCGAAGGAGTTGATGGAACCCTGTGACAACCTCTGGAACCACCGCTAAGCTGCTCCAGACAAAGTGTTCAAAAACACCCGGCACTTCACCCCGTCAGTATACTGGTGCAGAAGTGTCGCGTTCTCGAATTTATAAACGTGATCCTTTGGATGCGTCTTCCCATCATACTCAGGGATCCACGGCCCGCGGAACTGCTTCGGCATGGGGTCCTCGACAATCTCGGACGAGAAAGGGGTAGAGGGAGTCTTCTAAGAGATCTTGAGTCCATCCCTCTTCCCCGGTCTCTCTTCATGCTTTTGAGCACTGGAGGTCACCGAATGGGCCTTCTCCCCATCTCCAGGGGATTCTCTCTGAGGGCCTTGGGCTGCTCCGTCCTTTCGTCCCACAGGGGTGACGGATCTTCGGGAATGCGAGGCGGAGTTTCTGGGGATCTCCTCCCTCGCCGGACCCATTGGTTGTGGGGTAGATTGCTCGATTTGGTGCTACTCTAGAGCTTCCTTGATGGCGTTAGCCACCATGCGGTCCAATTCCTCTCGCGTGAAGGTGACAGGTTGCCCCTCTGATCCTGCCATCGGTGCTCCTTCAGGTGCTTTGCTATTTCCCATAGACGGCGCCAAATTTGTTCTGGAAGGAGTCGTCGACGATGACCAGACGCAGAGGTTCTGCCCGCGGGGAAGTTATCACGCCGAGGAGGAACTTAGGGTCCTGCAAAGTTAACACAAGCGTTAAGGGACACGCCGGCAGGGGCCCGACGTGTCCACTCCGACGCTCAAGTTAGTGGGTTGTCCGAAAGGTAATGGCAATGAGAAAGGGAAAACAGGATGTAGAATGAGAGAATGTAACCCCTTTACCGGAGGAGTTGGACTATCTTTTATACCAAAGTCCGTAGACCAGGCTCATGTCCTCGATTTATGTCACGTCTCCGATACGTCAGCCACGTCCTCCTCTTTCATCGGTAACTGGATACCCCTTGAGACAGTTTGTGCCGTTATCGGCTTTCGTCCATTGCGACATTCGGGAGTCGTGAAGACCTTTTCCACCGGGGGTGCTTATCCGTACCATGAGGAGGGTCAGTGTCCGAGGTCGGTTAGTACGAGGACTCCACCTCCCGAGTCGAGCTCGGGGTCTTCGGGTGCCATAGCTCCCGAGGTGCTCTCGGGGGTCTAACCCTTCGGGGTGCTCCTGAGAAGACTTTCCCGTCTGCCTTTCCCAAGCCCGCCGCCCTCGGGGATTCCCGAGGCCCGGACAGGAGAGCTGCCTTGACCTACCGTTGTTGGGTCGCGCAGCTTCTTTATCCTTCGTTATGACCAAGGCTCATTCAACCCTATCAATAATGATCCTTTCTTGGCTTGTCTACAAGGTAAACTAACTCATTCAGCTAAATATCCATAAAATTTCAGGCCCAAAGAGGACCTGAAATAAATTAATTTCAGGTCTTCTTTAGACCTGAAATGAAATCCAATTGATTTTTCCAGGGGATGAAGTTTAGGAGTATATCAAACTCATTTCTTTTCAACTTTTTCCCCCTTCCTTAAAATATCCAGGGAGTGCTAAAATTATTCAAATTCCTGGGTAGAATGACACACAGGAAATGCACCTAGAAATATTCTATATTGTGCACAATGCTAAGTTGTCACATTCCAAGAATATCACAAATGCCCCTAAATACACATTCGATAGCACAATTCGAGTCTTTACAACAACATAAACTCATAATATATGAAATTGTTATAATCGGACTTTTTTAGGTCCATCAGTAAGTTTTTGCCAAAACTCACTAATGAACCTACGATATTTGAATTTCTTAATACTTGATATCACTAGGTTGGGTTGAGCTAAGAGAAGGTAATTATGATGTCAAAAATTAGTCCTAACCACTAAAAATGATCTTCTTGTGTCGTATCACTTGTGTCGTACCCGCTGATGGACCTACAAAAGTCCTATTGCAACAAATTCTAAAAATATGAGTTGATGGTCTGCAAGGAACCCAATTTTGCTATGCATTGTGTATTTATGTTGTATCTAGATGGAACCTTCTTATTTCAAGCTTAAACAAATGTAAGCATATTTTGATCATACCGAAATATTTCAATAAAATGAGAGGATTTTGTCACAACTTGTAGAATTATATAAAAGATTACCCTATAAATAATTAATTTAATAAATCATGATTAAATATTAAAAAAATATTTTTAAAATGGAAAAAAATTTGAGTCCTTGAGCCTGAAGTCACCTGAGGGCCTGAAATCATGTGTTGTGATAGAGTTTTTTATATATTAATATATTATTTAATATATTAATTTATATTAATCAAATATAAAGGAATATCTGAAATCATGGGGAAGAGATGTTTTTTTAACTAAAATATTTAATATATTTATTTATATTAAATAAATATAAATTCTTTTTAGTTTCTTTGTTTATCCTACGTTTTTTAGCTAATTCCCACAATATATTATTTTAAATTGAAAAGTATGAAAAAATGGATTTAGATGTATTAGAATTCTAACTGAGAAAGAGAATTCTTGACGGGAGGGATATAAGAGGAAGATCACTAAATTTGATGTGCCCTTTAGTAAAAAAGAAACCTCAGTACGCCTTTTGTTAATTCCTAATTCTCACGTGCGTCGTTTGGTAAATCGTAATTTTATAGTTATTTATAAAGAGGTAAATCAGAAAATTAAAAATATCATCCTATAGGAGGTTTTTTTTTATTTATTTTATAAATCTATTATACGATAATTAACTCAGTTATATCATGAGAGCTAATTTATCGATATCCAAAGACACTGCTTTAGTGTTAGTTGGTCCTTTCAATTCATTCTGTGATTTATAATCGACAAACAAATATTATTATAGCATTTGGTATTAATAGATGAGTATTATAACACTTAAATAATGTCACAAAACAATGTGAATGTGTACTATATCATCCACACATTAACAATTAAGAAAATAAATTTTAGATATAAAAATAAAAATGAATAAATGAATAGTAAAACTCATAAATAATCAATATTAATATTAAAATAAATGTAAATATATATTAACAATAGTGAGATGTTAATAAAATAGATATCTACTAAATCAACATTCAAATCAGATGTTTTTATTAGAAAATAAAATTTGACCATTTTCGGATCGAGCTGTGACGGGTCGGACTCGTTCGCCCACATCTCCCAGACGCCCGCAACTATATAAGGAAGCTGACGGCCGCGACTTCTACGGCATTCGCTCCCCACTCCTATGCGATCGGTGCCATCGTCTCTCATCTCCGGCGGCGGAGCGAAGGGGAGAGGCGTCTTTCGCCTCATCGAATCCCTCATTAGGGTTCGCCTCCGACGATGATGATGAAGGAAGGCGCCGGGGATCTCCTTCCTTCGTCGGATCCCAAGGCCCCTTCTCCTTCCGTCGACGCTGGCATCTTCGGCAAGGGTCGATACAAGTTCTGGGCGTTCGCTGCGATTCTTCTCCTTGCATTCTGGTCCATTATCACCGGCACCGTCACCCTCCGCTGGTACGCCGGCGACCTCAACCGCCTCGACCGCGACTTCGGTGTTGCCGTCGTGATTGACCCCGATCTCGACATCTTGGTCTGTCACTGCTTATCCCCCTCCCCCTTGTTGTGCTCATGATGCTCTTTCTCTCTCTCTGTGTGTGCTGTTTACGCTCCTTTCGGTGGCTTCGTAGGCGATTGAGGAGCGGGAGAAGGCGGTGAGGCACATGTGGGACATCTACGCCCACGCCCAAACCCGACGGATCCGGCTGCCGAGGTTTTGGCAGCAAGCGTTCGAGGCGGCGTACGAGGACCTCTCCGGCGACGATCCCGATGCCAGGGACGCCGCCGTGGCCGAAATCGCTCGAATGTCGGTGCGGATGCTCGATCCGAAGGCTTCCCCGCGAAATTTCAAGGTAGATCCGCCGCCTAAGGTTTACAATTTTGAGATTTTGGTTGGATTTAAGTAATCAATGCGCTTCCTCTTCCTTGCAAATTTCTTCCATTACTCGTTTATATTTTCCTGAAAATTTTGAATTCAAGATGGTTTCCCATGGTTGCACAAGACTTGGACATCTAGTCCTGTTAACCTTCGTCGGATTGCGTTTGATTCAAGCTATCATGCATAACTTTAATTACGGAGAATAAAACTTAACCTAATATTATGGTTCAACCTTTGAAAAAACCCTCTTCCACCGACATTGTTCCACCTGCAGGGCGTCCAAGTCCCCTTCGGGGTGTGTGAGGTTTCGCCTGAGCGGAGTGTAGTAGGTGAGTACCACCAGTGGGTGGCTACACAACAAGCTATTAGCTCAATGCATAGTGTGCTTCATAAAAACTTTGCATCGTTTTGCCTAAGGTGTAAAGGCTCTAAGGCTCATAGATAGTTCAATATGATTGCCAATGGTTGAACCGAAGACATGGAACATCCAAGGCGCATTAACTCCACTTACTCCTGTTTGAATTGAAGTTTGAAACCAAACTTCTCGAGGGGATAGATTGGGTGGTTCAAGTGAGATCTAATATTCTAGCAATTCCGGAATTTGATTTGTATTTGTAACTACTGGGTTAGGACAGTTTATTTTGGGGGTCAGTTGTGTTTTCCTCCATTTGTGGATTTCAAAAGTTCAAATTTGTCACTGCTTGAATCTTGGCATAAGTTCAACTTCTCAAAAGTGTTAAGAGTTTTGCATTTGGAGAATTTCTAGCAAAATGTGCTTGCTTTTCAGGCTGCTGAAATTACGAGGAACCAAAAGCTTGGAGATTATGTTTCGTCCACGGAGCCAGGATCCTTGTCTTCAGATGCCCGATAGCAGTCGTTTTTAAATTCTAACAAACTACCAAATGTCAAGTGGCCACTTCTTCTTCGACAACCAGTGAGTGATGTAAGCTACGTTTGGAAAGTTGTTCTCACTATCCTCTCTCTCTAAATCATAGCTTTTGCAGATTATGTGCTTTGGGCAGTGACTCTGAGATTCCAAACCTGTGTATTAGCTGAAACTAGTAACTGCATTCCTTGTCAACTCTTTGGGTTTGTACATAAAAGTTACCTTTCGACCTCCCAGTCTGCAATTGCACTTCCTTTTTGCCAGTTAGGAAAAACACGATTAATTACACAAGTTCACCACTGACTCAGTCTCAATCCTTGTTCTATCTTAGTCTAAGCATAATATGTTAAGTTTTCGTTGCGATGCATTCAATCTGTATGCCATGTGAACCCTGTTCTCCTAACTCTGCATTTTCTCCCAAACTCATATGCACCCTTTCGTCCTACTTTTTGGATCATGATCATGCTTACGGATTACTCCAATGCCTAGTACCTCTTTCAAGTTTCAATGCTCATGGAAACATATCTATTAAGATACTGCAGTTGAGCAAGACACCTGAGTGTTTGTCGATCGATGTAACACGAAAGTAACAATATAGTTCAAACTGCAAGTAACAACACTGAGTTATTTAAACAAAATAAGTTCAGACATGATTATTATCCTTTGAAGCTGACTAAGGTGGAAGAATAGGAGGAATATAAACTAATTTTGATGCATAAAGAAACTTGGATTCAGTAACATTAACCCTACAAACAATATCTGTGTTGCCTGAAGGCCGTCGGCTGTCTATCTATCTGCTCCATGTAACATCTCCAAACTCAGGGACTGAACTCTTCAAAGCCAAGGACTATTGACTATCTAGGAATTCAAGACCAGATGCAGTTGGGGTCAACCCACGATCAGCCAGATACTGAGCGTTACAGAACTTGCTAAGGTGCCTCATCCCACTGTCGCACAAAATTGTTACAATTGTGTGCCCTGGACCTAAAGATTGTGCCACTCGCAGAGCTCCGACACAATTCATCGCTGAAGAACTCCCGAGAAACAGTCCATCATTCTTGAGGAGAAACCTGAGATGATGCGTACAAGTGCACTTAACACGTGCTAGTCCAGAAGAAACAGTAGTATAACATCCTGATTTGCGGAAGTTGAAATGCAAGGAATCTTAGCAACTTCATCTGAAGCATTTGTAGGACTTGCATACTTGTAGGGAGGTTTAGATGTGTACCTGGACATTTCAACAGCCTCTCGGTCTGTTCCACGATAAGCTCCATCCAACTCTGCCATCATGAAATTCTTGGTCAATCTGTTGATGCCAATTCCTTCTGTGATAGTATCGAATGGATTCTTCAGCCGTCGGCCTTCTGCCTCCTCCTTTGAGTACATTACTCCTCTGATAACTTTGTTGAACAAACCAGACCCAGGAGGATCGATAAGGAAGCACTTAACTCTTGGATCTTTTTCCTGTGGGATAAGGCATCATGATATAGAATAGAAATGCATGCTATAAACAGACAAAACAAGACAAATACCACCATAACAAACCTTGAGAAATCGTGATATTCCAGCAATGGTGCCGCCTGTACCAGCAGCAGCAACAAAAGCATGCAGTTTGCCTTCAGTTTGCTCCCATATCTCAGGACCAGTCCACGCATAGTGCGCCCTGAAGTTTGCTAGGTTTTCAAACTGATCAGCGAAGAACCCACCTTTACAATCACTGGAGGGAATATCACTTTCTATTTGCTTTGGCGCATGACCGTTCAGTTGTATGAAGCCATTGCTTTCAGCTTCTCTGGCATCTCTATGCATGGCAGCTCTATTTGTGGCCTCCAAGGCCCTCTGCCTTGCGACATTTACATAGTGGTCTTTGTGAGAAATAGAAACTGGTCTTACTCTTTCAACAGTAGCTCCAAGCGCTTCAATTATTTGCGACTGAGAATTTCATATACAAAAAATCTAAGAATTGAAAGGAAAGATGGCCATAACCAGTTTTTTTTATTCCATATCGAACAGTTGAATTCTCAAAGTCAGTGTTTCACGATTTACTTGATACAACTTTCAGAAAACACATAAGCAAGAAGTATCAATCAAATAATAGCCAGTGTTAAATATGTGCATAACTTGATATGCTGCTGCATTTTAGTTTCACTTTCACATTTGAATTTAGATACTTGGGATGACAATTCATTCAAAGTAACAGCCAACTGAGACCCCAAAATCATATATCTTTAAGCTTAAAATGTTACGATAATGGGGTCAGATCAGAGACCAAAGGCAATATATCATAACAACAACTTGCTTCAATCACAGTTCTCGCAACCTGCTATTACCGTGTGTTTTTGGTTAATAAACCTCTAAAGAAGACGATGCATGGCAAAAGTCTAACATCTAGAGAACAAAGGAAAACTTCTTTCTACTGGCAAAATACAAGAGTACAAAAACATATTTTGCGACTTTTAAATGAGAAATTAGGAAAAGAACTTTTACCTTTTCAATGGCAGCGTCATCAGGAATAACAACATGGCATCTACATCCATATGCTGGAGCAATTGTGGCAAAGCTAATTGCAGTACTACCAGCACTTCCTTCGGTTACAACACCACCTCGCACAAGTTCCCCAGATTCTAGTGCCTGCATAAAATCCATTCCACAAGGTGTGTAAATTGTAGAGCACGTAGTTTGCCGAAAATGCAAGTATATGGTCCAGAATATATAGACTCTTGCAATGCGGTTGATTAATGGAATGAAATGGAACAAACAAAGAATGATATAGTTATATAGTTATCCCTTAAGTTGGTTCATAGAATAGAATAGAATAGATTTGGAATAATTATTCGTGTGTTTAGTTTGTATATAGGCAATACACTATGAATAGCTCCAACAGACTAAAATATGTTGTATAGTTTGTTTTAGTTAGTCTGCTTTATTCCATTTAGTCCCTCCAACTCGTCGGTTTGATTGTTTAGTCCGAACAACTTGTGGTCCCTTCTGGCCGTTTGGGTGGATCAGCTTACCTAAACTATCCCGATCTGTCGACCTGTCCAGTATGCTCGACACGATCAACCCATTGGGTTCACTAGACCCACTGAAGTTGCTCAGCCTAGTCCATCCTACTAGACCCAATTTGCTTGCTTCATCCAATCCAACCTGCTTACAACCTGTCTGATCGGAGTATTTAATGTAGTAAAAAGAGCTGGCATTTATGAGAAAGTATAGCAGAGGAATAAAAATTCCTTAGAATAAAGTAAGGAATATAAGAATTTGGTATTCCAAGTTCATGTTCGTAATCAAACATTGAACTCCTATTCCATAAAAATTCATAAGGACTAGAATAACTAATTCACTATTCTAGCAAACCAAACACACATTGCAATAAGATAAATCAGGAGCAATTCCTACTAGTAAAACACATGCCCAGAAAAGAATAAATATGTTCGATCATAGGATAAAGATAAGTTCGATCACCTCTTCGATAATTTTGACTGCAACGCGATCCTTCACGCTTCCGCCGGGGTTCAAAAACTCGGCTTTCCCAAGGATCTGAAAGAAAGAAAAAATCTTAAAACGATCGGGCAAAAACGAGTTCGAAACGATGAGAAAAGCACTGTCTTTCACCTCGCAGCCAGTGGCGTCGGAGAGGCTGTTGATTCTGATGAGAGGTGTGTCTCCGACGGCGTCGACTAGGCCTCTCCTTCTCCTACGATTCTGCTTCTTCGGCAGGAGTCCGGAGAGGACGAGGCAGGAGAGAAGAGCAGCGACGGCCGCGACGCCGGCGGCGGTCGCGGCGAAGGCCGACGCCGCCGCCATCTCTCCCCTATCTATCTTTATCGGGGCCCCGGGACCTAGTAAAGGAAGAGACGATGAGTAGCGGATTTGAACGGACCTGATCTCTTATTTCGGACACGGACGGTGATGATCAAATCAGCACAGATTCGGACTGTGTCGAACCGACCATATGCAGAACAATTCTAACTTACGGTAAATTATTTAAAAGATCTCTGACACACTTAACTTATAAAATTTTTAAAAGACGCATATCTATCTTTTAAATTTCTCAAAAAAAAAACATATTTATTTTTTATGTTACCTTTTCCATAACTAATATTGATTTTCAAAATATAACACCATAAATCTTTAAATTAACATCTGGTAGTATTAAATACAATATCGGTAAATTGTAGAAAACTCCCCAATTTTCATTTGATCTTTATTTTCACTTCCCATTTGATAAATTCTTTGTATTTACTTTCTGATGGATTGAGTATAAAAGAGTGAAAATTGAGTATACATCAGTGAAAAATGAGTATAAAAGAGTAAAAAGTAAGTATAAAAGAGTGAAAATTAAATACACAATTTCTTAACGTGGTGGATGCAACTTTACATACTCAAATTTCTAATTTTTATACTCAACTTTTTTCAAATAATACTCACAAAACTGTCTTGTCAATCCCATCAGGGACTGCATGCAAAGAAAATTTTGAATGGAGACTACATGCAAAGTTGAATTTGAGCTTGGAGAATTTAAGAAAATTTCCCCATACAATATCACAATATTATTATTCTTTAAATATAACACCATGAGAGTAAAATGAGGAATAAAATAAAAAACAAATACGTTTTCTAAAAATTTAAAAATTGAGAAAATATCGTAACTTTATATGCGCCATCAATTACTTTTACCCTCTAACTTAATATTGTTATCATTACATGCTTTAAAATATTCAAAATTTTCAACCTTTAAATACAAATACAAATACAGGATGACAAAAGATGATTCTATTCGTCCTTAACATTTCCGTCAATTTATCTCAGCATCAACATACAAAAAAAAAAAATTATAAAAACTACTAATTTGAACAGTGATTAACGCATAAGAAAGAATATACATTTGACTTCGCCAACCTTAGTTCGTCCCATGAAACCTTTAAATGCAAATACAGCTTAAGGCTACGTTTGGTAGGGGGTAATGTAATCCGGTCTGTAATGTAATCAAGTTTATAATGTAATGTAATGTAATCTTGATTACATTGTTATGTTTGGTAATGAGTTGTATGTAATCTTTGATAACCATTACAAGTTGGATTCTTTTGTTTGGTGAGGGGCAATCCATCCTGTAATGTAATCAAGATTGACGACCGACGACCGTCGCCGGGCGGCCGGTAACCATTGACCGGCCGGTGAACGCCGGCGATCGCTGCCTGCCGGCGGCGGCAGCAGTCGTCGGCCGGCCGGCAGTCGGTGGTCGCCGGCGACCGGCCGGCGGCGATGGTCGCCGGCGGCGGTGGTCGCCGGTGGTCGCCGGCGGCCGATCGCCGGCGGTGGTCGCCGGCGGCCGATCGCCGGCGGTGGTCGCCGGCGGCCGGCCGACGGCGATGGTCGTCGACGGCCGGCGGCGGTGGTCGCCGGCGGCCGGCGACGGTGGTCGGCGGCGGCCGGCGGCGGTGGTCGCCGGCGGCCGGCCGGCGGCGACCAACGACTGTCACCGCCCAACCGACGACTGTCGCCGCCCGACCGACGACTTTACAAGCTGTAATGTAATCCAGATTACGGAGGTTTTGGTTTGTGATCCAGATTACAAATCATCAACCTCTTTTGTAATCGAGATTACATTACATTACAATCTTAAAGTGATTCCAAACAAAGGAATCCAACTTGTAATATAATCTCGATTACATTACAGGGTGGATTACACCCTACCAAACGTAGCCTTAGGTAAAGTGAAATCTTCCTATCATGTAAGACAACACCAGAAATTTACAACAGCAACAACCAACACTAGATTGACTTTGTTTATATGGTTCAGCATGGCTAAAGTGCAGCCATATGCTACCTAACGTAGAAAACTAGGAGAGCTCAAAGCTTCACATCTAAAACAAGCAAAATAATTTGGAAATTCACAACACTAACTGACGATATCTCACCTTGCCAAGGACTTGTAGAGTGTCACAGTTACATACTTGGAGAGAAACCTATGACTTTTCGCTAGTGCCACCACAGGCTGCCCACTGCAGCTCTTTTGGATGTAGAGATGGTTTAGCACTACATGGGGAAGCCTTGCAGAGGAGGAGGGGCACTCCATGGAGGTTGGTGCATTGAGAAGGGTGCCTTGGAGTTGTGGAGGTAAAAGGGGAGGCTCTTTGCTGAAGTCCTCCGAACCAAGTGGCCGGTTATTGTAGCTGGACTCTGGGGATTGGGGCATTTCGAATCCAGCAACCCCTCCTAAGTTCTCGGGAACAAATGCCTGCATAGGAAAAAAGATGGTGCCCTAAAACTAGTTTCCTAGGGTTTCCAAATTCAGGCATCAAAATTCAGATACCATGGGTAACTAACACCATGGGTAACTAAAAAGTCAGAGACATCTACCTGCAAGTCCAAAATGTTATGAGCATTCCCCATATAGTCGTTCATCCATGGCACATCAGGTGCATGCTTCCATTCTCCATCGACAATGAACCTATACTGGTAGAAACCTGAAGGAAGTACTATCATGACCGTAAAGTCCTTGCCTGACCTTTGCAATGGTTTCCTGCAATAGAAAAGCATTCCTCATGTTCTTCAAGTTGCATTATAACCTAATAGAAGGCACTTTCTTTGATTAAAAGATATTGCTCATAGTACGTCTTCCAATTATCCCATGATCCTTCCACAAAGACTTCCTTGCCACCATGGTTCCAGTTGATCATTGTTGGAATCCCGTGTTCATCGAGCACATCATCATACGTGGTAGAATTTGGTAGTCCTTTATTATTACTTTGCATTTCCTCTTGTCTCTGCAGTGGAGTAACTGGAATCTGAAGAAGAAATGGAGATTAACAACATATGAATGAATATATAGAAATTCATGAATAGTAAGATCCTCTCCTCAGCTACGAAAGCTACTATAGTTGTTTCAGAGTTAACTTCATGATAAATATTACTTTCAAGAAGATGACTCGAAAAGTTTAAGATGCACAAACAAAGAAGATACCAAGTCAATGTTTTCATCAAGAATTACAATTCGCAAAAGGAAAAGACAGCGTGACCGACTGCAGTCCAGGTAGAAACAGAGAAGAGCAGATGATAACAGATTGGAGGGTTCAATGACAGCATGCACGGTCAGGCTAACATGTTAGCTACGACACTGAACTAATTGATACACACAGCACCAAGTATACAAGTTCATCCAATCCCATTTCTTCGTCTAACTTCTGTTTCTCAGTGTGCCAACAAACCACCATTATGATGGTTGAGGCATGGGAGATTGGATTACTATACCAAAAAGGACTACCTTCAAAGCTTCATGCTTAAGAATAGGAGCAGAAATACGTATATGGTTTGGTAAATTATACCAAAAGGTAGGCCAATTGACAAATGCAACATGGCTTTTATGGAAATAAACTAAATCCAATGATATGTTTTTTTCTTAACTATTTAAATAAAAAACTTAAATACATGACATGTGTACCAGAATAATGTGAATAATATATGGCTACCAAAGAAGTCATATCTTGACCAGAACTCCATATTAAACTTGGTAAACTTTTCTCACAAGGATAATCGTTTCATTGTTTGTGTAGCTATTCAGGGTACATTTCATGATGAACATCCCCAATGATATCTAGTAGGTGCAACCAACATAAGATAAAACCTTTTTGATTGTCATAAGTGGCAGAGAGTTCCTAGACACATTGGGAAATGATGAAGATAGTCGTTAGATGTCTCATATTCGAAGGATAAATTTTGAGAAGTATCACAAAAGAGAATCAACAAACATATTCTGGGGTTAAAGCAACTGTGGCAATGTTAATTTTTCTCCAAACTACCAGCTGCAAGAAATTATACAAAAACATCAATGATATAAACTTCTAAATATAGTTAGTGAACATTTACATGATTAAGCATCTTGAAGGAACAAGGAAGCAGAAAAATGTGAGAAGAACTTTCCAATTTAATCACAGTATAGCTGGAATATTATGACTCCGCCATGCCTCACTTATATGAGTATATAAATATAAGTGAAGCAAATATGTTGCAGGAAAAGAACGTTACATGATTAAGCATCTTTGATGAGCAAGGGAACAGAAATCTGAGAAAAACCTTCCAAATTCATCAAAGTATAACTGAGTGAAGCAAAAGGTTGCAGTTTGCATAAGTAACAAACCAAGCACAGAATACAAGCAATTGATTAAAGCTAGAAATTTCAATAGAAGCACATATTCAAACCTCAGAAAAAGAAAAACTTAGAAACATCGTACAGAACTACTATGAACACTCATCATATCCACAGATAAAATCAAACATGGAGAGGAAAGCAGTCATCCATGAATCTGGTCAATTTTTCAAAAAATGCAAAGCAACAGATCAAAGACGGGAGGAGAGGGAGGTAGGAGAAGCGAACCTGCGGAGCAAAGAGGAGAGGCAACTGAGGTGCACTTTTAGGGCTTTGCGGAGGGCTCTGCCCCAGAAGGTCGTCCGACCCTGCCCGCGAGCGCGAGCTTCCCCCCTCTCCACCTTCCCTGACGCTACTCATATTTCCCATGCGGGAGGTCGAAAAACGACTCCTGGTACTTTAATCTCTTGATGAAAGAGTTAGGGCTTTGTGCCCTAAACACCACCTTCTCCTTCAATCAACCTCGACATCGTCACCGAGTACTTCACCTCTTTATAGAGCAAAACAGAGCTCTCACAACTGAAATTTCTGGGTTTTAAAGCTGAAGTCGCCGCAGAAATCAACAAAAAAGAAGAATCCGCCAAAAAGCAAAACGCAAACGCCCAAATCCTCCCAAACAAGGTGTGCCCGAGCGCAAAGGACTCCGATTTGGACAAAACAACGGAGACAGCGGGATACTCTCGTCTCTAGCAACGGAGAAAGGAGAGGTGATGCCGCCCACTGCAAGCCACCATTTCGATCGCCCACCGATCGCCCTCGAAATCGAATCCTTCATTTCCACCGATGAATAAAGCTTTAATTCCATGTCTCTCCTCCAATGAGCTTGGAGATTCCCGTCTTGCGAAAAAGGAGAAATTTCAACTTGCCCCAGAATTTCACTTACTACAAAAGGCCTTCATAATTTAAAACAAAAATCGACTTTTTAACAAAGGACACACTTGAGAATTAATAATTATCAAAATACGTATTTAGATTTTATTTTTATCGAAAAGCATATCAATTATAGTGATCTTCCTCTTATACCCCTACCGCGATTTACATTTCTCTTTCTCTTTCTTAGTTAGAATTCTGAGACATCTGAACCTACTTTTTCAGAATTTTCAATTTAAAATAATATATTATGGGAATCGACTAAAAAACATAAGGTAAACAAAGAGAAAAGACTCTAGTTTAAAGAAATTTCTCTTTCAGCATGATATCAAAATATAAAGAAATATTTTTTTATATTTATTAATATAAATTAATATATTAAAGAATATATTAATATATAAAAAATCTATCAAAACACGTGATTTCATATTCAAACTCTAGGAGGGCCTAAAGTCATCTGACGTCTGGCCCAACGTGCAATCAAAATTTTTTTCATTTTAAAAATATTTTTTATAATATTTAATCATGATTTATTAAATTAATTATTTATAGGGTAATCTTTTATATAATTCTACAAGTTGTCACAAAAACTTATCATTTTATTGAAATATTCAGGTATGATCAAAACATGCTTATATTTATTTAAACTTGAAATAAGAAAGTTCCATCTTGATACCACCTAAATACACAATGCATAGCAAAATTGATTTTTTGTAGACCATCAATTCATATTTTCAGAATTTGTTGCAATAGGACTTTTGTATGTCTTATTGCAATCAGATAACACCTCTTTGGGCCTGAAATTTTTTATTTCAGACCCTCTTTGGCCTGAAAGTATTTGCTAGAAACAGATGTTTAATATGGAAAACTATTGCAATTCAACAACATAACCAATGCACATCCCCAAATATCTGTATGAAAGCAAATTACAGGAAGCAATTGTTCAGGCCCAAAGAGGGCATGAAATAAAAAATTTCAAGTCCTCTATGGGCCTAAAATAAAAAATTTCAAGTCCTCTTTGGGCCTGAAATAATATTTCAGGGCCAAAGAGGGCCTAAAATGAAAATTTTCAGACCCAAAAAGGGCCTAAGATAAATTTATTTCAGACCTTCTTTGGACATGAAATGAAATCCAATTGATTTTTCCAGGTGATGAAGTTTAGGAGCACACCAAACTCATTTCTCTTCAACTTTTTCCCCCTTCCTTAAAATATCCAGGGAGTGCTAAAATTATTCAACTTCTTGGTAGAATCACACATAGGAAATGCACCGAGAGATATTCTATATTGCGCACAATGCTGAGGTGCCACATTCCAAGAATATCTCAAACACCCCTAAATACACATTGGACAACACAATTCGAGTCTTTGCAACATCATAAACTCATAATATATGAAATTATTGCAATTGGACGTTTCTAGGTCCATCAGTGAGTTTTCGCCAAAACCCACTGATGGACCTACAATATTTGAATTTCTTAATATTTGATATCACTAGGTTGGGTTGAGCTAGGAGAAAGTAATTATGATGTCAAAACTTAGTCCTAACCACTAAAAATGATTTTCTTATGTCGTGCCACTTGTGTCGTACCCACCGATGGACCTACAAAAGTCCTATTGCAATAAATTATGAAAATATGAGTTGATGGCCTGCAAGGAATCCAATTTTGCTATGCATTGTGTATTTAGATAGTATCCAGATGGAACCTTCTTATTTCAAGTTTAAGCAAATGTAAGCATGTTTTAATCATACCTGAATATTTCAATAAAATGACAGGATTTTGTCACAACTTGTAGAATTATATAAAAGATTACCCTATAAATAATTAATTAAATAAATCATAATTAAATATTATAAAAAATATTTTTAAAATGAAAAAAATTTTGAGTGCACGTTGGGCCTGAAGTCATCTGACTTCAGGCCCGGGCAAGGCCTGAAGTCAAATGACTTCAGGCCCAAGTAGGGCCTGACTTCAGGCCCTGCGTGAGTTTGAATCTGAAATCACGTGTTTTAATAGGTTTTTTATATATTAATATATTTATTAATATACTATTTATGTTAATCAAATATAAAAAAACATCTCTTTATATTTTGAAATAATGCTGGAAGAGAAGTTTCTTTTAATTGAAGTCTTTTTTCTTTGTTTACCTTACATTTTTTAGCCGATTCCCATAATATATTATTTTAAATTGAAAAGTCTGAAAAAGCAGGTTCAGATGTCTCAAAATTTTGACTGAGAAAGAGAAAGAGAAAGATAAATCTTGGCGGGAGGGGTATAAGAGAAAGATCACTATAATGGATGCGCCCTTTGATAAAAATGAAACCAGGTACGCCTTTAGGTAAATACTAATTCTCAGGTACATCCTTTGGTAAAAAGCCGAAGAAAAATACAACGTCAATTCGCAACATAAAATTCAACGTGAATGATATAACATTCCAATTATAATAATCCTTAACAGATTTATCGTGCCTTTCAGGTTATAGTTTAGTTTGGGATGGCGGTCGGAGGTCACCGTCGGTGTCCAGGTGATAATAGGACGTGTACACAAAAAGTGCAATATCATTCACGTTGAGTTTCATGCTGCGAATTCACGTTCTCTATCATAGCTCAAAAATGACGTGACACTTTTAGTGAAACTCAACGTGAAATTTATAACGTGAATGACGCAATACTTTTTATGTACATGCCCGATTGTTATTCGGACATCACCGGCAGCCACCGGCTATCGTCCCGAACCAAACTATATCCTGAGAGACATGATGAATCTATCGAAAATTGTTACAATTAAAATGTCACATCATTCACGTTAAATTTAATATTGTAAATTCACATTGTATATCATTATTAATTTAAAAAATAAAAACCCTCGTAGCATTTTAGAAAATGAGGTACCATTTAGTATATATCTGAAAGTTGGACACGTTTAATTTCCGAATTTTAAACATTATATATTTTTAAAAGAAATAGCTCATTTATAAAAAAAATATAACTAAAATGAAAACTTATTCTTTAATATTTTAGTAAGATGTCTTGAATATGTTAATAAACTCAAAGGTGTCGTATAATTTCCCCTTAATTAATTGATAAAACAAAACAAGTGCCGTTGTTTCTGCACCCGACGTGGGGGACGGGATCCTACTCGTCTCGTGCTAGCGTTTGCTTTGCAGCGCTAGTGATAGCGCGACGCGTGTCGATATCCGTAGAGGGAACCGCAGATGCTGGCGTGAAGTGACGTGACTTGACGGTTGGAGCAGGTGATGTTGTGATCGGTCGGGACGGTCCAACGGCTAGAAGTACAATCAGCGGCCAACCCTGACAGAAATTTAAAAGGATGTTCAAAAAAAATTTTAAAAAATTTTTTTTCTATCAAATAAATATATCAAAAGACTAAAATACTATTGTATAAAAATTTATACATACCAATAAAGTAATTATTCCTAGACATCAAATTATGAATTATGATACAGTTTCAAAATGATTATTGTAATATATTATAGAGAAGGAAAGAATACTTATTAATTATATTGAAATAATAAAGAACGCTAAAATATAATTATTAGCATTAGCATTAAAATAATTGATTATTTTTTATTAATTATTTTTCAAATGACAATTTTATAAAAAAATTTAACAAATTTAAAACATCATATATATATATATATATATATATATATATATATATATATATATATATATATAATTGATCAGGTGCGGACCGCGGTGATCATCGGTGGACACCATCGGTGACCATCAGCGGCCTTCGGCCACCGCCCTTGAACAAAACTATAACCTAGGGGGTGAGCGATGAATCTTAGGGGTAACGATGAACCCGTCGGGTAGCAATGAACCCGTCGGTATTAGGTAACGGCTGATCGGTCAGGTTGACCGATCATGCAGCTGTCTAATTGGTCAGGGAGGTCTCTGACCGATCAGAAAAATCAATTCTATATATATATATATATATATATATAATATGAATGTATTCAGAGCAAGATTACAATTGACTTGTGACGGTGCGGCTGGACCCCACTTGTGCCCAATCAGAATCGTTGGTGGGACCTTTCATATGTTGAGAAATATATATATATATAATCTGTTCCAGATCAGTATCCATGATGACAAAAACCGAATCACTCTTCAGATCAGTTTTCCTGCATCATCCTACTCTGAGTTTAGAGAGAGCAAAAGGTAAATTCATTCTTGTCAATATCTCTGTTAATCTGTCTCACGGTCGATAGAAAAAATAAATTATAAAAATATTATACTCCGAGTTCATAGCATATTCATAATTCAATTGTAGATTTTTCAATGACATCGAGAATGAGAAAATTAAAAGAGCTCAGATAATATTTTTTATAGATGTCGTTAATTTAGTAATTTTATTGGATCATTTGTTATAAAGGGTGGCAATTGATTGAAATGTCGAATTGATGTAGTCCATTTGAATCGAATTGAGCTGAGCTGAGAATCGAATTGATGTAGTCCAATCTCCCAGCTTGTAGTACCTGTGGACTAGGGAGCACTCGGGCACTCGAATCGAGTCCCCTGTCTTATGAGTTGCGCGGAAGCCAGGGGCTCAGGAATTCGAACTAGAGTGTGAGTTTAACGTTGATTGAGACTTGTAATAATGAACAATTTGACGTAAATTTCTGCCACATCAACCAAGAAATTCTTTTTCTCCCGAGAACAAACAGATTTTAAATTAATTTATGCCTTAAAAATTTTTTTTTTTTTACATTTCTAAAAGTTTAAATACAGAGTACGTCTTACTTTTAAGTTGGAAATTAAAAAAGAAAGATATTTTTTTTAGAAACAATAAAAAAGATTTATTAGTGTTCATTTCTAAAAAAAATAAATCATTGACTGTGTCAGGAGCCTCACATGATGGACTTCACAATTATTTATAAACAAATAAATTAAGAAATTAAAATTCAGATTTATATTTTATTAATGCTAATTGAGCATATCATTTTCTATATTTTAAATAGTTCGGGATGCAATAATATAATTGTATCTTTTGTCAAATCAAATTATACGCTAAAATTTCTAATATATATATATATATATATATATATATAATAACCAAAAATTTTAACTCTTTTTTCTTTTATTCATCTCAGAGACCAGGGACAATAATATAGCAATAAGATATTTTCTTAAATTTTAAAATATTTAAAGATAGAATCACAATTTCAATCAATCAACAAATGAAATTCTCTTTAAAAATGGTTAATTTAAGAATGCTAAATTAATGGACCGACCGCCCACTGTGAACGATTTCTATTTAACATCGAATGAAATTTTAGTGAGGTTTGACTAATCATCCCAAGATTAGTAGTCAAAAATAGAATATTCAGGGCTAACTAAAAAATAATTAAAATTGATAAATTTATCTCAAATCCATCTAATACTATGTAGGAAACCTAACGTGAAATTATTGAGTTAATAAAGTGTTATGTGAACGTCTAAATCAATACCCAGAGCCGACCCCAGGGTGGTCAACCTGGGGCTGGTGCACAAGGCCCCACCTGAGGTGGGTCCCTTCTTTTAAATTTATATATATATATAAAAGATTATATCAAAAATTAATTAAAAAATATAAATATAAATTTTAAAACAATATGTATTTTTTAAAAATATTATCCAAAAAATACTCAAGAAGATATTTTCTTACTCCTTCATCAACTTATGTTAATAAATTTTTTTTATAACATCATTTTATTTTTTATAAAATATAAAGATTTTTTTTTTGACCGGGCCCTTCAAAATCTAGGACCGGCCCTGTCAATACCTTCACTACTAATTCTCTAAAAAGGTGAAACGCTCGCCCCCAGCACCCCCGCCAGTCCGCCCCAAGACTAATATGAAGGAGGTAAATCACGGTTATCACTGGTGTGGTGTGGCGCTTGGGGTCAAGAGAATTAATGCCAGTAGACCAGGATTTTATCCCCGTACGTAACTGGTGACCCTCGAACTTGTGATTTCCAAATAAATGGTTAGACACTTTACCATCCGATCCAGTCCGTGGGGCCCCTTCATTATTAATTCTAAACTCAGGACTATGATGTTTTGGAAGGACAAGGACGCCAATATTAAAATTTCTTATTTATAAATATATTTTGAGCATAATGAATCAAACGTTTAAATGTTCATAGTAAATTAAATGTTTGATGTGGTAAAATTGATGAAAAGAAGTGGAGTAGACTTGTAAATAAAAAATAATAATAATTTTATTCAACTGCACAATGTAGGTTTGATTTTTGATTTTGTGTACTTAACTTTAATAATATATATCCAAATCGTATATCATATTTTTGATTTGTGATATAAAAATATCACAAGATATTTTTATATTTTTATTCTATATATTTAAAAATTCATCACTTCCAATTTACTCAAATTCAGATTTAAGGACATGAATATTAAAAAGACTGATAGAAATATATTGATTTTGGCTTGAATGATTCATAATTTTTTAAATTTATCAGTCAGTTTTGAATGAAATTGATTGTTAAAATTCATTATTCTCACTTTATACTATCAAATAAAGATATTTAAGATCTAAATATATAAATATATTAAATAAAATTTTAAGATTATATTATCACGCGTTGCATATGTAATATAATGAGGAATGATACTCGTAGCGACAAAATACAACGAACGGCCGCAGCGACTGAGTTGGCTGCGTGCGTGGCGAAGTCCACATCAGCGCCGTGACAAAACATAAACCTAGCCGCTACTCGTTCTTTCTACCGCCGCAACCTCCTTCCCTCTTCGCCCAACCTTCTGTAAGAAGTGGCAGCGTGTGCGGTTATTGCACACGCTGCAGCGTGTGCAGTTATTGCACACGCTGCAGGGAGTGGGGCTTGTTGCCCCCTCCCTCTCCACTACTTCTACCCCTTTCCTCTCCTATATAAGGAGGGGGTAAGGAGCTTCATTCAAGTGCAAGAAGGGGAAGCAAGAGCAAGAGCAAGAGCAGGTGAGATAAACTCTGAAGAATGGGAGATCGTCCATAGTTCGAGGGATTTGGTTCGTGATACCGAGAGGGGAAGAGCTTTCCGATTCCGTGATCGTTCTTCCGACGACAAGCGCGAAGAACAACGAAGGACGCGTTGAAACCACTGTAAGTGTTTACCGTTTTTCAATATTGTAGATTCGTTCAGAATTTCATGCTTAGATCATCAATGGTATCAGAGCTTAGATTCGTTCTAAATAGCATGAAATTGCTTCGTCGTAAAATCGCGACTTTGTGTCGGCAGATTTTTTTCGAGTCGGTCGACTTTGTGTCGGTAGATTTTTTTTCAAGTCGGTAAAATAATTGTTAGCGTTGTGAACCGACGATCCCACTCGGTCGTGTTGCACACTACTGATTAACCGCGTTCGTCGCGGTGAAAACTTTGGATGGCCGAAAAAAAAATGCAGGCGGCGGAAGCAAACTTGAAAAAAAAATTAAAATTAAAAAAAAAAGGACAACCGGCCGAAGCAGTAGAAAACTTGAAAAAAAAAATGAAATTTTTTCATGCAAATTTAATCCAATGAAATATATATATATATATATATATATATATATATATATATATATATATATATATATATATATATATTTACATGTTTTTTTTTGCTTCCATTAAATTAGCAAATTTAATCTGTTGATTAAAAAAAAATTACATGTTTTTTTATTAAATTAATTAGATTTGTGCTTTAATTAATTGCTTGGTTGAATTTGTATTAAAATTTAGCTATTAGTTATTGGAACTAGACCAAAATTTGATTAAATGGATTGGATTTTAGTTAAAATTAATTAAATCCGATTAAGTTGGTTCATTTCAACTGGAATTTAAATTATTAGTTAATTTAATCAGACCAACTTGAACCAACTATGTTTATGTCTAGTTCAAACCATTAGTTGGTTTGACTAGACCATATTGATCCAATAAAATCAGGATCTAGTTCAAATCACTAGTTAATCAGATCAGTTTAAACCAGAACCATTTTGTTTGGTTCGAACAATAGATTTGACTTTAAACTAAGTGAGCAAACGACTAAGATAAGTCATCCCTGTCCGATTAGATTAGTTCTAATGAGGATAATGGACCCAGACTAAGGATTTGATTTCCCAATCGATCGGCCAAAAGTGTTAGTCAATAGAGCTCCCAAATCAAGAAAATTTGTTTTTCTTATATGTTTATGACTTTGTGGGTTTATGCATAATTGTGAATTGAATTGAACCAGTTTTGTTACTGGTTTGTCGGTTTTGTACTGACATTGTGTATTTCAATTCCAGATGCCGAGATTTATTACCACAATGACTCGTCGTGATGTGCGACGGAATGAGCTAAGGGAACAGATAGAGGAGATTGACTACCGCCCACATCTAGGCATCCTAGGGCATATGGGAAGGCTTGATCGTCTATTTTGGAAACTCGAACATGAAGAGTTTCCAGTCCTAGATAACTACCGGATCGGGGCATTGATTCGTTCATTACCGAGGCGTGGTGGAACAGCTGCAAGATGTATCTGGGGATGCTTTGAGGGGCGTATTTCATATACCGAGCTGTGTACAGAACTACTTCGCCTAAATTTTTCGGAAGAAGATCTGGAAGACTCTGAGGACGAACTGGAAGAGGATCCTATAGAATTCGAAGAGGATCCAGCAGAGGATCCAGTAGAATTCGAGGAAGATCCTGAGGAATTCGAGTTGGATCCAATTGAAGAAATTGAGGAGGATCTAGAAGAAGATTCTTTAGAATCTGTGGAAGATCCTGAAGTTGACATACTTCAGGTCAAGTCTGGAATGAAAGGGATGAAGTATACCACTGCGCTAGTGTTTGTCTTAGTGGGAGTAGTACTAACTTATCTAGTTTATTAGAGTTTGTCTTAGTTACTGTTGTTATGCACAAACAGTATTTGCTCAGTTTTTTTTAGTCATGTAGTAGTAACTGTCGTTTTGTACGAACAGTTTTTCAAAATGTTATGTTATGTGTTAACAAAACTTCTTAATGATTAGTTCATTTCATTTGAATGATAAGTTCATTTATGATGAGTTCATATGATGAGATGTATGTAAAATAACTAATAAATGTTTATTAGATTGGATATACGGAGGATGAGTGGGAACGTAGTTACCACTTGATTTTGTAAACCAACTCTAATTTACAATGAGTTAGTTGTTAATTACGTGCATATGAGTTACACTGAATGACTAAATAATACGTTTATTTATGTTAGATCATGGCAACGAAGAACATAATAGCTGAACTCAACAAAGGAGAAAAATTAAATGGGGACAACTACAAAATATGTCACCTTAAGATACAGTATGTACTTGAGGAACAAGAAGTTCTAGAAGCTGTTAATCAATTTATGGTAGAACCTGCAGATGGTTCTACAGCTCAGCATAGACGTGATCTTGATGCCTATAAGGCATGGAAGAAAAAGGACTCCACTGCTAAGGGTATTTTGATTAGTTCAATGGTAGATGACCTGGTATATGAGTATGAGCCATTACCATCGGCACATGCTGTCTGGGTTGCCCTGAGAGATAAATATAGTGGAGTTAGTTTAAGCAAGCTTCGTCAGCTGACAATCAAGTTTGACAGCTGTAAGAAACGCCCGAATATCTCCATGACCCAACATCTGAGGGAAATGGGGAATATGATTCGAGAGATGAAAACTGTTGGTCATGAGTTGACTGATGAACAACAGGTTCAAGCAGTTATTCGTTCCCTTCCTGATTCTTGGGAATCAATGAAACAGAACCTTACACATAGTGAAAGTATAAAGACTTTCATTGATGTATCACGCCATGTTGAATTAGAGGCGGAGCGAATAGAATCCGCAAGGATTTCTGGACAAGCTTTTGTAGCTGAAGGCTTTGGACCCAAGAATAAGAAAAGATGGTTCAAGAAAGAAAAGGGAAAGGGAAAAGGGAAAAAGGAAAGAAGCTGCTGCTGCTAGGCAAGACCCAATCAAGAAGAATGTTAAAGGAAAGAAGTATGGACAGAAACCTAAGAGCAAATTGACTTGCTATAACTGTGGCAAGAAAGGCCACTTTGCTCGGGAATGTACTGAGCCGAAAAAGGTAGATCCATATTCATTTTCTATTCACGAGCATTATGTTGCTAGTTCAGTGTTGTTAGCTGATTCTTATCCTTTGTGGATTATAGATTCAGGAGCAACGAACCATGTAGCTCGTGATCGAGCTACATACGTGGAGTACCGTCGAGTACCAGCTGGCATTAATAAGTGGATATATGTGGGAAACAATGCAAGAATTGAAGTCAAAGGAATTGGCACTTGCAAGCTCAACCTACGTGGTGGACATACCTTGTTTCTGCATGATGTCCTTTATGCTCCTGAAATTCGACGGAATCTAGTTTCTGTAACTAGTCTTCTTGATTTGGGTTATTACATAAATTTTTTCAGTCGTTGTGTGGAACTTCGTATTAACTCCGTGTTAATTGGATATGGTTATGTAATGAATGGTTTCATGGTTCTTGATGTAGAACAAGATATTAATTATGGAATTAATAGTTGTTTTTCAAATATTGCTCTTACTAGTGATGCTAATATTAATGAGGAAGTATGGCATGCTAGATTATGACATATCGGACAAGAACGGATGAATAGATTAGCTAAGGAGGGTCTATTGGGTACTCATGCTAAGATTAACCTGTCCGTATGTGAGCATTGTCTTGCTAGAAAAGCAACAAGGAAACCATTTGGTAAGACTATTAGAGCTGATTCACCATTGCAATTAATTCATTCGGATGTATGTGGTCCAATGAATGTGAAGGCTAGACATGGAGGTTCCTATTTCGTTACATTTATTGATGACTTCACACGTTTCGGTCATGTGTATTTGATTTCTCATAAATATGAAGTATTAGATTGCTTCAAACGTTATTTGAACGAAGTTGAGAATCAATTGGATCGTAAGGTTAAAACCTTACGCACTGACCGTGGAGGTGAATATTTGTCTGATCAGTTTAAGACAATATGTTACGAAAAAGGGATTATTAGACAGCTAACGATCCCTGGAACTCCACAGCAAAATGGGGTTGCTGAAAGAAGAAATAGAACTCTTCTAGATATGGTTAGGTCTATGATGGCTCAAGCTAATTTATCTATTTCCTATTGGGGAGATGCATTATTAGCTGCTACCTATATACTTAACCGAGTGTCTTCTAAGTCTATTCCATCTACACCATATGAACGTTGGACAGGCAGAAAACCAGATTTGAGTAATCTGAGACCTTGGGGGTCAGCTGCCTACATTCATGATAAGACTCACAAATATGGAAAACTATGACCAAGGGGTAAAAAGTGTATCTTTATAAGGTATTCTAATACTTCTAAGGGTTATGTTTTTATTGGTGAGCAGCAAGATGGAACCATCTCTGAAATAGAGTCTAGAGATGCGATTTTTCTCGAAACTGAGTTCCCAACAAGAGGTGAAGTTGATAAATCNGAAATGGATGAATGAAGTGCAATGGATGAAGAAATGGAGTCTATGAGAAAGAATCATGTTTGGGATTTAGTCGATCTTCCTCCGGGCCGAAGGGCTATTGGGAATAAGTGGATTCTCAAAATCAAGAGGAAGGCAGATGGATCGATTAATAGATACAAAGCTCGTCTGGTTGCAAAAGGATATACTCAAATGGAGGGTATTGATTTTGAAGAGACATTTTCCCCTGTTGTGAAGTTTGTGTCAATACGTGTCATTTTAGCTATAGTAGCACATTATAACTTGGAATTACATCAGATGGATGTAAAAACGGCTTTCCTTAATGGTAATCTTGACGAGGAAATCTATATGGCACAACCAGAAGGTTATATTGCTGAAGGCCAAGAGGATAAAGTATGTAGACTTAAAAAGTCTATATATGGGCTAAAGCAAGCGTCGAGACAATGGAACATAAGATTTAATGAAGTTATTTTATCTTATGATTTCGAAATGATCAATGAGGATCATTGTGTATACCTCAAGGAGGATAAAGGAAAGATTGTTATATTATCATTATATGTTGATGATATGCTAATAGCTGGAAATGACATACAGTTTGTGATAGAAATCAAATCTTGGCTTTCATCACAATTTGACATAATAGATATGGGAGAAGCCGAGTACATCTTAGGGGTAAAGATCATTAGAGATCGAACAAAAAGACTTTTGGGTTTATCTCAAGAGGCTTATATTACTAAGATGTTACAACACTTCAATATGTCAAACTGCAACATTGAACAAACTCCTATAGCGAGAGGCACTGTTCTGAGCAAAAGTATGTATCCCAAGACTCCTAATGAAATAGCCGATATGAAGAAAAAACCATATGTCAGTGTTATTGGTAGCTTAATATACACTATGTTGTGTACACGCCCAGATATCAGCTATGCTGTTGGCTTGGTTAGCCGTTTCCAGTCAAACCCAGGATCGAGACACTGGAAGGCGGTGAAGAGAATATTCAGATATCTCAAGGGACGGCAGATTATTGTCTCTGCTTTCAAGGATCAAAGTTAAGCCTGAAGGGCTACACAGATGTAGATTGGGCAGGAGACCTTGATGACAGAAAATCCACATCGGGTTATGTATTCTTGCTGAATGGTGGCGCCATCTCATGGAATAGCAAGAAACAGGCTTGTGTAGCACTGTCGACAATGGAAGCCGAATATGTGGCTTGTGCAGCGGCTGTACAAGAAGCTGTCTGGTTAAGAAGGTTCCTGAAGCATTTGAAGATTGCTGAGGATAGTGGGAGTCCCGTTACATTGTATTGTGACAATCAAACTGCAATAGCTTTTTCCAAAGATCCCAAATATCACAGTAAAGGCAAGCATATAGAAATTAAGTATAATTATGTAAGGGATATTGTGGACAAAAGAAAGGTAGTCCTTGAGTATATTCCTACCCGTGCTATGCTTGCAGATCCTTTTACTAAGTCATTGACTAAAGAGTCATTTCTTGGTTTTGTGAAGTCTTTGGGACTTCGTAAAATGTAACACATTGTAAAACAATCAAATATATGAAAGTGCCATGATTTATTCAGTGTATATTGGTGTTATATTTTGGATAAAGTCTCGATAAGCATGTTGGCAGGTTGAGATTGTTCCACTCACATGGACAATTATCTCTATTTGTTGAGTATAAATAGAGGTAAGACTATTACTTATGGGATAGCTTATGTAGCTATAAATAGAGACATACTCATAAGTTGGAGTCGCCTTGATTTTGTATCAAGATGAGATCATTTATGTAATGATCGGAGTAAATGAACCCACCATTTACTGAATCTGCTTAAAGCCAGATAGGAATTCATAAGTTGAATTCAGGATTAGACATTAGGTATGTCTAGATCAAATCTGTACGATGTTATTTTTGAGAAAATATGCACTCTTTTTGTTAAAAGAGAAAAACATCGTAGCATGTGATTCATACCATATGTGCTATAGCGACAATAAGGGTAGTAGGAGAATGGATCCCTGCTTCTCTACTATGTGAGACCCTTGAGATTATATGCTAATCTCAGATTTACCCTATGTGACTATTTAGCTGTGTGCTTGAAATTTTAATTAGTGTCTGCTACCTTAGCATGTATCCTATTGGCTATGGATGATTCGGTCTATGGAGCATAACTAAGAAAGCAACTGATTAAAATGAATAGATTCAAGCTAAATAGGAAGACTAAGAGAGATTTACATCATTGACACTTATTCACTGGTCGACCAATTACATTTTTTGTTGAGTACTTAAAATGTGATTGTGAATAATTGTATTGAATGGAAACACTGAACATGCTCTTGACTTAATGGTCATTACGAGGGATTAGAGATGTTCATATTGATGTAAATAATTTAGTCTGGGGTAAAAGCAAGTGATTGATGTCTCTGATTCATGTGATAGAGCGACTAAGTAAAGTGTAACAACTTTCTTGGTATTGATCGCTCAGAGAGCAGCTAAGTTAAGTGTCACAACTTTCTTAGCAATGATTGCTCAGTATGCTTGCTGTCGCACGAATCATTTTCCCTAAAGTATGAATTGGATGATCTATTAGTCTATGTGACTATATGAGCTTTGTGACCTGATTCTTGTGTTAGTCTATGTGACTATATGGTCTTTGTGACTTGATTCTTGTATTGTACGTCTATGTGACTTGACTTGTATGAGTAGGAGATGTAAGTAGTGGGCAGCGTGTGCAGTTATTGCACACGCTGCAGGGAGTGGGCTCGTTGCCCTCCCCCTCCACTCCTTCTACACCCCTTTGCTCCCCTATATAAGAAGGGGGTAGGGGATTCATTCAAGTGCAAGGTGTGGTGCAAGAGAGAAAGACAAGTGAAAAATACTGGGTAGAGGTGAACATCCAAAGTCTCCGAGGGATTTGGTTCGTGAATCCGAGAGGGGAAGAACTTTCCGATTCCATGATCGTTCTTCCGACGACAAGCATGAAGAACTGCGAAGGAGGAGCGAGAACCACTGTAAATGTTTACCGTTTTATAATATCATAGATTCGTTCACGATTTCATACATTAAAATCAACAGATATGGTGGTAAAAATAGAGTCCATTTTCAAATACGTACTGAGGGTTCAGTTCTCATGCAGGGTACAACTACGGCATTCTAAGTGATCATCAAGTACAATAATCCGCTAGCGTCTACTATTGACAGTCATTAATTAACAGTGATCCACGAAATTGACGAGATCAGAAGTAGATTCCAATGGACTTGTAAAGGGGCAGAGAAAGCTAGAGGAGGTCAGTATTTAACCAACCTTAATTCTACGTGGATTGAGAATCCTGAACATAGAAGATAGTTCTATGCACGAAATTTTCATCAATATAAATCTAGGTGAATTAAAGAATTGGATTAATATACACCGTCTTACCTTACTTTTTTAACTAGACTGTTTGCGCGATTCAAATTCGTGATTTCAAGATCATATGACATTAACTTTACGATTCATTCATAGAGGAGAACTGAGCCGTGGAATAAATTCTCTATGTGCCTTCTGTTTTTTCTACGAAGAGTCATTTTATCAAATTTCACTGTTAAATGTTCAAAGTTGGCTGGCCAATCGCAGTACATAACGTGAGTTATATACTCTACTGCTTCCTCCAAATGGCACCGAGCATCCGAGAAAAGTCCCACCTCCTTAGCGGCTCCGGCACGATGAAGCAGCTCGCCGGCGGCGCCACAGATTGGTTCCTCGAGTTCACGCCGTGCTTCCCTGATCTCTTGCTCTTCCCAGTACTCGCAGCGGCCACGCGTGAATCACGGCCGCCGCGTTTGGCGACATCCGGACCCCACACCGCCGGCGGCGGGCTCAGTGGCTGCGTCAGATTCGGCACCGAGGCGGTCTCCTCCACTGCAGGGCTCTTTGGCTGGCCCGGCTCGATCTCCCAGTCGAAGGGGACGCGGCCGCAGGCTCTGTAGTAGACTCGAGAGGAGGGAGATGATGATAACGCCATTGTTTCCTGCTCTTTCTCCTTCATTACTCGTTTAATTTTTTGCTATAGAGAGAGATTCATACATATATAAACATAGAAACTGTAATCTCTACTCCACACGTTGCGATTTGTTTGGAACAGACGAAAAGGAAGGAAATAATTTAAATGAAGAAAAAAATAATTATATCATATTCTTGAAGATTCAACTTGTCTGTATCGAAAAAATAATTATATCGTCTTTAACGGGGACTTAAATGATCTTACCCTCTTTAGTTCAGTCGAAATGGAAATAAAACCAGACAATTAATATATTTGATTGGGTTGAGTATCCGTGGCTGACACGTGGGCTGAAGAAGCTGTGTGGTAAAATATAACGAGTCTAAATGATTCTCTTTTCGGAGCTCTCGAGACCCTCTCGAGAAGGGGATCTCACGAACCCTCCCCCCCCCCCCCCCCCCCCCCCCCCCCCCCCCCCCCCCCCGCGCGGGTAGACGCACCCCGAAGTCCGAATCAGAGGGCACACTCCCGGGATCACCACGGGAAGGTAGGTCCCCGAGACCACCTCAGGAAAATGGAATGCCCGGGACTCCCCGGTCAGAAGACCCCGGGATCATCTCGAGGAAGCGGAGCCCAAGGAGCACTCAACTTTAAGTAGCGGTCTGTTTTCCGCGGATCGATGGATCATCATCATCCATTATTACGGAGTAATCACGACCCGTGATTCGCAGTCATCAAAGCCTTAATCATCGCAACCATCCCAGATTGAAGAGTCATGAAGATCATTACCAGGATGATCCAGTAACCAATAATCGAGGGGACGTGGCCAAGATCGTGGAGACACTTGAGACAGCCGCCGCAGGTATAAAAGGTACTCCAACCCGCCTGGTAAGGGATATCCTCCATCAAGGCACTGACTTGAGCGTCGGAGTGGGCCCCGTCGGACAATCTCTGATGTGTTCCCCTAACGCTCATGTTAATCTCGCAGGGTATGAATTTTCTCCTCTAGCGTCAGTGTCCGCATGGGCTGAACTCTGGTGATTGGCCGTCGACGTCGATTCCTTCCGGAACAAGTTTGGCACCGCCTGTGGTAAACCAGTAAAGCACCAGAAGGAGCACCAATGACAGAGCTGGCGGGACAACTCATTGTCCTGACGAAGGAGGAACTGGATCGCTTGATGGCCAACGCCATCAGAGAGGCGCTCCAGCAACAACAAACGGAGCCAGCCGCTTCACAGCGAGGGGCTTCTGAGCAAGAGGAGATTGTTGGAACTTGGATGGCTAGAGAAGGGGGGGAGTGAATATAGCCAGACACAAATCTTCTTGCTTTTGAACTTATCTGCACTTATGTTAGCCGCAGTGGAAGCAATACAAGTATAACAGCAGAAACAGAAATGCAGTAACTGAAAACAAAACCACACAGTCGCTAACAAGGATCGTTTACAAGGTTCGGGGATAACTTGCTCCTACTCCTTGGCGTGCCCGTAAGGTGGGCAATCCCTTGATCGTCGGCAGATCAAGCCCCGGTGAACACCGGATATCAAGCGCCTTCTTCTCGGTGGAGAAACCTCTTCACAAGCTGTCTCACAGATGGATACAAGATAAGCTCACGAGACACTCGAGAAGGGAAGCTCACAAGAATGTGACAAGAACGCTCAAGCTCAAAGCAACAGAGAGCACACAAGCACCACAGCCTAGCCAAACTTCCCAAGTTTCTGTCTGTTCCTTATTTTTGCTCCTCTGCATCAGCTTCAACTTAAGCTCTGCTCACCATCGCAAGCTTCATCAGTATCCACTGAGCCAGCCTGAACCCACTGACCTCCCTGAACACTCAGTCCACTGAAGATCTCCTCTCCAGCTGAGCCTCCGTCAGTCGCCAGCTGCGCCAGCTGCCCGTTGAAACTTGAAATCAGTAAACAGACAAACCTGCACCAAGGAAAGCCTCCCATTGACTCTCCTCCAATGTTTGAACCATCCCTGTAAAGCCTGCACACTTCAACAGAAGCTTAGCAAAACATATCAAATGAAATCAGCAATGTATCAGAAAATCGGAAGAGAAAACAGTCGCGATCAGAGCGTCTGACAGCGTATTTGAATTAAAGTTCAGCTCCTGATCGGTCCCCAGACCGTGATCAGTCACCAGACCGATCCAGCAGTCTGCTGCACACTCCAGATCGGTCCCCAGACCAATCAGGCAGTCTGCTGCACACTCCAGATCGGTCCCCAGACCAATCAGGTTGTGCCCATAGTTTGCAGAATCGCGATCCTGGATCGTAGGATCGTACGATCCTACGCCAGAAAACGATCCAGAATCGCGCAGAATCGTGTTTTGTAGCAGGATCGCAGCAGGATCGGTAGGATCGGACAGAATCGGACAGAATCGTATAGGATCGGACAGGATCGGAACAGAATCGGAACAGGATCGATGAAAGCTTTAAGAGGTCATAACTTTTGACTCGGATAGAACCACGTGACCTATAATATATCAAATTGAAACTCGTTCAAAGATCTACAAGTTAGTTTTAAGATTGAATCCCAAAAAATATTGTTTAAAGCCTTTTCAGAGGCCCAGAAGATTATTAATTTTTTTTATTATTTTTTTTATCTTTTACATCGTTAGTGTTAGTGTTTTAAGATTATTTAAATATCTATTTAATTATTTTTTAGTTAGTTTTTGATTAATAATATTATGTTATATCTTTTTTTCTAAAATGATGAATCTTTAGATGTCTATTATCTAATAGGTTGACAATTAAATTGGATCATCTTGTAATAAATAGAATATTCTTGAAATTAAACGTGATTATTTTCATTATAGTGTTAATAAAAATTGTATATTTTTTCATTTTAAGGGTTTTTGATAGGATCGTACGATTTTACGATCCGATCCTGACCGATCCGATCCTGACCTCAAATCGATCCTGTGTAGGATCGCGATTCTACGAACCTTGGTTGTGCCCTGATCGGTCACCAGACCGATCAGGACACTTCCTGACCGATTAGAAGTCATCCTGATCGGTCATAAAGAGAACCTCGCGATTTCTGAGATCCCGTGGATCGTTCACCAGTCCGATCTGAATAGTATCCCTGATCGGTCACCAGACCGATCAGGAGTCGAGCAGTAAGGTTCCCACACTTACTATATGCTCCCTGATCGGTCACCAGACCGATCAGACATAGCTGGATCGGTCACCAGACCGATCCATGAGCGAACTCCGTGCCAAACTCCCTGATCGGTCACCAGACCGATCCAGGCACAGCCAAATCCACTCTAAGTCACGAGAACAAGCCTCCAGCCCTTCTCTGACTCGTGCTTAGTCCCTCGGACCAAGACTCCATGCCCAGTCTCACTCACCAGGACTTCAACCTAGCCCTCCAAGCTAGGACCTGACCCTCCAAGCCAGGATTTCATCCACCTAGCCCTCCAGGCTAGGACCTGACCCTCCAAGCCAGGACTTTTCACACCTAGCCCTCCAAGCTAGGACCTAACCCTCCAAGTTAGGACTTTTCCACACCTAACCCTCCAAGTTAGGACTTTTCACACCTAGCCCTCCAAGCTAGAACTTTTTCACACCTAACCCTCCAAGTTAGGCCTTTTCACACCTAACCCTCCAAGTTAGGACTTTTCACACCTAGCCCTCCAAGCTAGGACTTTTCACACCTAGCCCTCCAAACTAGGACCTTTTCCATGCCAGCGTGCGATCTCCTGATCCACCTGGACTTAATCCAAATCCATTCAACTAAACTTAAATCATTGTCAACACCAAAACAACAATCGGGCCAGACTGCATCAACAGAGATCCTAGTGGTCTCCGGAGATCCTCCCAGAGGGGTCCCACCAAAGGTCCTACGAAGCCCTGCAGATGGATCTCGCCGACCTGCGAGAAGATGAGGGACATAAAGAATAATGGAGGAATGTCGAGAGTGAGGAGGTCCAGATTCACCCTCAACAAGAGGGGGGAGTCACGAAGATCGCCACCGACCTGGCACCGAAATTAAGAAGTCGTCTTCTTGATTGCCTGCGGAGTCATAGAGATGTCTTCGCTTGGGCCGCCGAAGAAATCAAAGGGGTTCCCCCAGCGTTAGTCATGCATCACCTGCATATTACCCCGGGAGCCCGACTAGTGAAGCAGAGGCGGAGGCACTTTGCACCAGAACAGGACAAGGCTATCCGAGACGAAGTCCATAAGCTGTTAAAGGCGGGGCACATTAGAGAAGTTCAATTCCCGGCCTGGTTAGCCAACGTGATCCTCGTCCCTAAGTCAGGAGGTAAATGGCGGGGTTTGTATCGATTTTCGCGACTTGAATAAAGTCTACCCCAAAGATTGTTATCCCTTGCCTCGAATAGACCGGTTAGTAGATTTTACGGCGGGTTGCGAGTTCATTTCGATGCTGGATGCTTATTAAGGCTACCATCAAGTCCCACTCGCGCCCGAAGACCAGGAGAAAGTTAGCTTCGTGACAGCCGATGACATATACTGCTATAATGTAATGCCTTTTGGATTGCGCAACGCTGGGGCAATGTACCAATGGATGATGGATAAAGTCTTTGGGCATCAGATCGAGAGAAACATCGAGGTGTACGTGGACGACAACCTGGTCAAGACTAACAAGGGAAAAGACATGATAGCCGACTTAGAAGAGACGTTCACCACCTTGAGGGCCAACAAACTGAAGTTGAATCCTGCCAAATGCTTATTCAGGGTGAAAAGCGGTCGGTTCCTGGGCTACATGGCGACGGAAAGGGGGATCGAGGCTAATGCGGAAAAAGTAAAGGTTATTCTGGACATGTCATCCCCTCGCAACTTCAAAGAAGTACAATGGTTGAACAGGAGGATCATGGCGCTATCCAGATTCATCTCCAAGTCGGCAGATAAGACCATACCGTTCTTCAAGATTTTGAGAAAAGCAGTCAAATTCGAGTGGGATGAACAGTGTGAGCAAGCGTTCGCAGACCTGAAGACCTATCTCGCCGGGCACCCCATCCTCTATAAACCGGTGGAAGGGGAGACTTTATTTGTCTACCTATCTATAGCAGAGCAAGCAGTAAGCTCGGCACTGGTCCGCGAAGAGGGCATGGTGCAGTATCCCATTTACTTCTTTGGACATCTCCTAAAGGATGCGGAAACGCGATACACTACGATGGAGAAGCTGGCTTATGCTCTGGTCTTAATGGTCCGGAGATTAAGGCCGTACTTTTTGGCACATCCCATCGTGGTCCTCACCAACAGCCCGCTCGCACGGGTCCTCACCAACCCCGAGGCATCCGGCCGGCTGATCAAATGGATGACTGAGCTAAGCGAGTATGGTATTGAGTACCGGCCTCGTGCCACTATCAAGGTGCAAGCCCTCGCCGACTTCATGCTGGAGACTATCCCGAAGTCCGAGGCCGAAGGAATGTGGAAGATCTATGTGGATAGGTCTTTCAATAGCCGGCACAGCGGGGTCGGGGTGTTAATGGTCTCCCCCCAGGGGGACATGTAACATTTATCCATCCGGCTCCACTTCAAAGCTATCAACAATAAAGCTGAGTACGAGGTGATCCTGGCAGGCCTGCAAGTAGCCAAGCACATGGGGGCTACTTGGGTCATCGTACACTCGGATTCCCAGCTCGTGCCACAGCAAATAAAGGGCGACTTCGAAGTCAAGTGCAAGCGCCTGCGGAAGTATGTGGCCCTTTACGAGCAGCTGAAGGCCTCCTTCACGGAGGTTATCCTGCAATAGATTTCCACGGCGGGCAATGCCAAGACCGACAAACTAGCCAAACTCGCTAGCTCCATTTCAACCTGGCAGCTAGATGAGCCTAGTGCCCTGGAAGAGACGGTAGCACAGATTGGAGCGGATGCAGAAGACGACGCCCAGACCGATTTGAGAGACTCGTATATGGAGTTCCTACGCAGTGGGAACGTTCCAAGCATGGATCAAGGAAGCCGACTATTCTGCCGTCGGGCAGCCAGATTCACGCTGGTGGGCAACCAATTATACCGGAGGACCTTTGCTCGCCTGCTCCTCAAATGCATCGGACCAGAAGAGGTTGACTACGTGATGCAGGAAGTACATGAAGGCATCTGCGAGAGCCATATTGGGGGAAGATCTCTTTCTAGGAAGATTGTCCTGGTCGAGTACTTTTGGTCCACTCTCCAAGCCGACACTCTTAAGTTTGTAGCTGGGTGTGAAGCTTGCCAGAGGCATCAACATGTGACTCATCGACCAATCGAGCCCTTGAAGGTTTCTACGGTGTCCTGTCCCTTTGACTAGTGGGGAATGGACATTGTAGGCCCCTTCCCAATCGGGCCACAGTAGAAGAAGTTCCTGTTGGTTCTCGTCGACTATTTTTCCAAATGGGTAGAAGCGGAGCCCCTGGCGCACATCACGGAGGCTGCAGTTATGAAAGTTCTATGGAGGGACATTGTTTGCAGATACGACATCCCCCACAAGCTGGTGTTGGACAATGGAAGATAATTTTCAGGACACAAGCTGAATGAATGGTGTGAGGGGTTGGACATTCGTCAGGCCTTCACCTCAGTAGCCTACCCGCAGGGCAATGTACAGGTCGAGGTTGTCAATCGTGAAATACTACGGGGACTCAAGATAAAGCTAGATCACGTAGGAGGCAGCTGGGTCGATGAACTCCCCAACATCTTGTGGTCCTACCGTATCACCCCGTGAGAAGGAACAGGCCAGAGCCCTTTCCAGTAGGTGTATGGGGCTGAGGTCGTCATCCCGGTGGAGAAAGGGGAAGAGTTCGCCCGACGACAACACTATAACAAGGAGGACAATGATCAAGAGCGGCTGATTGACCTAGACCTCATCTCAGAGGTGCGGGAAGAGGTGCGGGATAGAGCTGCGGCTCGGTTGGAAGCGTATCGACGAAGGATGCATCAAGCCTATAATCGCTGGGTGATCGCCCTCAGCTTTGAGATCGGTGACAAGGTCTGGAAGAGAATCAAACCAGTTGGCGACCTTGGGAAGCTGGAGCCGCAATGGGACGGACCGTATGTTATCACCAAAAAGCTCACAGGGGTAGCTACTATCTAGAAGATGACAAAGGCAAGGGGCTGGAAAGGCCATGACACGCCAACCATCTCCGCCCCTATCGCACTCGGTGAGGTGTTGAGTTGTTTGCTTACCTGCTGTATTCTTTGTTTGCACAGCCTTGCAGTTCAATAAATAAAAAGAGTAAACGGAATATTCCTCGAAAAGTGCTGAATCCTTACCCGAGCAAAACCCTACTACCTCCGCGGTAAGTATGCTTGGCCTCGGTGCCATACATGTCCGACCAAGAGCTACAAAACCCTACTGCCTTCACGGTGAGTAGGCTTGGCCTCGGTGCCGTACATGCCCGGCCAAGAGCTGCAAAACCCTACTACCTCCGCGGTGAGTAGGCTTGGCCTCGATGCCGCACATGCCCGACCAAGAGCTGCAAAACTCTATTGTCTCCGCGATGAGTAGGCTTGGCCTCGGTGCCGCACATGCCCGGCCAAGAGCTGCAAAACCCTACTGCCTCCGCGGTGAGTAGGCTTGGCCTCAGTGCCGCACATGCCCGGCCAAGAGCTGCAAAACCCTATTACCTCCGCGGTGAGTAGGCTTGGCCTTGGTGCTACACATGCCCGACCAAGAGCTGCAAAACCCTACTGCCTTCACCGTGAGTAGGCTTGGCCTCGGTGCTGCACATGCCCGGCCAAGAACTACGAAACCCTACTACCTCCGCGGTGAGTAGGCTTGGCCTCGGTGCTCCACATGCCTGGCCAAGAGCTGAAAAACCCTACTGGCTCCACGGTGAGTAGGCTTGGCCTCAGTGCTGTAAATGCCTGGCCAAGAGCTGCAAAACCCTACTGCCTCTACGGTGAGTAGGCTTGGCCTCGGTGCTGCACATGCTCGGCCAAGAGCTGCAAAACCCTACTGCCTCTGCGGTGAGTAGGCTTGGCCTCGGTGCTGCACATGCCCGGCCAAGAGCTGCAAAACCCTACTGCCTCTGGGGTGAGTAGGCTTGGCCTCAGTGCTGCACATGCCCGACCAAGAGCTGCAAAACCCTACTGCCTCGACGGTGAGTAGGCTTGGCCTCGGTGCCGCACATGCCTGGCCAAGAGCTGTAAAACCCCTACTACCTCCGCGGTGAGTAGGCTTGGCCTCGGTGCCGCAAATGCCCGGCCAAGAGCTACGAAACCCTACTGCCTCCGCGGTGAGTAGGCTTGGCCTCGGTGCTGCACATGCCCGGCCAAGAGTTGCGAAATCCTACTGCCTCCGTGGTGAGTAGGCTTGGCCTCGGTGCCGCACATGCCCGGGCAAAAGCTGCAAAACCCTACTGCCCCCGCAGTGAGTAGGATTGACCTCGGTGCCGCACATGCCCGGCCAAGAGCTGCAAAACCCTACTGCCTCCGCGGTGAGTAAGCTTGGCCTCGGTGCTGCAACACATGCCCTATCAAGAGCTGTAAAACTCTACTACCTCCGCTGTGTGTAGGCTTGGCCTCGGTGCTGCACACGCCGGGCCAAGAGCTGCAAAACCCTACTACCTCCGCTGGAACACTTGTTCTTTAGGCGAGTTTGGTTGCCACTTCACCCCTTTAAGTCAGGAAGGAACTTAGGTTCCTCACTTTGAACTGGGCGCGGGCTCCGTAAGTGGCTAGCTCCTCAGTCCAGGGGCAAACATTTTTTGAATTAGCAAATGGGATAAGAAATTACTCAGGACACGGGAAGCCAAGAGATGTTTTCATGCATGGCTCAAACGATTACATATCTGACCCAACAGGAAAAAGGAAAAAACTAGAAAAATTAAAGAAGGCGCAGCAAGCGAGGAGAGACCAAGGGAACAAGACCTAGGACGAGGAAGAATCCTATAGTTCCTTCTCTTCAGGAGTGACCTCATTCCAAACCCGGCTGACACTCATGACGCTCAAGTCTGCATCAGTTTTCAACAGTTGATCCTTCTTGAACTGGCTGATGGCACCATTGAAGCCTTGTTTGAGGCACTTCAATGCCTGCCCGGCTACAATATCGTCGTACTCGTCAAACTGCAAGAACTTAGTCTTGAATTTTGCCTCGGGCTTGGACAGTTGGGCTGCATGGTCGATCTTCTGCTTTTGCAGCTCAGGCTCAACCTCCTCCTTGGTGGCCTTCTGCTCCACCACCTCCTGGGATAGGCGATCCTGAGCACCCAATATTTATTGGAGTTTCTGAGCAGTGGCAGAAGCCTAGTCCTGGGCTTGAGTGACTTTGTCCTGGAGGTCGGAGGCATAAGAGGTCGATAGCTCCAGGTCGTATTCTTTTAAAGCCAGCAGGCGCTCCCGTTCTTCATTTCGATCGTGCAGAGCTTTCTTTGAGGTTTCCAGAAGCCGGACGTGATCAAACAACTCCTTTGTCTGAGCCTGGAGCTACTCTCACTCCTGGGACAGCTTCTGCAAGTCCTCGGCGAGAGCTTGGTTCTTCTCGGACCCGAGGCGTTCCTAGAGCCGGTAACCGTGCAAGGTCTCCTCAAAGGCCAGCAAAGTACTGAGACAGTTCTCGACTTTCACCCTCAGAGCCCGGTTGACCTCCAACTGCAGGAGGCCCGCCTCGTGGGCACGACCAGTCTACGCCTCTGCTGTCGCCACTCGCTGGAGAAGGTCTTCAGTGACTCCTCTGGAGTGCAACAAGCGGCTTGTAGCCGTACAGTTGGAGGTGACCTATGATGCGGAACAAAGACGGTTAGAGAAAAACAACGAAACAAAGAGGAAGAGTTCAAGCACAATTACCGTTAGTAGGGACTGGCGTAGCATGCCTAGGTATCGGGCTGAGCCAGTTGACCACCCCAGCTGAACAGGAGGATAGAGAATTTCCTCAACAGGGCATCCTGACTGGCTGGGGATGTTTCACGGGTCGGGGACATCCTCCTCTGAGCTAGACGCTATCTGCAGACCATCTGGGGGTCCCCTTTATTCGAATGGATTGGGAGCCCTTTGTCTCCGTTTTCTTCGCTGCAGGGGCGTTCGGGCAAGAGCTGGGTGCGTCGAGTGAAACCTCCTTGCCGTCGTGAGCAGCAGGAGGGTCTGTTGGAGTGGCCAAGTCACGGGCAATAGGAACGGTGGCCGCCACAGCGGGAGGAGGAGGCTCTTCCCGAACTCTCTGGGACAGGGGCACCATGTCCTCTTCATCAATGGAGGGCAGAAGCTCTGAGGCTGGGCCCTTTTTTAACCCCTCAAGGGGCGAGACTTCAGGACCAACCGCTTCCGCCGTCTCTTCTCGGTAACCTGGGTCTCTGGTTGCTGGGCAGGGGGAGGGGGCGCAACTTCTGCATCTGCCGCCTTGAGGGGAGATGAAGGAGAACCCCCTTCGGGGCCAGTAGACAGTTCTGCTACTCCAGTATCCTGGGGGGCCTCTGGGCTTCCCGTTCTTCCGATGGTGCAGTCGCTTCCTCGCAACCCTCTGCCGAAATACCCACCGGAGCGAAAGAAGCGGAAGTAGGAACCAGCGCCTGCTCATTGGCCTATTCCCACTTTAGGAGCCGGTTCATAGCTCAGGAAATCATAACGTTGTCTAGAGACAAAAGGGCATCAGTTAGAATTAATAAGGAAATTTACAAAATAACATACGAAGACTGGAGCTAAGGCTCATGACTTTTGGGCTGAGCTTGGTCCGATAAAGGAGCTCCTCGCACTGCACCAGCTGGAGCCCGTGAAACTCCATTCCTGCTAGGATACCCTTGGCCCTCTGGTATCCCGCATCCTGCTGGAAGTCGCCGAGGTCTGGGATAGGCGGCAGGCTCTCCGTCCAGTTGATAGGACTGAAGGGACGCTCAAGGAGTTGGATATAGAAGAACCGCTCCTTCCATCCCTTGTGGGAGGAAGGAAGGCCCCCCAAGAACCTATGACCGACGCGGGCAGTAAAGCCAAATACCCCCAAGAGCCAACCGGAACAAAGAAAAAAATAGAAAAATCGGGGGGTCAGAGGAATGTCAAAAAGTCTGAAGAGGACAAACGCCCCGCCCATCTAGGCAAAAGCGTTTGGGGTCATTTGGAGGAGAGAGATCCCAAAGTATTGAGCGACATTCATGAAAAAGGGGATAGGGAAATGAAACCCTAATTCTACCTGCCCTAAAAAGAAAGTGAAAAACCCGTAGGAGTCTCTATGAGTGATTGACCTAAGGCCGGAACTCTCATCTCCCAGCCCTCCGGGATCCCATACCTTTGATAGGCGGCTTGGAGGGATTCTAACATAACCCTAGAGGAGATGGTATCATACCACTCCGGATGATAGACTGGCTCTCCCAAGGGACTTTCGTTGTCACTTCGAGTCTTCTTTTTCTTCTCTACTGGACCCATAGGGATTGAAGAAGGCGGAAAATAGAAGAAGACTTACACTCAGAGACGGGGCACGGTAGCAAGACGAGTAGCAGGAGAATGAAGGTGTTCGGAAGCAGATAGGGCAAGGAGACCGAAGGGTGCCGTTGCACCCACTTTTATAGGGAGAAGCCATCGATCTATGAACAACGAGAGGACAGCACGTCAGTGGTGCTGATTAGACATCCTGAGGAGCCACCATCTTTTACTGTCGTCGCTTCGTATGGCCTACGACGTGTATCAACGGGAAATCACTGCACAAAGAAGGATGGGACACGTGGTAAGGCCACATTCACCATACGACCTGGTCGCCATTAAGAAACCCTATGCGCCTTTAAAGGACCTTGGGCAGTCGTCGGGGCGTTGCCTCGAAATTCGTGGAAACGGAGGACGTATTCAAGAAACTATCCACGGTCCAGGGTTGCATGTGTTGATTTCTCGGACCCGGAAGGCCGCCAGCGAAGTAGTAAAAGATATAGGAGTCACCTGGATACAACTTCTTCATCACAACACTAGTCTAATCAGTCAAACACACTTCGTTCGATCATACCTGAAGGGAGGGACTTGTAATGGGGCTGAGTACCCAGTGGTTGACACGTGGGCTGATGAAGCTGTGTGGCAAGATATAGCGAGTGTAAATGACTTTCTTTCCGGAGCTCCCAAGACCCTCTCGAGAAGGGGATCTCCCGGACCCCCCGCGGGTAGACACACCCCGGAGTTCGAATTAGAGGGAGCACTCCCGAGATCACCTCGAGAAGCCAGGTCCCCGAGACCACCTCAGGAAAGCGGAAGGCCTGGGACCCCCCCCGGACCAGAAAACCCCGGGATCATCTCGGGGAAGTGGAGCCTAAGGAGCACTCAACTTCAAGTAGCGGCCCATTTTCCGCGGATCGGTGGATCATCATCATCCATTATTACGGAGTAATCACGACCCGTGATTCGCGGCCATCAGACCCTTAATCATCGCAACGACCCCAGATTGAAGAGTCGTGAAGACCGTTACCAAGATGATCCAGTAACCGATAATCGGGAGGGGGGACATGGAAAAGATCGTGGAGACGCTTGAGACAGCCGCCGCAGGTATAAAAGGTACTCCAACCCCTCTGGTAAGGGGGTTACACATTCTCTACTACTCGCATATCTTCTTGTCTTCTTTCCATCTCCTCCATCAAGACACTGACTTGAGCGTCGGAGTGGGCTCCGCCGGACAACCTCCGGTGTGTTCCCCTAACGATCGTGTTAATCTTGCAGGGTGTGAAGTTCCTCCTCTAGTGTTAACATCCGCGTGGGCTGAACTCTAATGATTATTCGTCGATGTCAATTCTTTCCGGAACACTATTCAATGGAATCATACCAAATAAATGAGTGATATAGCTAGACAGAATATTTATTTCACTAGCTCCTTTTATTTTCGCCTACATAAACGCATTATTAGTTTAATCTTACTGACTCAAGAGTTATTAATTCGGCTTCTAACAGTTTTCTGAACGATGGTTTGGAGAAGGAATTCTCTGGAAAGACAATTCAGGTAAAGAAAGTGATGTGACGGAATTCTACGACCCCACGTGTCCTATGTGGTATGAAGTCATAAAAGTCAAAATGTTATAGACACGGTTCCCAGGTATCAAACACAGCTTATACGGAAATCCAGTTTAATCGTACCCGATCGATACACTCATCTCAAAAATGCAAATTCCACCAAGGAAAAACTCAACTATTACGTCTCAATTTTAATCGCCGACATCATTCCGAACTTGATTCCGGCCACCGACTTTGTACAGGACACGACTTCAATCGCCGACATTAATTATATTGTATATGAATTAGCCTCAGTCGTCGACTCCTTAAAAGTATATATCGCAGCCATTATCTATAGCTTTAATTCTGTCATGAATGGGCAGCTCCAGTTATGAATCTTGTTTGCGGCAGCAGGAAGATACTGCGCGCGCGCGCGTTTACGTAGAAGGTAAAAAAGGCTCCTCGTTCATCGGTGAAGGTTCTCGTTGAAGATTGTAGGATAGGGTCGGTCAGCTAAACGGATTAGTCGGGCACGTGCAAGCTTAGATACCCTTGTAAATAAAAAAAAAAGGAAAAAAGATGAGATTTTGTGGGTCAAAACAATCATAATAGGATGCTTCCAGGGCCGACTGAAGTCTATTTAAGGCCCTAGGTAAAAAAAAAAAGTCTTTAACATTGTTTAAAAAAAATTTACTCGTCCTTTTCATTCGGACTTGTAACTGACAACCGACTTGTTCAAAAATAAATATATTTAGAATTGTTTAAAAACTAAGAAAGATAAAAAAAATATGTTTAATTACTCAAATAAAAGACGAAAATAATAACTCTTACAAAAAGGAATAAATGAAATGAGACAATAATAGAAAAAAATCATATTTACATCTTCAACTCATCATCACCGCAAATCACAAAAAATAAATAAATAAATAAATAAATAATACATATACAAAATGATAAAACTCAATATAATCCTTAAAAAATGAAGATCATAACAAGATCAAACCAGCCATTATCATTTATTAAAATCTAAATAAGTCATTTTAGACACAAAACAAAAGAAAAATAAATCATATTTTTTATCACCTAAACCAAAATAGTTGTAAATGATAGAATAAAAATAAAAGGAAAATAAAAAAATGTATTTATGTAAATACATATAAATAAAAGCAAAACTTAATGTCTATCAAGGAAGCGAAATGACAAAGATATGTAACTCACTATTACTCAAAAATAATAAAATCCTCTATTTCGATCGAACACAATATTGATGAATCCCTCAACATTTGAACTTAATTAAGCAAGGAGCATAGTAGCACCAACCGAATCAACATGACAACATTAGATGTAATTTCTCTTTCCCAATATCAATGTGCGAGAGAAATACAAAGAGGGGGAGCTAGTCAAGGGAAGAGGCGGAACTCGAAAAAAGACTAATATTTTTTATTTTGTATTGCATGGATAAAAAAATTCTAATTCATGTTCTTACTAATCAGAAGAGAAAACGTCACTAACAAAAACTAAATGTAACGAGAGAAGGCTAGGGTTGAAAAATATTGAAGAGGAATATATTAGATCTTATAAAATAACATACATAATAAAAATTAAATTTAAAATATTAAAAAGAGAACCTCTTATGACTCTATCCATTGGAACCATAACAAGATTTTTATAAAATCTATAATTTTAACTAAAAAAAAGATACGTATTTTATCAAGACATTATTCTTTTCCATTTTCTTAAAATATATAATAAAAATATATTTAATATATCAAAAATAATGGGCCCAATAAAATTGAGGCCCTAGGCATAGGCCTTAATGGCCTATGCCTAAAGACGACCCTGAATGCTTCGTGTTTTATATATATATATATATATATATATATATTATATATATATATATATATATATATATATATATATATATATATATATATAGTGTATTGGTAGGATATATGATTAATTGTCATTTCAGATATCCATGATTCATCCCTAGCTACGATATATTTTATAAGAATTTTTCTTTCAAATGGAACGTAAATTTTGAGACGTTGAATTTCTGGAATGTCCATTATGAGCGCTTCCTGATTTATCCGAATAGCAAATGAAAAATTTTCGTAGCATCGAATCAAATCAATATATATATATATATATATATATATATATATATATATATATATATATATATATATAGTATGACAGGAGATTTAGAGTTGACTTTGAATGGGAATTAGTTAATCTTAGGGATTAAGGATTCTGGATATATAATATTGGAGTAGTGTTGATTCAGTTGCTGCTTGCTGATAAAAAAAACCACTTTGCTAAATCGATTAGGAAAAAAATTAAAATATTGCCAGCATTAATTACATGATTGATTAATCTTTTATAGTTAATATTTGAACCAATGGAAACTCCATACGCAACATTCTGCTATCTCCTCTAATCAATAGCTTGTAGAGGTGAATGTATTAAAGATTATAAACATATCACAATAATAATATCTCACAATAATGTATGTTGATCCCGCTATGGCGGACGTGTACGTGGATGTGGCCTGGCTGGCACAGTTGTAGGATGATAGGTCGGACACAATGCCCACCCTGAAGTCCAGAGACCTAGGTGACGTGACTCTTGGGCCCGACGCTGGGAAAACATGGGTTGCAATATCCATGTTCGAGTGGGCTCAGCCTGGCCAACTCTGCTTGTAAAGGCACTCGACCCCCCGTCGGGAAATGTCGGTCGGGGAATGCCTGTCGAGCGTAGTCCTCGACCGGGTCACCCCAATCCGAGTAGATTTCGCCTGATGTTGCCCAACTTAGGAGTCCCTTATTGTTCTTCCTGAGTGGGAAAACCCCAGACGAGAGGACCCGAGGTCGCGATGAGGAGGTCGCTGATCGGCATACGCCTGAGCGCTCTGCAACACGGCGTGTCATATTCCTGGCGATTTCTCTTGTCAGTATTCATACCGATTCTCTAAAACTTATCATGCGAAAGCGGTGATCGCGCCCGCGCCCGCCAACTCTGAACTGACACTACTCATGCCAAGAATCACAGAAATCTCGCTGGCTTAGTACGGTCTCTGACAGTCATAGTCAATAAAACCATGTCGTACTACGAAGCTACCTGCGAATGTCAGAAAGAGAGGCACCGGTCGGCTGACTGACACTGTGCACTAGCTTTTGTCCTCACATAGGATAAAAGTCGGGACAGAGTTAGTCGACTCTCTCGGCTATATATAGGACCCTCCATCCCTTACGTACCGGTATGTAAGATAACCCAAGCTACAGTACTCTCTTCACATGCTTCCCCTTCTCCTCCGAATTCTGACTTGACCGTCGGAGGGTCTTGCCGGGAGCATTCCCGATGGGTTGCTAACGGCCATTTTCTTTGCAGATTTGGAGCCAATCACCTGTCGGAGTCTTCGACTGCGTCACGTCTCGCCTAGCACCCTCCTCCGTCAACAAACAGTGCCCCATCATCGAGTTGGGAGTCCACCTTACTCGACGATAGGATCATAATTGGCGCTAAAAGGAGATCGTTCACCTGATCGGGAGTAGAAGATGGACGATCCCAACAAAATGACTGTTACCTTCACACCAGAGGAGTATGAGCTCCTGATGGCTACCCGAACCGAGTGTTGGAACTTGGATGGCTAGAGAGGGGGTGAATATAGCCAGACACCGAAACATTAGCACTTATCGATTTTTTGCACCTCAAATGTTAATAGCAAGCGGAAGCTAAAGGAAAAACAGAGCATGCAAAAATGAACCCTAAGCTAAGCACAAATGTAAAACGCTAACAAGAGGATTTACAAGGTTCGGGGATAACTTGCCCCTGCTCCTTGGCGTGCCCTTAAGTTGGGCGATCCCTTGATCATCGGCAGATCAAGCCCCAGAAGATCCGAATAAAATACAACCTCCTTCTCGGTGGAGTAACCTCTCCACAGCGTTTCAACAGAGATAAAGTTTTAAGCACAATGAAACACAAGAAGGATCTTACAGAACACTTAGGGCAGCAAGAACCCAAGCAAACTTCTCACCGAGTTCCACCCAACGCAGATCTCACGCAAGAACTCCCTTCTTCGTGTCTTCTCGCTGATGGACTCGTCAAGCTTCCTGGTTCTTCTTCCAAATGCTCAAGTAACACAAGGTTGCTTCAGAGATCGCAGTTGCTTGCTCAAGATGATGGAACAACAGATCGCACCAGCACAATGTCGAAAACTTCGTTACAGTTGTTGTTGAGACTTCTTCGCCACCAAGCGCTTAAGTCTCTCCACTGATCGCTTGGTCATCTCACTGCAGCCTCCAGCTGCTCACCTGTAACCACCAGCCTACCACTGAGCTCTCCTGGACTCCCTGAGCTTCCCTCAGCCCGATTTTAAGTTTAGGGATTTTGAAATCAATTTTCTCAAATTTTATAATCATAGGGGAATCAGGATCCTCCCCCTACAACATAATCATCCTAAACTTAACCAACCTCACTCTCCCCCTTTGTCAAACACCGAAAAAGGTGTAGACGGGTTATTAAGTTTAATCATACTCCCCCTCAACCCTAGGGGTATCCCAAAACAACATAACATTTGATTGATTTTGATAAACATATGAAACACATATGACAGATAAGACATGGCAAAACAAGCATATGTATCATATGAACATGGCATCATAAGCATAATCATAGCAACGCATAATAAGGCATACATAACGATAGCAATTTTTCGAACAAGCATATAAGCAAACAATAAGCATATAAATCAGAGGCATACAGCCATAGAGTCATACAATCCAAACAGTCAAACAGCATCAACCCTCAACGGGGTCATCGTCTGAAGAATCATCAATACATATAACATCCCCTGGTGGAGTGCTGCTGGAGGTCGCAGCTCCAGGAAATGTATGCTGGTACCACTCCTCATACCACGTCTACTGCAGTGAGCTGATCCCAGAAACATCGGAAGCTAGAGCGACTAGTCAGCGATCGAAGGACTGAAACTCTGAGCTGACCTCCTGTTGCCAGAGCTCGGAAATATGTAATTCGCGCTGCATCGTCCGCTCTAGCTCCGCAACCTGCCAGCGTAGGTCAGGAGCCCACTCATCGTAATCCTCAGCAACAGCGGGCCGCTACTGATCATGGGATGCTCCCGGTAACTCCCCCACATGTCTCCGATCCTTCCATCTCAGCCCCTGCGGTCCGACAACAATGCCAGACTGGGCCAACATGCGACGATCAAGTCGGCGCGCAGTCCGGTCGAACCATGAGTACAATGTTGCCCTGTGAAACATCGATACCAACCGACTGCAGCCAGGCAGTGATGATGTTGCCAAACGGCATGTAAACTGTATGACCGTACATCTGACTGTGGACGATGATGGAGAAGTAAATGGTCGTCACGATATCAAAGTCTAACCATCGATGCATCCCGTAGAGCATCAAGCAGTGGAATGAGTGAATTTCATCTAAGTGCTTTGAAGTAGTAGGGATGAGACAGTTAGTGATAATCTTAAACAAGACATAATCTATGGGGGAAAGGCGGAGAGCAACAAATGTAAGGAAGTCACTGGTAACCTCACCGAGATCCCTCGACCTGGGGTGATCGAAAAAGTACTCATGGATAGAGTCAGGGGTGACTCCATCAAAGGGAACCGGTAGGGGATCCGGGAGATAAGGGTAGAGCGAAAAATCATTATCTGACCGGCGACAACCAAGAAAAGCAGTGAAAGCAGATAGAGTAAAATCAAGGTCGACACTGGCGACACGGGTCATAATCCATTTGCCATATCTCATAATCATAATGAGCTGCTATGGCTAGGAGCATCCGAATGGATTTAAGCATAGCTACTGGTGAATAGGTTTCGTCATAATCAATTTCTTGTTTTTGACGATATCCTTTTGTCACTAATCTAGCCTTAAAGGTAACAACATTACCTTCCATGTCGGTTTTCTTCTTGAAAACCCACTTGAACCCTATAGGTTTAATCCCTTCAGGTGAGTTAACCAAGTCCCATACTTGGTTTTCGTACATGGAATCCATTTCCGACTTCATGGCATCAAGTCATTTGTCCCTTTCTGAACTTTTCAGAACATCTTCATAACTGATAGGTTCATCATCGCTTATGAGTAACACGTCGTTCGATTCACTTACGAGAAATCCGTATCTCTCTGGAATATTGCGTGTCCTATCAGACCTACGAAGAGGTGGTGTTGTTTTAGGTTCAACTGATAGCTCATCACTATGAGTTATCGGTTGTGGGTCTAGACTAGGTGTCTCTGTAATGTCTATTGGAGTTTCTTGAACTTCATCAAGTTCAATGCCACTCCCACTGTTTTCTTGTAAAAGAAATTCTCTTTCCAGAAATACAGCATGCCTTGAAACAAACACCTTTTGTTCCAAGGGATGATAGAATTGGTATCCCTTCGTTTCCTTAGGGTATCCAATAAATAGACACTTATCAGACTTAGCATCCAATTTGTCTGATACAACCCGCTTCACATAAGCAGGACAACCCCATATCTTAAGGTGAGTTAAGTGAGGTTTCTTACTATTCCATATCTCATACGGAGTAGTAGAGACTACCTTGGTCGGGACTCTGTTTAGCAAGTAAACAGCTGTCTTTAGTGCATAGCCCCAAAAGGATTTTGGAAGAGTTGCATGATTCATCATCGACCTAACCATGTCCATCAAGGTTCGGTTGCGCCTCTCAGATACACCATTATGCTGTGGTGTATACGGCGGAGTCCATTGGGACAATATTCCATTGTCCCTAAAATAATCTTGAAACTCTTGACTTAAGTATTCACCACCCCGATCGGATCGAAGTATCTTAATACTTTTGCCAAGCTGTTTCTCTACTTCATTTCTGAATTCTTTGAATTTCTCAAAAGCTTCAGATTTGTGTTTCATCAAGAACACATACCCGAATCGTGAGTGATCATCGATAAAGGTGATGAAGTAGCTATAGCCTCCTTGTGCAAGAGTTGACATTGGTCCGCATACATCAGTATGTATAAGACCAAGCAATTCTCCCACTGGATTACCTTTTCCGGAAAAGGGTAATTTGGTCATCTTGCCTTTTAAGCATGATTCACATGTATCAAATGAACCGGGTTCAAATGATTCCAAAATTCCACATCGGTGTAATTCGGTCATGCGTTTCTTACTTACATGGCTAAGACGACAATGCCAAGTGTAGGAGTCTATTCGATTATCTATTCGAGCACGTTTGTTGCTAACTTTGATATTGAAAACGTCACTGGATAAATCTAACGTGTAGATGCCATTGCACAAAGTTTCATTCCCATAAAGAACGTCATTTAAAGTTATGTAACAACAATTGTTACTAAAAGTTAAATGATAACCTTTTTCATTCAAACATGAAATAGATACAATGTTCTTTATTAATGAAGGAACAAAATAACAATTATCCAATTCTAAGACACGTCTAGTGGGGAGCTTTAGCAAATATGTTCCGATGGCAACAGCAGCAATCTTTGCTCCATTCCCAACTCGCAAATTCGCTTCTCCTTTGACGAGTCTTCTTCTATTCCTTAGCCCCTGTATGTCATTACATATATGTGAGCTACACCCAGTATCAAGTACCCAGGTATTTGAGGAAATAGAGTGACATTCAATAACGAAGATACCTAAAGAGGATGGGGCATCGGATGCCTTATTCTTCAAGGACTCAAGATAAATTTTGCAGTTTCTTCGCCAGTGACCCTCCTTGCCACAATGATGGCAAGTTCCTTTTGGTTTCTTTTCAGTCTTTTTGACCTTTTTCTTCTTTCCTTTATTCTGTTCTTTGGCCTTCCTCTTAGAACCTTTCTTCGAGGAACCAACTAACAGTACCGTCTTTTGATCCTGCTTTACAGAAGGCTCAACAGTCTTCAGCATGTTGATCAACTCAGGAATGGTAGTCTCCAGCTTGTTCATCCGATAGTTCATCACAAATTGTGAACAACTTTTGGGCAGACAATTCAGAATTAAGTCAATACTTAGTTCATGATCAATTGCAAAATCGAGTGTGCCCAGTCGCTCAATGTACCCCAACATCTTTAACACAAATTGTGAGGCAGAAGTGCCTTCCTGCATCTTTGAGGTGAAGAGGAGTCTGGAGACCTCGAACCTTTCGGATCTCGCCTGCTCTTCAAATAACTCATGAAGATGGAAGATGATGGTATAAGCATCCATATGCTCATGCTGCTTTTGCAGCTCAGGTACCATAGATGCTAGCATGATGCAACCCGCCATTTCAAAATCGGTCACATGTTTCTGATAGGCCAACAATTGGTCTGGAGTTGCATTCTCTGGAGGTTGGTTGGGAAGTTGATTTTCAAGGACATAAGCAAGCTTCTCTGCCTTAAGGACTATCCTTAGGTTTCGAAGCCAGTCCATGAAGTTCGGCCCAGTCAGTTTATTGGTGTCCAAAATGGAACGCAAATTTAGTGAAGACATGATCGAGTGATTAACCTAGAAATACAAATTGAGTTTATGTGAGAAGAATTATTAAAGAATGTATCAACATACATCAATAAAAATCCTATTTATTTTTCAAATTGAATAACCCTTTTTATCAATTCGGGAGATCGTAGGAACATCTCCAAATAGGTTGATATCCAACCATAGATAAGAACCACCATGGCTGTGGCCATCAAGTTATTCTTAGCTATGAAGGTAGGTAATTATACCGATCACATATCACATATATGTAACTATCACATTATGCTATCAACTAATTGAATGTTTGCATAAATCATTGGGTTGTTAACTCATTAACAAGTATGCATCATATACATAGCACCCAACTGCACCTCTCTTTACATCGACCTTGGCTGTGGCACAACAAATCGATGCTCCAAGTTTAAGGCTGACCCATTAATCAAGAAATAGTTTTAATATGGTTGGAGCTCATTCAACCGTTTAGTCAGGCTTGGATGTGTCCAACAACCAAAACTAAGGATTGACCTCTGACTCCAACTACATTATTCACAAACTAATTCCATGGTTTGAACATGTTGAGGTTCAAGGCGGGCATGGATGTGTCCATCAACCCAAACGAGAAACAAAACTCCGATTCTAACCATATTAATGGAAGGTGTTGGCCTTAATATTTTGTAAGGGGTTTTGGGTCTCATCTTTTCTAAGCACATTCATGACATATGTCATGACTAACGATTTCCTCAATAAAGTATGTATGTGACTTAAGTTATCAAGTCTCATTGATTGAATTAGGAACCGGATTTCCTAATTCCAATTTCATACTTTATTAAAGGAATTGTTTTGGGAAACAATTTCCTAAATTGTCATAATCAATTTCGGAAATAATATGTTTAAGACTTTGATTTCTCTAAATCAAATCTTATTAAATTAAGAGACAATTCCCTTAATTCAACCACATATTATTTTCATGAAAATCTCATTTAAGAAAACTCTATAGGAAACCATTTTCCTAATTAATTTTGGAGACAACGATATGTAAGAGCATCACCTCTTAAACATATTTTATTTATAGATTTAATTAATTACAACAAATCGTTTTCTAAGGGTGGCTCCCCGAGGCTCAGATACCCAAAGAAAAGTAATTTGTCGTAAATCAAATTTGGTCCGCTTCGGAAGCGCAACCAAATTAAACATGACAATTTCATTTAAAATTGGGAAATTACAACAACTAACTTTAAATTGGACGGCTCCCAGAGGCTTAATCCAAAATAAAGAATTTTGTTGTCAATTTTAAAACCCAATTCAAATTTAATTGTCAATTAATTGTCCATAAATTTGTCTAGACTTTCTCGAAAGAAAATGCCCAAAATCGCGAGATTTCAAAATAGGTTTTCAGAATAATTGTAAGTTTCTGGTACAAAGAAAACTTACATATTTCCAAAATTGGAAAATTTCTAAAATAGAAAATTTTCCAAAATTGGAAAGTTTCCAAAGATTGGAAGTTTTCACAATTATCATAAAATTTCAGAAACTAGGATATTTCAAACGTTTGCGAAATTTCATGAAGATTTCCAAACTTTGAAATTCCTAAATCTAAAATTTATTATAATTGGAAAGTTTCCATAATTGAAAATTTTTCCGAAATTTAGATCATGACAAAGTGTTCCGCAAAACAATTTTATGATTATGTCGAACACTAACCTCGCTCTGATACCACTGTTGGGACCGGGTGCATGTCGACAAGGATACGGGTTCGTAAAATTCAAAATTTTTAAGTGCAGCGGAAGAATTAGCATAAAATAATTTCCTAAATTATTTTAACCACGTATCTAGCATGCAACCTTATGGTGTGTTGACATAGTCATAAAATAAAACATTGCGAAAAGTAAACTAATTTACTTTGTACCTTTCGTAACTCGAAGAAAGAGGACGAGGTCCAACCGTAGCGTCCCTTGGAAGCTCCGCCTCTATTCGCGTCCACGCCGAGTTCTCTTCGGGATGACTTCGCAAAGTCACGAGTTTTGTGCCGACGAGAACTACTAGATCCTCGGAAGGCACAACTAAAGGAACAAGAGAAAAGGATAGGAAACTCACTAATAAGAAACGGAATCCGAATTCCGGGAAGAGAGGAGTTGTGATCCGCTTCTTCTTCTTCTTGTTTGGCTTCTTCCTCTCCTTGAAGGCTCACGGCAACTTGCCCTAGGGAAGGATGTGCGCCGGCCCTAGGTTGTTGAAGGGGCGCTGGCCCTAATTCACTCAATGGGCGCCGGCCCTAAGGGAAAGAGAGAAGGAGAAGAGAAGAATTAAAGAGAGAGAGGGAGAGAATAATTAATCTCTATCAATTATTCATTAGGAATTAAAGGCTTCCCTTTGGTTCCTTATATAGTTGCTTCTCCCTTGCCAAGTCTCCTTTTTAACGGAATTAACGGAATTAGTTATAAGAATTCTATCTTATAAAATTTCTTATGACTTATTCCATTATGCCTAGTTTTATTATAACTAATTTATAATAAAACAAATTCTTCTCTTTCCTTTTAAATTATGGAATAAATTTTATAAGAAATTTATAAACTTTCTTATTATGGAAAAATCAATTCATAATTGATTTTATAAAATTAAAATAAACCATTTCATGGATCATTTTAATTTCCATAAAAAGAATAAATTTCTACAAATTTATATAAATTTTCTTACACAAATTTATTTATCCATAATTAATAAAACAAATCGCGCTAGATTTATTTTATTAATTAAACCAATTAAATTGGTTTATTCCCTCTTATTGGCCGGCCAAACCAAGAGGGTAGACACCCTCTTTGGTCGGCCAAAACCAACCCGAACCGATCACGAATTAAACTCATTTAATTCGCCCAATAAGCCTTCAAAAGACTTAGCCATTTTTAGTTTCCGTTGCGCCTCTGATTAACTCAGATTCAACTTATTTCTCTTGATCGAAAAATCTAATTTTCAACTCGTTTTAAATCCCTCGGATTACTTGTAGTGCGTGTGACTAAATAGGCTTTCGATTTATGTTGGCCGTCTATAATTAACCCATTATAGAACCATCATGAGTGGCACCTAGTAGTACATCATGATCCCCAATTAATCGAAAGATCAACGGTTTGACCTCAAAAGAAATTACTCTGAAACCCTTCAGCAACTCTAATGAATCGTGCCTCATTCCCTTCACCATCTTATACCCACTTGGTTCAGGACACGGTCTATTTGTGTCAGTCCCCACTAGGCTGACTACGTCACACCTAGCCCAAGTAATGTCTTTCTCGTCCTTTGGATTTCTAATTACTCTCATGTATTTAAGAGACTCGCACTCTTAACATGATATACTCTGGCCAGAGGTTTTTGAGTAACAATCCGACGATAGGCCTGGGTATACATCTCCTCGCAAGGAGTGGTGAATCCTTTGTAGGCTGTTCAAACATCTTCGGGCACTTTGGCTTATACCCAATCATCCTGGGTCCACACCTCCTTGGAGATGCTTGCTTAAGATGTTAAAGTATAAGTCTCCATGACCAAGATGACTTGAACACCGCAAGTCTAAGGAACATCGCACTTAAGCTGCAGTAAGAACTTCATTGACATATCTATATAAATAACCATATGAAGTTTTACAGCTAGTCACTCCAATGAACTAGTTCCCTTAACTAGCATCCATGTTTATCTCCGGACATCCCAATGTCACCAGCCAGTGAGAATCAGCTGATTAGAGAATAACACATGCTAGTCTCAACAGAATTGATAGTGTCCGTTTTTATCAATTCATCGACTAGGTATATTTTCAATACTTCACATTTGCACATTTAGAGATAATCACAAGTTGTGATCCCATCACAAATTCTCTTATGCTGTGAGTTGTATTGCGGACATTCAGTAGATGAGTTTAAGATCCCAATCAAATACACAAACATGTATACTCAAATAGTGAATTATCATTTATTAAAATAAATATTTACAATCATAAGGCGATTGCCTTAGGACACTTCTCTCATATCAATAACATCGTAGCCACGCGTAGGAGGAAGAAACGGAGGAAGAGAACTCACGCACAGCAAGAGGATGCGCAAGAGGAGAGTTTCGGCGCTAGGGCTTGGGAAGAAAGGGTTTACACGAAGTTAATAGGTTGGTGGATCGGTCCACCAACCGAAATTTAATGTGATCGAACGGATCACCGTTCGATCTGGGAGCGCCCAGACCGATCAGGCTCCGGCCTGATCGGACTGGCCTAGTCCTGATCGGTCGGGTGACCGATCAGGCAGGCTCCTGATAGATCGACTGATCGATCAGGAATCGATCAGTAGGTTTGGGAAGCTTACTGTGAGCCCCCTGATCGGTCTGTGGACTGATCACCACAGGGTGCCATATCGGTCCGGGGACCGATCCTGGCCAACACAGAATGTTTGGTTAAATTTTCACGAAGTGTTCTGTGACTCCTCTGATCGATCTGTGGACCGATTACCACAGAAGGCGCCAGATCGGTCTGGGGATCGATCTAGACCAACACAGTGGGTTTTGATAATTTTTTTGTACAGGAGCTGGATCGGTCCGTTGGACCGATCAGACATACTCTTGATCGGTCCGGTGACCGATCAGGCTCCCTGAAATTTTCTGATATGATCAGAAATTTCAGTTTCAGACTCCCAAACGATTTCGGATAAGATCTGATGAAGATTATCGATCTTGGAAGTGGTCCCTTGACTAAAATTGATCCCTTAACAAGGATCAAAGGTCCTTATGGGTTTAGCAATCATTTTACTCCACCCAAGTGGAGTCAAACTCAATTAACAAACATTCAATCAATTTCAAACAAGTTTGTATCAAATCCAAGTCTCCAATCATGTTTCCTTGATTGGAATGTCCAAGTATGATCATGGAGCCAAGTACACATGTGTTATGCATTGGTTTTCCCCATACTAGGTCACCGAAGTGATTTTTATCTCGTCAACCAAATTTCTCAAGGGATGCAATGACATTTCGAGAAATTTAGTTGATCCTAGCATCTCACCCCATTTCTAGCAAACAAAAATATTTTGGTAAACCTTATAGTTTGTGTGAGATGTCCCCAAGTTACCCAATTGTGTCCCAATAAATTGAATTTATCAAGAAGGGTTTTGAATGCATTTGGACTTTCATGTCTATGGGTTGTACCGGCTCAGCCTCAGGATCCGACTGATCGATGGGTTGTCTAGGCTCACCGTCATCAGACTCATCACCATCAACAACAACATTTGGACTTTCATCCAAACCCAGTTGCTTGAGTTCAAATTGAGCTTCTTCAACATCTTCTGATTGATTATTTGCTTTTAGAATTTCTTCAAAGACAACATCAGAAGATTCTTCAACCAATCTAGATTTCTTATTGTAGACTCGATAGGCTTTGCTAACTAGGGAATACCCGACCAGTATCCCTTCATCAGCCTTTGCCGTGAACTTTCCAAGGTGGTCCTTGATGTTTAGAATAAACACCTTACAACCAAACACCCTAAGATGTTTAACCGTAGGTGATTTTCCAAACCAAAGTTCATGAGGAGTCTTTCCTAGAAATCTGTGAATGAGGACTCGATTTTGCACGTAGCAAGCTGTATTTACAGCTTCGGCCCATAAGTAACTCGGTAGCGAGTACTCATTAAGCATGCTTCGTGCGGCCTCTTGTAAGACCCGGTTCTTCCTCTCTACAATACCATTTTGTTGTGGTGTTCTAGGAGTGGAGAACTCATGTCTATACCCTCTATCTTGACAAAACTCTAAAAACCGTTGGTTTTGAAATTCACCTCCATGATCACTTCTTATTGTCTTAATAGTTGATGATTTCTCATTTTCAACTCTTCTACAAAAAGAAATGAAAACATCTAAGGTTTGGTCCTTATATTTTAGAAAATACGTCCATGTATATCTAGTAAAATCATCAATGATAACAAAACAATATCTACTACCATTCAATGATATAGTAGTGCTACAATCAAACAAGTCCATATGAAGTAAATCCAATACGGTAGAAGTACTTACAGTGCTTTTACCTTTATGTGCAGATTTTGTTTGCTTACCCATTTGACATGCATCACAAATCTTTTCTTCATCATACTTGATGCTTGGTAAGCCACGAACTAATCCCTTATTGGCCAACTTTCGGATATTCTTCATGTTCACGTGTGCTAGTCTCCGGTGCCAAAGGGTGGACTCATCTTCTCTTGACATGAGACACTTAGCAAAAGCATTAGTAGCACTTTTAAAGGAAACTTGGTAAATGTTATCTACTATTGTTCCTACTAGTACCGTGTCAAAATTGTCATGTTGTCTAACTAGACATTGACTTGATTTGAAATCAATTGTGTAACCCGCATCACACAATTGACTGACACTTAGGAGATTAAATGTCATCCCCTTGACTAGAAGGACATTCTTAATCCTAAGACATTCGGATATTTGAATGTCTCCTATTCCTATGACCTTAAGACTACCATTGTTACCAAATGAAACATTACCTCTACTTTTTCTTTGAAGTGTAGTAAACAATGATCTATCCCCGGTCATGTGTTTGGAGCACCCACTATCAACGAACCAAGTTGATAGATGCTCCCCCTCAATCATAACCTACACAATTCAAAAAATAGAAGTTTTAAGTACCCAAACCTTGGGACCTAAAGCACCTACTAAACAAGACTTAGGCACCCATGCCTTGACAACTTTCCTTTGAGCTCTAGGTGTCTTAGATTGTCTAACATCAGTCCTAGACATTAAAGACACAAATGATAGTTCTTTGGGTCGGTAACCAATACCGGTCCTATTGTAGACTGCCCTTTGGGCATTCAAGATCATATCTAAGGTCTTTGAGCTTGTTGAGAACTTCTCAAGAACATTCTTGAGTCTCTCAACTTCACTCTTTAATGATTTGTTTTCATCCTCTAACAATTCAACATGCAAATCATCAACATCCTCATCCCTAGAGGACTTCAATTGTTCAACTTCAATTTTCAAAGATTTAATCTCATCCTCTAACATTTCCACATGCAAATCGTCTACATCCTCATCCCTAGAGGATTTCAATTGTTCAACTTCTAATTGCAATGATTTAACCTTAATTTTTTATTTTTTCAACATATTGGTTAAGCATGCAATAGCTCTATAGCATTTCTCAAGTTCGGGAGTGATTACCTCTTCATCATCCGAAGATGATGAAGCCGCGTTTGAGGAGTCGGAGGATTCATCACTGCTTTCTTCTCCTTCAAGTGTCATGAGTGTCACATGCCGTGTACTCTTTTCCTCCTTCTCTTCATCGGATGAGCTAGAGGAGGATTCATCCCAAGTGGCCTTCAAGGCCTTCTTCTTTTTCTTGGATTTTTCCTCCTTCTTCTTGAGTTTTGGGCAGTCCTTCTTGAAGTGTCCTTTCTTGCTACACTCATAGCAAGTAATGTTAGATTTATCAAGCTTAACTTCACTAGGGTTACATTTTCCCTTGAAGTGTCGACCCTTTCTCATCATCCTTCTAACAAAATTTACCATCTCAGAGGAAGAAGACTCGCTGCCATCTCCCTCGGACATGGATTCTGATTTTGATGAGGAAGAAGATGATGAGACTTCCTTCTCCTTCTTCTTCTTAGTCTTTTCTCCTGCAACTAAGGCAATCCCCTTCTCTTTGGGGCCTTTGTTTGCCATTTCATGAAGTTCCATATCAAAAAATAAATCATCTAACTTTATAATTGATAAGTCCTTGGAAACTTTGTAGACATCCACCATGGATGACCACAAAGCATTCCTTGGAAATGCTTTTAACACATACCTCACAAGGTCGCGGTTCTCGACCTTTTCATAAATAGAATAGAGATAATTGAGGACTTCCTTGAACTTACCATGTAGCTCACTTACAGTTTCATTCTCTTTCATGGAGAGGTTTTGTAGTTGGTTGAGCAACAAATCCCTCTTGGCAATTCTTGAATCTCGGGTTCCCTCATGAAGTTCAATGAGTTTATTCTACAAATCTTTGGCACTTGTAAATGGACCAACCTTGATGAATTGATCTTTGTTCATGCCACATTGTAAGGTCACCACCGCCTTCGCGTCGGCTTCACTCCTTCGGGTTTGTTCAGCCGACCAACGCCATGATTCTAATTCTTTGCCTTCATCATCCTTTGGAGGGGAAAACCCCTCCTTCACAGCGAAGCAAGTGTTGATATTCATCTTTAGGAAGTACTCCATCTTCGATCTCCAATATTGAAAATCTGCTCCATCGAAGAAGGGTGGACGGGTGGTGCTAAAACCTTCTCTCAAAGCTATTTTTGATAGCTCTCGGTTGTTAATCCGCTTGTACAGAGCCCCAAGCTCTGATACCACTTGTTGGAACTTGGATGGCTAGAGAGAGGGGGTGAATATAGCCAGACACCGAAACTTTAGCACTTATCGATTTTCTACACCTCAAATGTTAGTAGCACAGGGGAAGCTAAAGGAAAAATAGAGTATGCAGAAATGAATCCTAAGCTAAGCACAAATGCAAAACGCTAACAAGAGGATTTACAAGGTTCAGGGATAACTTGCCCCTACTCCTTGGCGTGCCCTTAAGGTGGGCGATCTCTTGATCATCGCCAAATTAAGCCCCAGAAGATCCAGATAAAATGCAACCTCCTTCTCGATAGAGTAATCTCTCCACAGCGTTTCAACAGAGATAAAGTTTTAAACACAATGAAACACAAGAAGGATCTTATAGAGCACTTAGGACAGCAAGAACCCAAGCAAACTTCTCACCGAGCTCCACCCAGCGCAGATCTCACGCAAGAACTCCCTTCTTCGTGTCTTCTCGCTGATGGACTCGCCAAGCTTCCTGGTTCTTCTTCCAAATGCTCAAGTAACACAAGGTTGCTTCAGAGATCGTAGTTGCTTGCTCAAGATGATGGAACAACAGATCGCACCAGCACAATGTCGAGAACTTCGTTACAGTTGTTGTTGAGACTTCTTCGCCACCAAGCGATTAAGTCTCTCCACTGATCGCCAGGTCATCTCACTGCAGCCTCCAGCTGCTCACCTGCAACCACCAGCCTACCACTAAGCTCTCCTGGACTCCCTGAGCTTCCCTCAGCCTAGCCCCAGTCAGCAGCTCCAGCAGCGCCAGCAACCGTTGCAACCTGAGATGGCAAATGGACAAACCTGCTCCAAGGAAAGGCCTCTATTGACTCTCCTTGAGTGTTTGAATCCATCCCTGTCACCTGCACACTTAATCAGGGCATTAGCACAGCAAATCAGCAGTGAATCAAGTATTAGAGATTGAGCACAGAGAAATCAGATGTGTTCAGACGCGATCAGAGCGTCTGACAATGAATTCTGAATTAGAGTGATCGGTCCCCGGACCGATCCAGGGCTCGTGGATCGGTCACCGGACCGATCCACCGCTTTGCTGGGACACCCAGCATTCGCGGCCACACGAGCATAATCGGTCACCAGACCGATCAGGAAGCTTCCTAACCGATCAGGCTCCAGCCTGATCAGTTATAAGACGGAGTCCGCGACACTGGATCGTTATCCAAAACGGGCTAAGCAGTGTTCCAGATCGGTCACCAGACCGATCATGAGCAGATCAGCAGGGGAACTCAACTCACTATGACCTCCCTGATCGGTCACCAGACCGATCAGGAGCCAAGCAGTGAGTGAACTGCATGCTCCCTGATCGATCACCAGACCGATCAGGAGCCGAGCAGTAGGTTCCCAACCTCACTGTGTGCTCCCTGATCGGTCACCAGACCGATCAGTCATCGCTGGATCGGTCACCAGACCGATCCACGAAGGAACACCGTGTCAATTTCCCTGATCGGTCAACAGACCGATCCAGGGGCTCCAACGTAGCCCTTCAAGCTAGGGTTTCACCCAACCTAGCCCTCCAAGCTAGGACCTGACCCTCCAAGCCAGGATTTCATCCAACCTAGCCCTCCAAGCTAGGACCTAGCCCTCCAAGCTAGGATTTCATCAACCTAGCCCTCCAGGCTAGGACCTGACCCTCCAAGCCAGGACTTTTTCACACCTAACCCTCCAGGTTAGGACTTTTCAACACCTAGCCCTCCAAGCTAGGACTTTTCACACCTAACCCTCCATGTTAGGACTTTTCAACACCTAGCCCTCTAAGCTAGGACTTTTCACACCTAACCCTCCAGGTTAAGACTTTTCCACACTTAGCCCTCCAAACTAGGATTTTTCACACCTAACCCTCTAGGTTAGGACTTTTCCACACCTAGCCCTCCAAGCTAGGATTTCTCCACACCTAACACTCCAAGTTAGGATTTCATCAAACCTAGTCCCACTAGGTATGCCTAGTCCACGACCAGGACTTAATCCCAATCATAATCATCTCATCAACCTAAACTAAAATCGGTGTCAACACCAAAACAACAATCAGGGTCAGACTGCATCAACAATCTCCCCCTTTTTATTGTTTGACAACCCGATTTTAAATTTAGGGATTTTGAAATCAATTTTCTCAAATTTCATAATCATAGGGGAATCAGGATCCTCCCCCTACAACATAATCATCCTAAACTTAACTAACCTCACTCTCCCCCTTTGTCAAACACCGAAAAAGGTGTAGACGGGTTATTAAGTTTAATCATACTCCCCCTCAACCCTAGGGGTATCCCAAAACAGCATAACATTTGATTGATTTTGATGAACATATGAAACACATATGACAGATAAGGCATGACAAAACAAGCATATGTACCATATGAACATGGCATCATAAGCATAATCATAGCAACGCATAATAAGACATACATAACGATAGCAATTTTTCGAACAAGCATATAAGCAAACAATAAGCATATAAATCAGAGGCATACAGCCATAGAGTCATACAATCCAAACAGTCAAATAGCATCAACCTTCAACGGGGTCATCGTCTGAAGAATCTGTAGGATCGGGTTGGTCCGGCTAGAGGGGGGTGAATAGACGGTTAAGAAATAAAACAAGAGGGCACTCGTCTTTAAGAAAAACTTGGTTGCAACTTGGTCGTTGCTTCCAAGATGGTTAACGCTCAATCAGAAAATCTCCTTGTGGCGGAGAAGCCTTACAACTGAAGCACACTTAGACTTAAAGAAATTACAGAAAGAATGAATTGAATTCTAAAGCAAACCTCTAAGTCTATTTATAGCCTAAGAGAATGAATCTGGATTGTTGATTGTTGATCACTTTTCTCTTGGCCGTTGATCCATGGATGTAATCTGGATGGTTGATCTTGGATGGGATTAAACTGCATCCATTGGATTTGATTAAAGGATAATGTAACATTATCCTTTAAGTTTTAATTATTTTAATTAAAACTTTATCTCGCTCGAGTATGCTGTGGGAATCTCCATATCGATGTTGTAAACTATAAGTATCAATAGCGCCAACAATTAATTGTCATTGCCCTTCATCCCAATTGGTAAGTGGGTTAGTGTGTTTGGTAGAGGGCTTGAGTTCGATCCTATTTGGCACCAAATATCTTTTTCATTTCTTTTGGGCGCTTGGACTATCTTTTTGATTCTTCGTCTTCTGGGTGATTTCCGGCCAACCGAAGTTAGGCTCACCCGAACCCGACTCCGGCCTTTCGCCCCTCGAGCGTCCTTCCTCCCGGCTTCTCGTTCCTCGGACACCGCACACATCCTTCTCGCTCCACCGGTGTACTCTTTCGCAGCTTCCACGTCCCTCGGATTGTACTGAGCCCGTCGGCTCACTTCCCCACGCAATCCTTCTCGTCCACTGCGTCTTACGCTCGACTTCCTCCGTACCTAAGTTCCTGCACACTTAGCAGAGGGATTAAAACTAACAGGACCTAACCTAACTTGGTTGATCGCATCAAAACCAACCGGGGCACCAACAGAATCATCAATACATATAACATCCCCTGGTGGAGTGCTGCTGGAGGTCGCAGCTCCAGGAAATGTATGCTGGTACCACTCCTCATACCACGTCTCCTGCAGTGAGCTGATCCCAGAAACATCGGATGCTAGAGCGACTAGTCAGCGATCGAAGGACTGAAACTCTGAGCTGACCTCCTGTTGCCAGAGCTCGGAAATATGTAATTCACGCTGCATCGTCCGCTCTAGCTCCGCAACCTGCCAGCGTAGGTCAGGAGCCCACTCATCGTAATCCTCAGCAACAGCGGGCCGCTACTGATCATGGGCTGCTCCCGGTAACTCCCCCACATGTCTCCGATCCTTCCATCTCAACCCCTGCGGTCTGACAATAATGCCAGACTGGGCCAACATGCGACGATCAAATCGGCAGTCCTGTTGAACCATGGGTACAATGCTGCCCTGTGAAACATCGATACCAACCGACTGCAGCCAGGCAGTGATGATGTGGCCAAACGGCATGTAAACTGTCTGACCGTACATCTGACTGTGGACGATGATGGAGAAGTAAATGGTCGTCACGATATCAAAGTCTAACCATCGATGCATCCCGTAGAGCATCAAGCAGTGGAATGAGTGAATTTCATCTAAGTACTTTGAAGTAGTAGGGATGAAACAGTTAGTGATAATCTTAAACAAGACATAATCTATGGGGGAAAGGCGGAGAGCAACAAATGTAGGGAAGTCACTGGTAACCTCACCGAGATCCCTCGACCTGGGGTGATCGAAAAAGTACTCATGGATAGAGTCAGGGGTGACTCCATCAAAGGGAACAGGTAGGGGATCTGGGAGATAAGGGTAGAGTGAAAAATCATTATCTGACCGGCGACAACCAAGAAAAACAGTGAAAGCAGATAGAGTAAAATCAAGGTCGACACTGGCGACACGGGTCCTCCACCCCGTGCCCTCTCCACTGACCATGTTATTATAAAATTCAGAGACCAAATCAAAGTTGATTGGTCTCTCAAGGAAAAGAATGGATTGAAGTTCATAGTGTTCAATGATTTGTCGTACCGTCGGACAATGTTCGTAAATTAAGGTTTGGTCCACAGTCCGACATGGCATGAGTTTGAAAGTGTGCCATTGAAGGGATAGAGCATAATGAATATTTTGAAATCTAGTATATGGAGGTGGTGGAGGTCTTGAAGGGGGTGAAGATGATGAAGGGCCTTTGCCCTTAGAGGACCCTTCAGCGGGTTCCTTGCCCTTAGATGACTTTCTAAAGGGTTTGAATAAATCATGGCAACAATTTGAATCAAATAAAGTGAAACGAGTGAACATCATCATGACACAAGAATGAAATATAACACAAGATGGAATTGATCATATAAACATGGGTTTAATCAAAGAACCAAGATTTGATTACTGGAAGAATCAGATCAGGGTATAGATTGCACATGATTAGGTTTAATCAGTGGGGTGAAAAATTATGGCAAGGTCACGGCAATGAGTAGGATCACAACACAACAGGAAAACACCAAAACATGGTTAGCCCAAATACATAATCTATAAATTGATTTGTAAGAAAACCAACAACAATACATACTCAGGTGCCATGTTGAGTTGATTGACTTCGAAAACTTGCTCACGAGAGGAAAACACTTTCTGAACCTTGCGCAAGAGAGAATCGCAACGCAGGGAAAGCTTGCGACTAGCAGTTTCTGAGAACACCAACGGCAAGAAGAAGATCTCTCACGCAGGGAGAAGAACGCACTCATAGCCACGCGTAGGAGGAAGAAACGCAGGAAGAGAACTCATGCACAGCAAGAAGATGCGCAAGAGGAGAGTTTTGGCGCTAGGGCTTGGGAAGAAAGGGTTTACACGAAGTTAATAGGTTGGTGGATCGGTCCACCAACCGAAATTTAATGTGATCGAACGGATCACCGTTCGATCTGGGAGCGCCCAGACCGATCAAGCTCCGGCCTGATCGGACTGGCCTGGTCTTGATCAGTCGGGCGACCTATCAGGCAGGCTCCTGATCGATCGGCTGATCGATCAGGAATCGATCAGTAGGTTTGGGAAGCTTACTGTGAGCCCCCTGATCGGTCTGTGGACTGATCACCACAGGGTGTCAGATCTGTCCGGGGACCGATCCAGGCCAACACAGAATGCTTGGTTAAATTTTCGCGAAGTGTTCTGTGACCCCTCTGATCGATCTGTGGACCGATCACCACAGAGGGCGCCAGATCGGTCCGGGGATCGATCCAGACCAACACAGTGGGTTTTGATAATTTTTTTGTACAGGAGCTGGATCGGTTCGTTGGACCGATCAAACATACTCTTGATCGGTCCGGTGACTGATCAGGCTCCCTGAAATTTTCTGATATGATCAGAAATTTCAGTTTCAGACTCCCAAACGATTTCGGATAAGATCTGATGAAGATTATCGATCTTGGAAGTGGTCCCTTGACTAAACTTGATCCCTTAACAAGTATCAAAGGTCCTTATGAGTTTAACAATCACATTGCTCCACCCAAGTGGAGTCAAACTCAATCAACAAACATTCGATCAATTTCAAACAAGTTTGTATCAAATCCAAGTCTCCAATCAAGTTTCCTTGATTTGAATGTCCAAGTATGATCATGGAGCCAAGTACACATGTGTTATGCATTGGGTTTCCCCATACTAGGTCACCGAAGTGATTTTTATCTCGTCAACCAAATTTCTCAAGGGATGCAATGACATTTCGAGAAATTTAGTTGATCCTAGCATCTTACCCCATTTCTATCAATCAAAAATATTTTGGTGAACCTTATAGTTTGTGTGAGATGTCCCCAAGTTACCCAATTGTGTCCCAACAAATCTAATTGATCGAGAAGGGTTTTGAATGCATTTTGATGTCTATGAAGCGCGACACATTCCCAACTCCCTTCTTAAGAAGCTAAACTCATTTTCGGGGAGCGGTTTAGTGAAAATGTCCCCTAGATTTGATTTGGACTCTACATATGAGAGTACAACATCTTCTCTAGCAACATGACCCCTAATGAAGTGGTGACGCACTTCAATATGTTTAGTCCTAGAATGATGGACTGGATTCTTGGTTAGGTTAATTGTGCTAATGTTGTCACACACCACTTGCACTCCCTTGTAGCTTAATCCATAGTCCTCTAGAGTATGAATCATCCACAACAATTGCGATATGCTCTCTCCCATAGCAATATATTCTGCCTCGGTTGATGAGAGAGCAACACAATGTTGCTTCCGACTTGACCAACTAACTAAAGATGATCCTAAAAATTGACAACCCCCACTTGTGCTTTTCCGATCCAACTTGCATCCAGCATAGTCGGAATCGGTGTAGCCAATTAGGTCAAATGATTCGGTACGGGGGTACCATAGACCAACACCAATTGTGCCTTTAAGATATCTCAAAATTCTCTTAACAGCAATCAAGTGAGATTCCTTGGCACAAACTTGATATCTAGCGCACAAACCCATAGTAAAAAGTATGTTAGGTCGACTAGCTGTGAGGTATAGCAGACTCCCTATCATGCTCCGATATTGAGTCAAATCAACAGGTTTACCACTCTCATCATTGTCTAATCTTGTGTTTGTAGCCATGGGAGTGGTTACCTCTTTTGAATCACTCATGTTGAATTTTCGAAGCATCTCTTGAGTATACTTTGATTGGTGCACATGGATCCCATCTCGGGTTTGTTTGATTTCAAGTCCAAGGAAAAAAGTCAACTCTCCCACTAGACTCATTTCAAATTCACTCTCCATGTGTACAATGAACTCATTTAAATATCCCTTGTTGTTTGAGCCACAAATTATGTCATCGACATAAACTTGGGCTACAAATATATTGTCATCATCTCTACGTAGAAATAGTGTAGGGTCTATTTGGCCTCTAACAAAACCTTTTTCAATTAAGAATGTCGAGAATCGCTCATACCAAGCTCGGGGTGCTTGTTTAAGGTCGTATAGTGCCTTCTTGAGCTTAAATACGTGGTTTGGGAATTCGGTACTCTCAAACCCAGGAGGTTGTTCGACATAGACCTCTTCTCTTATTAAACCATTTAGAAAGGCCGATTTGACATTCATTTGATATAGCTTGAAACCCCGATGTGCTGCAAATGCAAGCATCAATCGGATGGACTCTAATCGTGCCACGGGAGCATAGGTCTCATCATAATCAAGGCTTTCAACTTGACTGTAGCCCTTGGCTACTAAGCGTGTCTTGTTTCTTATGATTTCTCTCTTATGGTTCAATTTATTTTTGAAGACACATTTGGTTCCAATAATGGTGGTCTTCTTAAGTCTAGGGACTAAGTCCCAAACTTGACTTCTTTCGAATTGACCTAGTTCATCTTGCATAGCAATGATCCAATCGGGATCATTTAATGCTTCATCAATTTTCCTTGGTTCAATTTCGAAAATTAGGGCAACTTCATTAGCCTCATTTCTAAAGAATGATCTAGTCCTAACCCCATGATGGATGTCTCCAACAATCTGGTCTTGGGGATGACTAGAGGCTAACCTAGTTTGTTTAGGAGTTGATGGTGCTTCTTGAATGGTTTCACTAGACACCGGCTCAGCCTCAGGATCCGACTGATCGATGAGTTGTCTAGGCTCACCGTCATCAGACTCATCACCATCAACAACAACATTTGGACTTTCATCCAAACCCAGTTGCTTGAGTTCAAATTGAGCTTCTTCAACATCTTCTGATTGATTATTTGCTTTTGGAATTTCTTCAAAGACACATTAGAAGATTATTCAACCAATCTAGATTTCTTATTGTAGACTTGATAGACTTTGCTAACTAAGGAGTACCCGACCAGTATCCCTTCATCAGCCTTTGCCGTGAACTTTCCAAGGTGGTCTTTGGTGTTTAGAATAAACACCTTACAACCAAACACCCTAAGATGTTTAACCGTAGGTAGTTTTCCAAACCAAAGTTCATGAGGAGTCTTTCCTAAAAATCTGTGAATGAGGACTCGATTTTGCACGTAGCAAGCCGTATTTACAGCTTCGACTCATAAGTAACTCGGTGTTGTAATTCTATGTTTCATGATTAATAACAACATATTTTATTCATGATAAATCTAGGAATTCTAGGACTAGAAATCTGTGAATGAGGACTCGATTTATGCCTTGGTTCCTAGTCCTAGAATTCCTAGATTTATCATGAAACATAGAATTTTGAACATTTTGGCACACAATAGTATTTTTGGTTCTATCATGATACTTAAATCCAAAATTACATCTAGGCAAGCAATTATTAACATTTCTAGCATTTATGCAAGCATTTTGAGCATAAGTAAAGTTTGGGATTACCTCCCTTACCTTTGTAGCTCCCCCTTGATGTGAGCTCCTTTCTTCCATCTCCTAAGGTGCTCCATCTTTTTAAGCTCTCCTTTCTTTGGACATTTTGTATGGTAATGCCCTAGCTCCCTGCATGTGAAGCATCAATTTTCCTTCTTTTCTCCTTTTGAGCTTCCTCATTCCTACAACCCATATTAGAATTTAAATGAATGGACTTGGGTTTAGGAATTACCTCCTTTTTATCTAGTGGGCACTTATCCTTGTAGTGCCCCTTTTTGTTGCAACCAAAGCATATGATATGCTCTTTTGATTTTGCTTTGGCGGAGGTTGGAACTTTCTCTTGCTCTTGTGTGGATGCGGGTCTCTCCTCTCCCTCAACTCTTGATATTGATACTTCTTCTTCTTCTTCGGATGAGGTGGATGTTTTTTCACTTAATTTTTCCACTTCACTTGATAATGTTGATAATCCTTTTTCTCTTTGGCCTTCTTGGACACTTGAACTTAGTTCTTCGGGCTCATCTACTAGCTGAGCTTGTGTAGGGTTCTTATGAACTTCTTCCAATTTATTCCACAACTTATATGCATTTGTATATGTCCCTACACCACTCAAAACATTGTTAGGCAAGATATTAATCAAAATATTTATTATCTTCTCATTTGCCCTAGCTTGCTCTTGTTGCTTCTTGGTCCAATACTTAGGTCGGAGCTTCTTTCCATGCTTGTCCTTAGGGATTTCAAATGACTCCTTTAACACCATTACGCATTCTTAATCCATGCCGAGCCACATCTTCATTCTTGCTCTCCAATAGGTGAAATCCTCATGGTCATATGTTGGCGGTGAGTGGATATCGTCCCCTAGCTTATCCTCCATCGTTTTCCCTCTAGCTTTCTTGCTCCCTTGGCGGTTATTCCAATCAAGAGCGGTCCTAACTCTGATACCACTTATTAGATCGATCCGGTTGCTAGAGGGGGGGGGTGAATAACACTTTTTGAATCGTTCTTCCTACACGGTTAGTTGCGCAAATGGAAATACAAAGTAAAATAAAACTAACAATGAAGAACACTCACGATTTACGTGGTTCGGAGATAAACTCCTACACCACGGTTGCCCGTAAGGTGGGCAATCCCTAATCCGTTGGTGGATGATTCCCCGGAGCACCTCCGGCTAGATCGTGTAGCTCCTTGTGGGTGGAGAAACTTCTCCACAAACTCTGGACAGTACCTGAGATCACTAGGCTACTAACTCACTCTAATCAAGTAAGTTTTGCCAAAAAATGAAAGTAGGAAACAAGCTCCTTTAAATAGAGCTCGAGTCTGAAACAGTCGCTACCAGTCGACTACCGCTGGGGCAGTCGACTGGTCCCACTCAGATTCGACCGTTACAGTACAACGTTCGAATCCAGCAGCTGTCCCAGTTGACACCAGTCGACTGGTCAGAATCCTAAGCCTAGGGTTACACTCCCCGAGTACATTTCACTCCGCACTCGAACCCTCCCGGCTTAGCCCCTCAGTACAAACACTCATACTCAGACCCTCACAACCCGGTTGACTGTTCACCAGCAGACTCGACTGTTGCCTTCACGCTCTCTTCATCTTCGGCCCTCGTCCCTCGAATGCGCACGCAAGCCTCCAGCTTGCCTCTATGTCACCCTTCACGTACGCCTCGAAGTCCGCGTCCTTCGGCTCATCGTTCCTGCTATCCACGGTCCCTCAGATGCGCACGTAAACCTCCATGCCATCCTTCACCTGAAGACATCAACCAAGTTCATATGTATCTGTACATCTGTACACTCATGTACACATATTAGTCTAACAATAAACCCTAACTTAACCATATTATTCATACACATCAAAACCCCATGAGTGTACAGGTCGTGTGCACATCGACCAAGTCCGGCTCTTCTAAATCTTGGCCTGAATCCATTGTGGACAACGTAGAGGCGACGCCACAACTAGCTATGTGGTTCCATTCGATTCACAGACTGTGCAGGTCGTGTGGTAGTGTGGTGATGTGGTTAACCTGTCAAAGAAAGTGATAGCTGAGCGGGACAATGACTAATCAAATGAAATGGATCCTTGGGATCAAGATCAAGCTTCAGAGCCCTCCACTTCAAGTAAATTTTTTCTCAATGTGCATTAATTTGATATATCGAAGTTACCAGCTGATAGGAACTGAAAGCATTGTACGAACTGGGTGCTGCATCATCTCCAACTTATTTGAATTTGAGAAATTGTGTGATGAAAAAGTCTCGCAGAGTTAATTTATATTGAATTATATAATATACAATAGTTGCTTTTTAACTTGTTATTTTCAAATCCTGACTTCACCGTGTTAACATGCATTGAACTGGTTTCAAATTCCAAAGCCCAAAGGTTCCTGTTTGCTGGAACCTTTTTTACAGCGAGTAATTAATACTTGATTGAGAAATTGTGCCCTTGTGTTTTCTAGTACTGATTAGTACCGCCGTTCACCATTTCGACTCCGGTTGTGCCCTCCTGCCTCTTCTCCGGCGCCGCCGTCTTCTTTTCCTCCCCAAAGAGTTCCTGCATCTCCTCCAGCGTCCTGCCGCGCGTCTCTGGCAAGAACGTGAAGAAGAACACCCATGCCACCGCGGCGATTCCGGAGTACAAGAAGAAGCTGCCTCCCAGCGTGATGGCCTTGGAGAGAGAGAGGAAGGTCATGGTGATCACGCCGCTGGTGACCCGGTTCACGGCCACCCCGAGGGCGGCCCCCACTGCCCGCAGGCGCAGAGGGAAGATCTCCGAGGTGTACACCCACGTGATGGGCCCCGCACCGATGGAGAAAAACGCCACGTAGGCCAGCGTGGAGCTGATGCTGAGCGCCACCGCCCACTGGAGCTGGTGCCCTCCATTGCCGTGCCTGCCCACCGCCGTCAGCCCGATCCCCAGCCCCAACAGCGACAGGATCATCCCTGCGAAGCTCCCCAGCAGCAGCGGCCGCCTCCCCACGCGGTCTACGATGAAGGTCGCCACCAGGATTAAAAGAGTCTTGGTGAACCCCACCGCCACCGTCATCCCCAGCTGAGCGTTGTCAGACTTGATCCCCGCCGCTTCGAACACCCGGGGACTGTACAGCACCACCGAGTCGATCCCCGACGCCTGCTGGAAGAAGTGGATCCCCATGGCGGCGATCAGCACACGGCGCACCGACGGCCTCGGCCGCAGCAGCAGTTCCCTCCAGGCTCCCCTGTTGTCTCTGTTCTTCTTGGGGACCGCCACCACGTCTTCATCGCATTCTTCCGGGATTCCGGCAGCCCGCTTGATGTCGGCGAGACGGAGCCGCGCTTCCTCCGGCGAGTCGCAGGTCTTCTCGAGAACCTCCTTGGCGTCGCCGAGGCGGCCGCGCATGACGAGCCACCGCGGCGACTCCGGCATGGCGAGCACGCCGACGCCGAGAAAAACCGACGGGATGGCACCAACGCCGAGCATGAATCGCCACCCGAGGGACTGGCGGAGATGGGAGAAGGCGTAGTTGGAGATGTATCCTAGGAGGATGCCGACGTTGATGAAGACCTCCGGGAAGGAAGTGAGGAAGCCGCGGCAGGAGGCAGGGGCGATCTCGGCGTTGTAGGTGAGGCCGATTATAGCCGCATATCCAACGCCGATGCCGGCGACGAAGCGGCCGAACATGAGAAAAGCATAATTCATGGCGAAACCCATGAGCAGCGCGCCAACGAAGAAGATGGCGGCCGCGAGGACGATCGTGTACCGGCGGCCGATCCAGTCGGAGGTGAATCCGGCGGCGAAGGAACCGATGAGTGAGTAGAGATTAAGGACGCCGAGGAGAATTTCCACCTGCGTGTCGCTGATGTGGAGCTCTTTCTGAATGAACTTTTCAGCTCCGCTCATCACTCCAATATCTGATTCAATCCACAAACAGAAACATTCGATCACAAACAACCACCAAGAATCAAAGCCGACGACGAATTAAACAGAAACCATCCATCAACCGCATGCACGTACGTACGTACCGTAGCCCAACATGATGGTGGCCAAGGAAGCGAGCATGATGCAGGCCATGGCGTACATGTTGCGGCCTCGCTTCGGCGCCGCCGCCATCTTCTCCACGGACGACAACCGCTCACCATCCTCTTTATTTTCTCCCATACTCGTACAGAAAGGAGAGACCTTAATTTCCTAGTCGATAAAAGCAAGCATGGTGGAGTGGAGTGGTGAGCTGGGTTTAAATAGACCAAGAAGCTCTGTGAATTCCAGGAATAAGGGACGAAAGTTTTGTTTATTTTTCCTTAGATACATGACCATACCTACCTGGACTTTCCCAGAGAGACCAGAAAAAAAATGATGAACCAACAAACAAATTCAACCTGAGATGATCCACTCGGCCCCACGAAAATTTCTCATCGGTCATCAGGATAACTTACCACTACACCGTAGCTGGGAATCGAACCGTGAATGCCTAAGTAAATGACTAATGACCTTACCACTACACCATAGCCCGGGGGTTAAATATCGTTGTTAAAGATTAAGCTTCCTACTGTTGATCGTTTAGAATTAACCCTGCACCAGTTGAAAGAACAAACAACGGCCGTGTACGTCCATTTTGATTATCTATGGCGACTATGCGTGGATGTGGTCGCCGTTGTCTCTTTCGAGTCGTCATTGAGTCTTGTTGTGTTGTAGGCTGCACAGAGACGTGAATTTGTTGTATGCAAATGGCCGATAGCTACCTGCTTTGACTAATTGGGCACTGAAGAACATGCACGTTCATACGAGAAGACAAAGGTTGAGCGTAGAAATGGTGTTGGTGTTAAGGAGTTGCGGATAAAAATAAGGATTTGCGATCATAAATTCGGTCTCGTGAATTTTTTTAATAATTATTAGGATGAATCAAAAAATGTTTACGATGAAATCTATAAAATATATTTTAATTGGAGATCAAATCATGAATATTTAAATTGACAACTAATTATTATATCATAATCGTAGATTTTTACACGATTGGGATCCTAGATGAGCTAGCATTGGCCTCACAGCTTAGCTAAACTGGATGACCATAATTGGCCCCCACGGGTTGACTCGGTTGATAAGGCGTCTGACTGTTTACATCGGAGATCTCAGGTTCGAGAGTTGTCAGTTACACACGGGATAAAAACGTGGTCTGCTGGCTTAAATCTTCTCGGCCCTAGTTATCTTATCCTACCAATAAAATGATAATTTATTTTCTCTAGATATTTATGGAACCGGGACTCAGGAGTTGCTAAGGAGACGGTTCACCTTTTTGCATTGGATGGTCATAATTGATGAACATTTTGTCTCGCTTTGTGATGAACAGACGCGACGTTAAATTAAAATAATATGAATGAGACTAATATTCTACGTCAAAATCTCATGGAAATACAAAATTCGATCGATGCACGCATTATCTTTGACCTTTAATCGAATAAGATTGTCTTGCGTACATGATCGTGTGTGCAGTCAACAGATACTTGCTAAATAATAATAATTGAAACGAGATTAGTATGAAAAACGACAATAAAAATAATAGAGAACACACAAAATTTACATAAAAAATACTTGACGGGAAAAAATCACGGATAGAGGAGGAAAAATCACTATGAATGGTAGAATACAAAATCGACGGCTCTAAACCTTAATCATAATACAAAACCTTAATAATAAACCATTTAACTAGGGAACGATCCATACCGCGGGGGCGGATCCCCCGCACCTAACGGTCCGAGACCTCCGCTACTGCCACATAGCTGTAATTTTTCTTTATAATTTAGTTTTCACCATATGTCGCAACACGATCTTTTTGGATCGGATCAAATTGAATTCGGATCACCAAACTCTAATAATAATAATAATAATAATAATAATAATAATAATAATAATAATATAAGAGAGTCATAAGTCCAATCTTAAACGAGAGTACACTTCCAAGTAAGTAAATCATTCTCTAAAGTTTTCTAATAGATAAATTTAATAGATCTTAGGGTAAATTAATTTCTAATGAATATAAATCATCTCATTAGATGTGTAATCTTTTTCATGTAAAAGATTTCTAAGCTAAAATAAAATATCATATGATTTATCTATCTGTAAAACTGATAATATTAAAACATTTGGAATGAATGATATCACATTTCACTTCAAAAGACTAAGACCACTTATCTTTCCATATGACCGAGGTAAAGTATAAATACTTGAATTAGTTTACAAAGATTTCGATTGTATCAAACGTTTCAAATTAATTTCTTCATTATATTAAATTTAAAATCAGCCTAGAGCCTAGAGAGAATTTAAGTCCATGTGTCTTATGTCATTAATTAATATAAAGACGGACAATAATAAACTCATCTTTATCTTATTTTTTTACATAAAAAGTGGGTTTATTTTCATTTCTTATCAAATCATTTTATCAGTAATCTTACTATGTCGTGTCTATAGAGTTTGTTTTTGTTAGAAACCATATGAATTAGCAGAGGGTGAATAATTACGATTACTTCTTAATTATGTTCTTGTTGTCATTGTCATTGTTTGAACTCGCATGGAAAATCTTGACTTAAACTCAATTCACATACACTACACTTGGATTAACTTGGTATCTATCTCTTTGATGTAACTAATTTAAGAGTCCACACTAGCTATCATAGCCCCACTATTAAAACCTCATTCTCATTAACCTTCTAGAGTCGGAGAAGCCTTGTATACTCTTGAACATAAGAAATACAACAAGAAATGAAAGAAAATATAATGATTACAAGCAATTTTACATGAGTCTTGCTTTCAACATTTTCTTATCCTTTGGAATGGTTTTTTTGTTGGTCTGGAAATGTAACAACACTTCTTCCTCAAATCTCAAAAATTGGTGTACTCAAATCTTCGTGAGAATCCCTTTTCTAGGGTTACTTTTGAACTGATTTACGCTTCCCAATAGATAGGTCTTACTCCCAATGGATTATCATGTCAGATCTAATCGTTCAAACCTGCAGAACAACTCTTTTTCACTATACCAATTGATTGGTGAGTCATACCAATCGATTAACACCTTCTATTCAATTAAGTCAATCGATTTCGAAACTTTTTGTTCTCGCGAAAACATACTACCAATCGACTTGCTCAATCGATTGACAAGCCTAAATCAATTAGGTTAATCAAATTAGGTCAATCGACTCAGCAACTTTCTATGATCGTGAAAACACACTACCAATTGATTCACTCGATCGATTGACAAGGCTAAATCGATTAGGCAAATCGATTCCAAATCCTAGCGTGCTTCATGAAATAAGCCTCCAATCGATTGCCTCAATTGATTAGTTTGGGCTAATCGATTACACCAATCGATTTCTCAACCCTAAATCTGAAATCTAAATTTAGGTTTACTAATCGATTGTTATCTCTCATCAATCGATAGGTAACCATAAATTTTGCCATTTCAAGAATGAATTCGTCTATCCGATTGACATCAACCTACTAGGACTTTTCCCGCTCCACATCCAGTTATCCGTGACCTATAAAGACTTCATGTTACCTAGTATCCGATCATTTGTGACCTGCCAGGGCTTCCTCACTAAGTGTCTTGTTAACCTTTGACCTACTTAGACTTTCTAACCAAGTGTCTAATCAACCATTGATCCACTTAGACTTTCACACCAAGTGTTTGATCAACCATTGACCTCAAAACTTAATTTTTAATCCTTAAGTCCTCAAACTTTGATTTTTGATTATTGCCTTGAATATTAATTTTCCTTTTAGGCATATATCTAATTTTTTTAGAGTTCTTTCCTACATTATTTTCTAGCATTGGGTCACCTGTGATCCTAGTAGGACTTTTACTGCCTAGTTTGCAACTAGATATTCACTGCTTAGCCCCGTTAGGATTTCCACCGCCTTGTTCCCAACTTGGTCTTCACTGCCTAGCCTCGTTAGAACTTCTATTGCCTAATTCCCAACTAGTTCTTTACTTACCTAACCTCCAATTAGGACTTTCATTGCCTGACCTGCTAGGACTTTGATTGTTTAGTTCTTAACTAGCTTTTTACTAGTCAAGTATCCTGTCACCCATTGACCTACTTGATTTCTCTCACACTTATTATCACATATTCGGTCAACCTTGACCTCTTTTCATATATTGTCCAAATATCAAAACTCAAATTCTAGCCAACCCGAGCTTAGTTAAACTGGTCAATCTTGACAACCCAAGAAAAATTACGCCAATAATCTCCCCCTGTTTAATGTTTGACAATATATTTAAGTTAGGCTAATCCATATTAACTCAACTCCCTTCTTCAATTCTCATGCCAAAACATAAATGTGGGTTTCTTAACTTGAACCCTATATTTTTCTCCCCCTTTGGCAAACATCAACAACTCTTCCCAAGAGTTAATCCTTTCAAAATAACTCAATGAAAGTCTCATACCTTTCATTATATCCTATACTCAACTTTGAGCATACATCTATCATAATGAAGATTCTCAATCTTTCATTGTCTACAATACTCAACCTAGAGCATTCATCGTAATGAAGGTTCTCAACCTTCCATTATCTTCTCAGCCAAAAATAAAGCCCAAATCATGCCTTTAAGGAAGACCTCTCTCTCAAAGTATACGTCAACTTCTATCATTGCACCAATAATCATTCGGAATTTCTAAACTTTTAGAAAATTCCAAAATTGATGTTTTGAGGTTAAAAATTCGACCTTGAACATAAACCTCCTCCTTAACTCCAAATTAGTCTCTTTTAAACATTCCTTGCTTATTTGCATCAAGAAAATTTCCCTTAAATACTTATCAATGCATTTTGTAGGGTTTGAAGTAGTTAATTAAATTGACCAAACGTAGCTTAATGAACTGAAATTAGACCATTTCAGCCAAAAACAGCTAAGCTAATCGATTAGTTTCAGCTACAAATCGATTACAACTCTTGTTAATTGATTGGATTTGGTTTCCAATCGAGTCCAAAAGTCCTATCAATTAGCCATCTTTGCTAATCAATTAGAGTTTCTGATTTCCTAAATGAATTTCAGACCCAATTTTAGAAACTTATAATTAATTCTACGATATTCGAACAATCACGAAATTTTACGTTGACATTACTTATGTCATATACTATTATAAAAAATATTTTTATATGAAAATACACCATATTTTTAATGAATGATAAAAATTGAAAAACATTGAAAATTCTATGTTTCACCCTAATTTTGTATCCAATTGATCATGGTGATATCTATCAACAAATAGACTTTACCAAAATGATTTTTGAAATGGTTTTCAAAAGTAATTTCCAACCACAATCTTTGGGATAAATACACATGACTTGTACATTAGCTTTCTCTATGATTAACTTCACATAATCATTTGTTTTGATAAAATTAAAAGTCAAATAGATGTACTAAATCAACATCTTGAGTTTTGTACATCCACCTAATATCTCACATATATCTAATGTGTTTCAATACACAAACAAGATAACTCTATGATTTTTGTGAGATTTAAAATAGGCTTTCACTAAGCTAAGGTCACATGCATCTCTATCTAGGTATGTCACCTAGCCCTCCAAGTTAGGACTTTTCACCTAGCCCTCCAAGCTAGGACTTTTCACCTAGTCCTCCAAGCTAGGACTTTTCATCTAACCCTTCAAGTTGGGACTTTTCACCTAACCCTCCAAGTTGGGACTTTTCACCTAATCCTCCAAGTTAGGACTTTTCACCTAGCCCTACAAGCTAGGACTTTTCACCCAACCCTCCAAGCTAGGATTTCAATCAACCCGTGCCTAGTCCCCGACTAGGACTTAATCACAATTAGTTCAACCAAACTTAAATCAAACCTTAAATCGGTGTCAACACCAAAACAACAATCGAGCCAAACTGCATCAACAATCTCCCTATTTTTGTTGTTTGACAACCCGATTTAACTCGATTTAAGTTTAGGCATTAATGATCACTTGAAGGCAATTCAATTATCGTAAGGGAATCAAAATCCTCCCCCTACAATAACCCTAAACTTAATCAATCATTTTCTCCCCCTTTGTCAAACATCGAAAAGGGTATGGTTATTAAGTTGGAACATACCTCCCCCTCAAACCAAGGGTCTCTCCCCAAACCCAAAATAATCAAAGGTAAATTTTGAATTACACATGAAAATATATATAAAATAATATCATGGTCAAGCATGTATATGTTTCATATGACAAGTAAGTCAAAGGATGATTTTTGGATTGCATATGAGAGACATATACCATAAATGTATCATGGCAACAATGTATATGCAACCCATCAGACTGATGTTTGATACAGAAAAATCTCTGATATATCTATGAACGATTAATTTTCAGAAAAATTTCTATAATTCTGATTCGTTCCTGATCAAACTGCATTAACAATTGACATTCCACAACAGAGGTGTAGACTCTATTGATATTCGATGTTTCAGAAAAATTTCTGAAACACGACATTAAGAGCAAGAGTCATGACTCAACAAACCCTTTTCTTATGAATTTGAACATTCCAACATAGGTTTGTATCAAATCAGCATTTTAATACTTGATGTTTCAGAAGAATTTCTGAGAATCAAGGGTCTTAAAAATTCCTACCCTTCTTCGAACACTTGAACAAACTTATACTCACTTAGTACCAGGTCTGTACCAATGGAGGATCAAGTATTTTTCAATTGGACTTGGTTTGTATCAGATTTGTGTGTATCAGTATGATCAGGTAATCCGATACAACTTGATGAAATGAGATCGTACTGAGGAGTAGTCTGATACCTCTGATCAGTGTTGATCTGATCGGTCACCGGACCGATCAGTATGATTCCTGATCGGTCACCAGACCGATCAGGTCTGACACAGTCTATTTTCTGAACCTGATCAGTTTCAGAAATAGATTTGTTTCAACCCTTAACCATTCCCAAATCCTAATTCAAATAGTTTTAATCCATTTGGTCCTAAGGGTTCCATTAATCAAAATACATTTCTTCAAACAATTATCAAAATATGATACTAATATCAAATTTCCAAAACATGATCAGATTTCAAGATACAAACAAAAATATGATCAAATTTTCAAAAACATGCTTGTATCAAATTAGTATCAAAACATGATCAAGCTTTCTAACACATGATTGTATCAATACAATTCATAAGGTTGTATTTTGTCCGACATGCTTTTATCTCATTTAACCAGTTTTAAAAACATTTTAAAAGCATGCATTGATGTTGCCTTGTGAGGTTTTATGATGATCATCAGAAACTATATATTCCTCAAAAATTTGCATGCAATACATTAACGTTACTAACACATACAGTAAATCATGGCATACTTGATCATGCTCACCAAATAAAATATCTTGAGCAAAACCTCAACCTAAATCTTAAGCTCATGTTCTTTGTTTGGTGATGCCTTATTAGTACAAACTATGTGTTAATCCTTGTTCTTTAGCATGCATTCATGTTGTATAACATATACAAGAAAATGGACTCCTTAGGCTTGACATAAGGCATATTATAAACCATGAATTGCAGGAAAACATAAATTGCAACAATAAACCTGATTATCCTAAACAATCCATGGCAAGAGTAAGTTATGTGTCAACCTAAACCATTCATGTGAATATTTCTTTTTCAAAACTTGTTATTTATTTTGAAGCATGGATATACTATCATTCGTTGCATGAAAAATTTCCTTATTGCCCAAATGAGATTTCATAAAATACAAGTTGCAGTAAAACATAAATTGCTACAAGAAAACCAATTAATCTAAGCAATTCATGACAAGAGCAAATTACGTGTGAATCTAAACCCTTTATGCAATGTATAAAAACAATTTTCAAGGCTTGTTGACTCATTTTGAAACTAGTGTAATCTTAGCCTTGGGTTTGGAGCACCACTTATTAACAACCTATGTTGATAGATGCTCCCCCTCAATTTATGCTTATACAATTCTAAATATTGAGGTTTTAGATACTCAAATTTTGGGACCTAATGCATCAACAATGAGGGACTTAGGCACCCATGCCTTAATCAATTTCTTTCTAACCTTTTGAACCTTAAAATTATTTTGTGATCTAAAATGGGTTCTAGACATTAAGGATACAAAGGTTGGTTCTTTAGGTCGGTAACCTATACCGGCCTTATTGTAAACCGCCCTTTGGGAATTGAGTATCATGTCTAATGTTTTAGAGCTTGTTGAAAACTTCTCAAGAATATTCTTGAGGTCCTCAATTTTGCTCCTCAAGTCCTTATTGTCATCCTTAAGGGATTTATCATGCAAATCATTAATGTTCTCAACCTTAGGGTATTTCAATTCTTTTACTTCCAACCTTAATGCTTTGACTTTGGCCTTAGATTTATTAAGCATTTTTGTCAAGCACGCTATTGTTCTATAGCATTTGTCTAGCTCGGGAGAGATTACCTCTTCATCATCCGAAGATGATGAAGGCGCGGTTGAGGAGCTTGATTCGTTATCACTTCCTTCATTTGAGTCTTCTAAGGCCACTAGAGCCACGTGACAGTGAGTCCTCTCCTCCATTTTCATCTTTTTGTCACCTGCCACTAAAGCCAACTCTTTCTCCTTTGGGCTTGTGTTAGAGATCTCATGTAGTTCCATTTCACAAAATAGATCTTCTAACTTGGTAATTGAAAGATCCTTGGAGACCTTGTAGGCATCCACCATGGATGACCACAAAGTGTTCCTCGGAAAGGCTTTGAGAATATACCTTACAAGATATCAGTTTTCCACCTTTTCATTGATGGAATGTAAACTGTTGAGGATCTCTTTGAATCTTCCATGGAGTTCACTTACCTTTTCATTTTCTTCCATGGAAAGGTTTTGAAGTTGGCTGAGAAGGAGGTCCTTCTTGGTTGTCCGGGTGTCTTGAGTACCTTCATGGAGTTCAATGAGCTTGCTCCATATGTCTTTAACACTTGTGAAGGGACCAACTTTGATTAGTTGGTCTTTGATCATCCCACATTGCAAGGTCACGACAGCTTTGGCATTGGCCTCCCCCTTTTTGATATGCTCAGCCGACCACATGGAGAAATCTAGATCTTTTCCCTCAATATCCTTTGGAGGAGAGAAACCCTCCTTGACAGCGAACCACAAGCTCATGTTTGTCTTCAAGTAAAACTCCATTCTTGACTTCCAATATGAAAAATCAGTGTCGTCGAGGAATGGAGGTCGATTTGTGCTCAATCCTTCTCTTCCAGCCATCTTGCTGTAAGCTCTCGGATGTTAAGCCGTGAACAGAGCCCCAAGCTCTGATACCACTTGTTGGAACTTGGATGGCTAGAGAGGGGGGGGGGGAATATAGCCAGACACTACAAATCTTGCACTTTTGAAATCTTTCTGCACTTAAGTTAGCCGCAGAGGAAGCAATACAAGTATAACAGCAGAAACAGAAATGCAGTAACTAAAGAACAAACCACACAGTCGCTAAGACGAGGATATACAAGGTTCGGGGATAACTTGCCCCTACTCCTTGGCGTGCCCGTGAGGTGGGTGATCCCTTGATCGTCGGCAGATCAAGCCCCGGTGAACACCGGATAAGATAGAGCCTCCTTCTCGGTGGAGAAACCTCTCCACAGATTTCACGGATGATGGAACTTGAGTACAGGAGATCACACAAGAAGGAATGCTTACTCAGATCTCACAAGGATGTAGTAGAACACTTAAGCACAAAGCAACAGAGAGCACGAATACAACCCAACCAAACTTCCCAAGTTTCTGTCTTGTTCGCCTCCGCTCCTCTGCTTCCAGCTTCGTCTCTTAAGCTCCTGCTCAACGTCGCCAGCTCCATCAGCACCACTGACCCACACCCTGACCTACTGACCTCTCTGAGCACTCAGTCCACTGGACACTCCTCCAGCTGAGCCTCCGTCAGTTACCAGCCGCGCCTTCGTCAGTTGCCAGTTGCGCCAGACACCGTTGAGACCTGAAAACACAATAGATCCAAACCTGCTCCATGGAAAGTCCTCCATTGACCCTCCTTGAGTATTTGAATCCTCTTGTATCACCTGCACACTCCAACAGACGCTTAGCAATGCATATCAAAACATATCAGCAGTGTATCAGAGAATCGGCAGAGAAAACAGACGCGATCAGAGCTTCTGACAACGCGTTTGAATTAAAGTGATCGGTCACCGGACCGATCAGGACTATCCCAGACCGATCAGGCTCCAACCTGATCGGTCCCCGGTGAGAAACTTGGGATCGCAAGCTCGTATGATCGGTCACCCTAACCGGTCACCAGATCGGTCACCAAACCGATCTTGAAATCAGCTTGCCACAATCCCGCCTGGAATTCACTGGCTGATCGGTCACCAGACCGATCAGGCTGATCCCAGATTGATCAAGCTCCAACCTGATCGGTCAGGGTGAGAAACCTCGCGATAGTTGATCGTTCAGTCTGATCGGTCACGGTTTCTCCCTGATCGGTCACCAGACCGATCAAGAGCTGATCAGTCACCAGACCGATCAGGAGCCGATCAGTAGGTTTGCCAAAGTTACTGGAAGCTCCCTGATCGGTCACCAGACCGATCAGACATCGCTGGATCGGTCACCAGACCGATCCAAGAGGGAACTTCGTGCCAACTTCCCTGATCGGTAACCAGACCGATCCGGGCAAGGCCAAACCCACTCTTAGTCGAGAGAACCAGCCTCCGGCCCATCTCCGACTCGTGCTTGATCCCTCGGACCAAGACTCCATGCCCAGTTTCACTCACCGGGACTTCAACCTAACTTCACTCACTAGGACCTAGCTTCACTCACCAGGGTTTCGGTCACCCGGCTTCACTCACCGGGACCTGGCTTCACTCATTGGGATTTCAACCTAGCTTCACTCACTAGGACCTGGCTTCACTCACCAGGGTTTCGGTCACCTGGCTTCACTCACCGGGACCCGACTTCACTCACTGGGATTTCAACCTAGCTTCACTCACTAGGACCTGGCTTCACTCACCAGGGTTTTGGTCACCCGGCATCACTCACCGGGACCCAGCTTCACTCACCGAGATTTCAACCTAGCTTCACTCACTAGGATTTCCATCACCTGACTTCACTCACCAGGACCCGGCTTCACTCACCAGGATTTCAATCACCTGGCTTCACTCACCAGGACCCGGCTTCACTCACCGGGATTTCAACCACCTAGCCCTCCAAGCTAGGACTTTTCAACCAACCCTCCAAGTTAGGACTTTTCACTTAGCCCTCCAAGCTAGGACTTTTCACCTAGCCCTCCAAGCTGGGACTTTTCACCTAACCTTTCAAGTTGGGACTTTTCACCTAACCCTCCAAGTTGGGAGTTTTCACCTAACCCTCCAAGTTAGGACTTTTCACCTAGCCCTCCAAGCTAGGACTTTTCACCCAACCCTCCAAGCTAGGATTTCAATCAACCCGTGCCTAGTCCCCGACCAGGACTTAATCACAATTAGTTCAACCAAACTTAAATCAAAACTTAAATCAGTGTCAACACCAAAACAATAATCGGGCCAGACTGCATCAACACTCTCTTTCTCATACTCTAAGTCCCATCTTGTAAAAGAGAAAGAGATCATCTTGTGAGAGTTTCTCCACCTTCAAGCTTGATTGAAAAGGAGAAGAGCATAGTGAGGCTTGATTGTGTGGGTGTGGATCCTTGGATTAGTCATCTCAAGAAGGTGAAGACCAAGTAAATCAAGAAAGTTAGCATTGTCTTAATTCTTAATTATTTTTGGCTATCTTTTTCTTGTGCTTTGCCTAACATTTTGTAGGTAACATCCAAGAAAATCTATTCACTCCCCCTCTAGCCAGACGCAAAGGTCTTAACAAGTTCTGGTCAAACGACTGACGTGGATCAACTTGGGGACATGTGGCAACAGAGGTTGAAGGAACAGTGAAATATTAATGGGATAGGTTAGTTCGACCGGTCGGGCAATAAAGTAAATTTGTTAAGATTCTCACTAAGTGGCAGACTGTCTAAATGGTCGATCAGTGTGTAGCTCCAAACGGCTGATCGGGGGCCTACCTATCTGAGTCGTTTAACTCAACAGCCTCACCAACTCGGCTGCATAAGGTTAGCACCCCTCAGATCGGTTGACTTGCCTACCCCAAAACATCGTCGATCGGCAGAGTCCGCCCACATACACACGACCGATCGGCTAATATGATTTTCTTCTTGGACCGTTCTAGCTACTTGAGTTGGAGCTTAGTCAATTATTTCCCATGGACCGTAACCTGCTATCTTATCGGGCAAGACTAGGCCTCACTCTTCCAGATTTACCTATTGGACCTTTATGTAATCACTATTAAAGGTCGTTGCACGTAACCTTGACTAAACACTGATAAGACAAGAATGACATCATCCTGCCACTTTCTTAAAAATTGACATGCTTCCCTGACAAGATCAGTAAATCTACGAGCTCAATATTCAGCTGCTCAATGCTCCAATGGTCTAAACACTGACCTGCTCAGATTATCAGCTAATCTAATCTCTTATAAGAAAATCATTGATGTAACATCTCTGTTACAACTGATGTGACACATTGACGATGGATGTTTATCGAAGGTGCACATATATATAGGGTTCCTCCTCCACGGTATAGGTATGTTGAAGTTTTCATTTTATTTTAGCATTCCACTCCACTTTGACTGACTTGAGCATTGGAGTGTCTGTGGCTTCTGAGCTCTTAGGTTCTCTTTGACTTCCATTCTCAGGATCAATCCAACGTAGCTTTAAGTCTGCGGTAAGTGCGCACTGGTGCTGTGTTGTTCTACATTGGTGACACACTGTTCTTCTCCACTTGAGGACATGATAATTAATGTTCAGTCGTGTACATTTACTCTCTTACATTTCAATATTGTTTCCATTATTATCTTTCGTCTAAATTTTTCACCTAAATCTTTAATTAACTGAGCACGTTGTAGCCGCTACAAGTTTATAATTGTTACACATGTTATAATAGTTACAATTTTGAAGTTGTTACAATGTATACATAACTTATTCGAAAACATTCACGTTATAATAGCTACGGACCATAACTACTATAATGTTAATTTAATCCTATTCACCTACTGTTCACGTTATAACAGTTACAGTTTTATAACTGCTACAACACAGATTCGATATGCTCACTTAACATTCACATTGTAATAGTTACGAAATCATAGTTGCTACAACGTGTCTGACCGATTCAGAATTTAAGTGGAAGATCTAAACAAAAGATAATAATGAGAACAATTCTGGAGGATAGAAGGTTAAATGTACACAATTGAATAATAGGAAGGGACACCCCTTTGATTATAATGCTAAGTGTTGCACCCCTTTGATGATTTGGAAACAAGTACCTCTAGGCGTATTTAACTTTTAGATTTTCCAAAAGACACACTTGTTTCTAATTTTATTTTTCCCGCCAACCATTATGTACTACATTCAGATAATAATGTCACTCTAGTGTTGATTTTTCAAATACAATACTATGATGCTAATTTTAAAATCTATGTAGCGTCACAATAATTTTTTTTTTTTAATCCTAGCGTCCTTGCCAACTCGTCCCAGGACTAACACGGGATAGTAAATTACGGAGATTACTAATTCGGATATCATGGTTAATGCGTGGGAAGGACGAACACACTACTTTATCAATTTTTGACTTTCAACCCTTAAGATAAAAATACTACATGTCTTACCCATCAATCCATCCCTTATACCCGAAAGTTAAATGCATCTTTTGGTCATTTTACAATTTTAAATGCAAAATGTGTTGCCGTGACAAGAGAAATAAAAGAAGCTTGAAAAGGAAATATATGCTACGGGGACGAGAGAGAACACAAAAGCCTTTTTACTTGATGATTAATGAAAAGGAACATAGCCTATTTATAGGCTTTTACAGCTGAATAATTCAACCATTATCTCCTAAAACTACTCAATAGGCAAAAGAATAGGGAAAAGACTAGGACAAACCAAAGACTCGGACTATTGACCAAAACCTCCAAAGAGATAAATCTTATCAACTCTTAACACCCTCCCTTAAACTGAAGTCGGTAGAAAACAGTTTAAGAAAAAATAATAGCAGCACGCGAACAAACTCCAAGTAGACCACGTAACCTCACAAATGTAGCTAATTTGAGAGGCTTGGTCTGTATATCTGCAACTTGATCTTCACTGCGACAATAAATCAGTTTGATTGTTCCATCATTACTGAGATCTCTTAAAAAATAATACTTCACATCGATATGTTTGCTTCTGCCATGTAGCACAGGATTCTTAGAGAGTTTGATTGCTGAATTATTATCACAAAAAACTGTAGTAGCTTCAACTTGTTTGAACTGAAGCTCTTCAAGGATTTTTCTCAACCAGATAGCTTGACAAGCACAAGCTGTTGCAGCAATAAATTCAGCTTCTGTAGTTGACAAGGAGACAATTGGTTGCTTCTTAGAAGACCATGATACGGCTCCTGTGCCCAGCATAAATACATAGCCTGAAGTACTTTTTCTATCATCTTGATCTCCTGCATAATCGCTGTCAGTAAATCCGAACAACTCCAATTTTTCACCCTTCTTGTAGAATAGTCCAAAATCTTTAGTTCCTTGTAGGTAACGAAGAATTCTCTTGGCAGCTAACAGATGTATTTCTGTTGGATTCTCCATGTATCTACTTATTCAACTCACAGAATACATTATGTCTGGCCTTGTCGCAGTCAAATACATCAAACTGCCAACAATTTGCTTATAAATTGTACTGTCCACCTTCTTCCCTTCATGATCCTTGTTTAGCTTCAAGCCAAACTCAGTTGGAGTGCTTACAGGATTGCAATCTTTCATTTGAAACCTGTCCAAAATTTCTTGCACATACTTCTTTTGAGAAATAAAGATTCCTTTAGTTGATTGCACTACTTCCATGCCAAGGAAGTAATGCATCATTCCAAGATCAGACATTTCAAATTCAACCATCATGGATTTCTTAAATTCCTGAAACAAGAAATCATCAGTTCCAGTAAATATGAGATCGTCTACATATAGGCAGACAATGAGCAATTTCCCCTTTTCTCCAATTTTAATAAAGAGTGTGTGCTCATATGGACATTTGTGAAAGCCTTCTTTGAAGAAATAAGACTCAATGCGACTATACCAAGCTCGTGGAGCTTGTTTTAATCCATAGAGAGCTTTCTTTAATCTATATACTTTATGCTCATTTCCGATCTTAATATAACCAAGGGGTTGTTCTACAAATACCTGTTCCTCCAAGTTTCCATGCAAGAATGTTGATTTGACATCTAACTGGTAAATAGACCACGAGTTTTGTGCCGCTAATGCAATCACCAATCTGATTGTGTCATGTCTTGCAACGGGAGCAAAAACTTCTGTATAATCAATCCCATACTCTTGCTTATATCCCTTAGCTACCAGACGCGCCTTATACTTATCAACTTCACCATTTTCTTTTATCTTTGTTTTGAAGACCCACTTCACACCAATGGTTTTGTGCCCTTTCGGAAGATCAGTCAACTCCCAAGTATCGTTTCTTTCAATGGCTTCAATTTCATCATCCATCGCCTTACGCCATTTTGCATCTTTGACAGCACTTTCAAAGGTTGTCGGATCACAATCTGAAAATAAAGCAAAATGTGTAAGAGGATCATCACCTTGATCAATTCCAGTCACCTCGTAATTAGACATCCACGCTGGTCTTCTTCGAACACGTTGTGGCCTTTGCGATTCTGCTTCCATTGGACTTTGATCTGTTATAGGAATATTTTGAGAGACTTCCTCATGGTGCTCATCCTCCATAGGTTGTTGTACTTTCTCATTATCATCAAGATCTGCTGGGATAATTTTTTTAACGCCATTTTGATTCCATGGCCAAGTGTCTTTTTCATCAAAAACAACGTCACGGCTTATAATGATTTTCTTAGTGCAAGGATTATATAATCTATAAGCTTTCGATGTATTACTTATACCAAGAAAAATGCATTTTTCACCTTTGCTGTCTAGCTTCTTTCTCCTTTCATCTGGAATATGGGCATAAGCGATACATCCAAAAACCCGAAAATGATCAACCGTTGGTTTTCTTCCACTCCAAGCTTCCTCTGGTGTCATATTTTGAACTGTGGGACTTCTATTCAATATATGGATGCTCCAATTAACTGCTTCTGGCCAAAAATTTTTAGGAACACCACTTGTCGTCAGAAGGCTTCGCACCATATTCATAATAGTGCGATTCTTCCTCTCGCATATACCATTCTGTTGGGGTGTGTAAGCAGCTGTAAGTTGCCTTCTGATTCCATGATTCTCACAGAAATTTGCAAATTCATGTGAGTTATATTCTCCACCACGATCTGTACGCAAAACTTTAATCGAGTTCCCAATTTCTTTCTCGACAAGTACTTTATAATTTTTGAAAGCAGTAAAAGCTTCGGATTTTTCTTGCAAAAAGTAAATCCATATTTTGCGACTGTAATCATCAATAAAGGTAATTATGTATCTTTTACCTCCATTAGAATGTGGTGTTATTGGCCCGCAAATATCTGAATGCACAAGCTCCAATGCCGCCTTTGCTCTCCAAGATTTTCCTTGTGGGAATTGATTACGGTGTTGTTTGCTAACAACACATTCTTCACAAACTTGAGAAGGAGTTGAAATTTGAGGGAGACCGACTACCATATTCTTCTGTTTTAGTGTTTTTAACCCACTAAAATTTAAATGTCCATAGCGAAAGTGCCATAACCATGCTTCATCATCAAATTTTGCTGAAAAACATGAATGAGATGTAGTATGAAGATAAAGCGGAAACATACGATTAGCTGTCATGTTAACTTGCGCAATTAAGCCCAACTTTGCATCTTGAATGCGACAAACTCCTTCTTTAATAGCAATTTCATATCCTTTTTCTTGTAGCTGACCCACACTAAGCAAATTAGTCTTTAAATCTGGCACAAAAAGAACATTAGAGATAGTATGGGTAGTATCTCCTTTTGCTTGTATGGTTACCTTTCCCTTTCCCATAACAGAAATTGTAGAGTTATCGCCAAATTTGACAGAACTGCGAAAGGTTTCATCCAAGTCAGAAAATGTATCTTTTTCTCCAGACATGTGATTGCTGCAGCCTGTATCCAAATACCATACATGTCATTGTGTTTTTTCTTTCTCATGACACACCATCAAAAGAGACACTTCTTCTTCTTCTGCAAAGTTAGTCTGATCTCCATTTTGTCTTTTCAAATTAGTATAACATTCTGATCTATAATGGCCATACCTATGACATCGGTAACATTCAACATTGGACTTGTCTGTTGACTTTGTTCTATTCGTCGTTGAATAATGACCTCCACGCCCTCCTTTTTGAAAATAATTCTCTTGATGTTGATTGTGTTGTTGGTTTCCACGATCGTTGTTATTTCTACCTCCTCTTCCTCGACCTCTGCCTCTTCCTCGTCCTCTATCACTTCTATAATTTGTAGAGTGATTTTCTGATAAAGCCTTCAATGCTTGCTCCTCTTTTTCATATTGATTGATTTTCTGCTCATGAACCAATAATGAACTTTGTAATTCATCAATTGAAAGTAGACTTGCATCGTTTGCTTCTTCAATGGCGCAGACAACAAAATTAAATTTTGGTGTCATAGATCGAAGAATTTTTTCAATGATGAGAACATCCTCTGTCTTGTCGCCAAGGATTCGCATTTTGTTGACGATTGCCATCGTTCTTGAAAAATATTCTGCAACTGATTCTCCTGATTTCATTCGGAGCATTTCAAACTCTGAACGAAGTGCTTGAAGCTGCTGCCTCTTAGCTCTTGTTGTACCTTGGTACTTCTTTTTCATAGAATCCCAGATATCTTTTGCGGTATCCTTGCAGAGAATGGTTTCCAAGATTGAGCGATCAATAGCTTGGAAAAGATAATTCTTTGCTTTAAGATCTTTCAATTGCGCATCTGTTAGCGCAACACCTTCTATCGATTCTGCTACTCCAGAAATCACCACCGTCCAATATTCTTTGGACCTTAAAAAATTCTCCATGAGCATGCTCCAATGGTCATAGTGACCATCAAAGCGTGGAATCGCAGGTTGCACAAAATTATTTTCAAATGCCATTGAAGAAGATAATTTATCACACAAAATAGGAGCAATTTAATAAATCACCACCGTCGAAGTGCAAAAACTGTTTAAAAGTTTTGATACCCAGTGCCGGTGTTATGATTCCTCGTGTCTGCTTGCTGACGATCGCCTCTGGTCTCCAATTTGTGATGCCGGTGCCGGTGTTATGATTCCTCGTGCAAAGCTCTGATACCACTGTTGCCGTGACAAGAGAAATAAAAGAAGCTTGAAAAGGAAATATATGCTACGGGGACGAGAGAGAACACAAAAGCCTTTTTACTTGATGATTAATGAAAAGGAACATAGCCTATTTATAGGCTTTTACAGCTGAATAATTCAACCATTATCTCCTAAAACTACTCAATAGGCAAAAGAATAGGGAAAAGACTAGGACAAACCAAAGACTCGGACTATTGACCAAAACCTCCAAAGAGATAAATCTTATCAACTCTTAACAAAATGTTGTTTTATTTTTGCACCTAAATCTTTGAATCTATTCCGGTAAAGGCGCCATCGTTCACACATGTTCAATCGGCAAGCTCGGGTTGGAATTGGAAAGGCAACGTCTGCTTCGGCTGCCAACTCCCTGCAACAACTTCCACGCCATTTCCTTCTCCCGTGGAGCCACAATTCATCAACTGACCTTAACTTCTCGCCGGAGCCGACTATGCGCCAGTGGAACTCCGTCTTCAAAGTCCATATCGATGCCGGCGACTTCCCCACCGCTCTCTCCCTCTTCTCCGCCATGCGTCATCAAGGCGGCGCCAACCTCGACCACTACACGCTTCCCCTCCTCAACCGGGCCTCGGTGAATCGGATTGAGCTCGGAGAAGCCTTCCATTCCCTCGCTATCAGGATTGGCCTCGCAGGTGATGTCTATTTCTGCAACACCATGGTGGAGGTGTACGCTAGGAATGGCCGAGTCCCTTCGGCCCACCGGCTGTTCGAAGAAATGCCTCTTAGGGACGTGGTAACATGGACGTCCTTGTTATCCGGTTATGTTATTGCGGGAGACACTACCGAGGCCTTCCACTTGCTCCACCAAATGCGAGCAGAGGGTCTTGAGGTGAATCAAGTCACCATGGCGGTCTTGCTGCGAGCATGCTGTGTTGCCGAAGACAAGGTCGCAGGGTGCCAACTACAAGCGTTAGCGACCAAGGCCGGCCTCCAAAGCCATGACTTGGTTCAAAATTCAATTTTGAACATGTTCAGTAGATTGGCTTGCTTCGAAGAGGTCATGAAGCTCTTTGTCAGCATTCAAAACAGGAGCATTGCCTCTTGGAATATCCTCCTATCATCGTGCTCTTTCATGGGGGATGTTTCCAGAGTAGTCGAGTGCTATAGGAAGATGAGACTAGAGGTGACTCCTAGCAATGAGACTCTAACTTTGCTCATCTCTGCATTCGCCAAGTGTGAACATCTCCCTGGTGGAAGAGAGGTGCATTGCAATGCCATAAAAACTGGACAGATTGACTCAGTTCTGCGTGCCACTCTCGTCGATTTCTATACTAAGTGTGGTGAACTGGTATCAGCAGTCATGTTGCATGATGAATGCCAAGTGAAGAGCAGCACCATATGGAGCATCATGATGTGGGGCCTTATTCAGAATGGTGAGTTCTTGGAAGCTGTCAACGTGTTTGAAAGAATGCAAATGTCTGCGATTATGCCTTGTAAGGATGTTCTAAGGGCCTTAGTTGTTGCATATACTAACTTGGGATCTTTGCTGTTGGGTAGAGGAATTCATGGGTACATGACAAGGAATTGTTGCGAAGCTACCTTAGGTGATACACTTCTTCAGACCTCTTTGGTTAACATTTATGCAAAGTGTGGAAGCATTCTCTCAGCACGCAAGTGTTTCGATAAAATAGTCGTAAAAGATACCATAGCATGGACTTCAATGCTGGAAGGATATGCTATTCATGGACTTGGCTTAGAAGCTTTGGAGTTATTCTACCAGATGCAAAAGGAAGGTATCAGGCCAAACAGCATAACCTTTCTAATTTTGTTGTCTGCCTGCAGCCATTCGGGGCTTGTAAGAGAAGGTTGCGCGCTGTTCAACTGCATGGAGAACGAATTCAGAATTGAGCCCAACGTAAGCCATTATACCTGCTTGGTCGACTTGCTTGGCCGATCCGGGAAGCTTCGTGAAGCGCTTGACGTGATAAACAATATGAGTGTTGAGCCTGATGCTAGAATTTGGGGTGCACTTCTTGCATCTTGCAGAACACATTCAGATGTTGTTCTAGGGAACTTTGCAGCTAAGAAACTATTTGAACTAGAACCGGATAATGTGGGCTATCAAGTTGTGTTGAGCAATATCTTTGCAAGTGATGGGATGTGGGAAGACACTGAATCATCAAGGAATCTGAAGGGTGAAAACAAATTCAGAAAGAAACCAGGCTGGAGCAGCATTCAAGTAAAATGTGGCTTGACTGTGTTTGTTTCATGGGACAAATCACATTCTCAGTTAAGCAATATCTATGATATCATTGAAGTTTTGAGGAGACACTGTGAAGAACTATGAGAGTCAGTTGACATTCTATAACTTTATTTTATTTATGGGGAGATCTCAAGGACTTAAAAAAAAATATAAGTGTTTCTTTTGGATCCAAGCTAGGTATGTCTGCTATTTTGAACGATTAAGGAGGTTGGTAATGTTGAACCTCAAGCGACCGATCCAGTTTCATAGAAATTTCCTATCAATTGTCAGGGTAAATCACGAAGTACTCGCGAAGGGCGGTCTAAAAACCCAGCGTCCCAGGGTTTACGTCCCATTTGAAAAAAAAAAATCCTATAAAATACATCGTAGCTGAGAATTGAACCGCGGATATCTAAGATAATAATTAGTCATCCTTCAACTACATCATAGCCCCGGGGGCTATGGCTATGACTACTATTTTGATGGCACGTGAAGTTTCTGATTTCATTCATGAACCTAAAGTTGTGTATTGTGTCAATGAATGCATTCATTGAAGGCAAAGTAGAAGAGTGACAGTTTCTGATGGAAGGAATTCAGACCAATGACGAATTATATTGTTTGTCAAGCATCTAAAATAACATATTGTTCTTGTGCAAGTATAAAATGGAAGGAATTATATTGTTTGTCAAGCAGCTAAAATAACATATTGTTCTTGTGCAAGTATAATAAGGTCACACTATTCCAGAAAATTAACTTGTGCAATTACTAAGTCTAGAATTCCAGTTTTCATCGGTATGTTCATTAGGATTAAGCCTGTGCAATCGGTTCAAATCGAACCAACCGAATTGATTAAATTCAAAATCGATCCGATTATATTTTTACGAACCAATCAAATTGAATTGAACTTTCCAAAAAATCAAACTGACTGAACCAACAAAATATCGGTTAATTCAATTTTGGACTGAAATAATCGAATTTTTCAGTTCGATTTGATTTGATTCCAGTTTAATTTGATTTGATTTCAGTTTGATTCGATTCAACTTATAATATTAATTTGATTTGTTTCGATTTCATTCCTTTCAACTCATAGTCTGATTATCATTCTTCAAGGTCTCAATTCTCATTTTAAATTTATTTTCTTTTATTCTGTCTATAATTCTCTAATCTCCCTATATTAAGCTTGATATGTTTTATTTTACATATTAATTATCTTCACAGATTACCATAGCTGTTGCAATTTCCATTCTTATTTAGCCATTGCACACGCTTCTCCGGATCCAAAAATTTGAATTTTATGCTTTATCATTTTATTTTATCATTAAAATTGAATTGTTGTTAATTTATTCATTAATTATTATTTTATACTTGAGGATTTAATGATCGGGATTGGCGAACAATATAAATGAAAGCCTAAATACAGCCCAAGAATAGGATTCAACTGTGCCGGAAGTCAACGACGTGGACAATAGATCATCGTGATGTAGTCTTGAGCGATGATAAGGCGATGTCTGCACTTGCAAGATTAACACGAGTGTTAAAAGGATACACTGGAAGGAGTTCCGGCGGAGTCCTCTCCGACGCTCAAGTTAGAAATTACTATAAGATAGGAGAGGAACAACCGAACAAGGAGAATATGCTATCTAGAGTTTAGAAGATTCTCCCCTTACCTAGGTGCACATGCACGTTATATAATGGCTAGACCCGACCCCGGGCCGGGTCCAGCCCGGACTCGGCCCGGAACCGGCCCGGGTCAACGGGTCGGGTGGCCCGTTGACCCGGTTCGCCGGGCCGAACCGGAACCGGCCCGGCAGGATGCCGTTGGAGAGTTTTTGTTTTTGTTTTTTTTTTTGGACGGATGAGAACATTTGACCGTTTTTTGATCAATGGCTAGGATTTAGTGACCGTTATGATCCGAACTCTATAAATAGGGAGCTCATTTCATCATTTTCACTCACAAAACAACTTCTCTTCTCTCAATCTCTCATTCTCAACTCTCTAACTCTCAACTTCTCTCCGTGTTCTTCATCGACGATAATGGAAGGAGGTCACGGAGCTTCATCATCTCGATCTCGGAGGGGAAAAGAAATTGCATACGAGGATCTCAACCTTCAAATTCAATCCACCGATGATGAGACCGAGGCTCAGCCCCTACGCCCTCCGATCCCCGAAATGCAAGGAAGTACCAATGCGATTACTTCTAAGATTCGGGATAATCCTCCTTTAAAATCGTTTATTTTTACTAAACATTTTGAAAAGGTCACACTTCTGTCGGGAGAAATGCGTGCAAAATGCAACCATTGTAATGCTTCCTACAAATTCCAAGTCGCCGCCGGCTATGGGTCGTTGAAAGGACATGTAGAAACGAAACACCCGATGGAATATGGGCTTGACCGCTCTCAAACACAATTATCTAGATTTTCTAGCGGTAGTAGTACTGATTCTGGTTTATTTTTATATTCAGATAATAAATTAAGAGAATCATTAGCTAAATTTGTTTCCGTAGAACATCTTTCTTTTAGTTTTGGATCTAAATGCACATTTAAAGATTTTTGTAAAGAATCTCTTAATCCTGCTACTAAACGTGTACCTAGGACTACACTAACTCGTACAATTAAAAGATTAGTAAAACAAGGAAAAAAGAATTTAATTAAAGAATTTAGTAAATTAAATAATAAAGTTTCTTTATGTTCCGATATTTGGAGTGATCATTGGCAAATTCATTCTTATATGGGTATAACATGTCATTGGATTGATAACTCTTGGATCCTTCAAAAAAGATTATTAGCTTATAGAGTTTTTGATGAATCACACACTGCTCATAACATTGCACAATTATTACACATAGTTTTAGAAGAATATGGATTGACTCATCAAATAATTTCAATATCATTAGACAATGCTAGTTCTAATACCGCTTCAATAGATGAATTAAAATTTATTTGTCAACCTGTCATTGGTGGTTTATTTTTTCATATTCGTTGTGTATGCCATATTTTAAATTTATGTGTTCAAGATGGATTAAAACTTTTACAAAATTATATTCAACCAATTAGAATCGCAATTTCATACTCATGGTCTCATCCATCTATGATGAAACAATGGGGTAGATTTTGTAAAGCTAATGGAATGCGACCAAAAAAATTTCCACGTGATGTTTCAACACGTTGAAATTCAACATATCAATTATTACAAGATTCTTTTCAATATAAAGATTTATTATGTTTATTTTTTACACAAAATAGTAATACTAATATATATTTATTTTCACAATAATGGAATATTTGTAGTAGTATTTGTGAAATTTTAAAAGTTTTTAACGATGCAACTGAACAACTTTCTGGTGTTTATTATCCCACTGCTCATTTAATTTTAGTGAATTTTTGTAGTATAGTCTTAATATTAAATGAACATGTAAATAATGAAGCTTTAACTTTATGTATATTAGCTATGAAAACAAAATGGAAAAAATATTTTTATTTTATTCCTGAAATTTATTTAATTGCATTTGCTTTAGATCCTAGATTTAAATTAGAAGTTTTACAAGAAATGCTAACTTTATATTATGTCGCATTAATTCCTATTAAGGATTCTTCCTCTCCGGATCCAGCTAATATTGTATATAATATTAAAAAATATTTATATGATCTTTATAATCAATATTATGTTAAATATGGAACACAAACTAATATTTCTGAAACACAACAACCTACTACTACTAATTTAAAACTTACAAAAGCCCAACTTTTATTAAAAGAACGGACGAAACGTCCACGAGGATCCTCAAGTTCCACATAGGAACTTGAGAATTATTTTACGACTTCTTTTGATTTTAATGAAGCAGATAGCGAAGACTTCGACATCTTGAAGTGGTGGTCACAGAAGGCTCAAAGCTTTCCCGTTCTCTCCGTGATCGCAAAAGAAATTTTAGCTTCTCCAGTGTCGACTGTTGCTGTGGAGCAGACGTTCAGTGCCGGCGGCAACATATTAGATGAACGACGATCAACTATGTCTCCCGACTCATTGGAAGCTCAAGCATTACTTGATGATTGGACCAGAGCCGAGAAGCGAATCCAAGGAATGCAACTTTCAGAAGACGAAGTCGAAGAATTTGATACCGAAGGAACAAATACAACGGGAACGGGAGGAAATGTAAGTGAGTGAGAAAGGGTAAAAATGTAAAAAATGTAAAAGGGTAAAAATGTAAAAGAACTACGTGGGCTTTGATTCCTCTATACCCTAAGGGGATACGTAGGCAACTTATATAAGTGCAAGCCCTTTTTTAATAAAATTTATTTATTTTTAATTTTTAATTTTTAATTTTTTTAATATAATAATCTTGAACCGTGGCGAACCGTGAACCGGCGGTTCCGAACCGTGAACCGTAACCGTCTTGGGTGGTCAAGGTTAAAGGTCGACCTCCCACGATCCGTCGAACCGGCGGTTCCGAACCGTCGAACCGGCGGTTCCAAACCGTCAAACCGGCGGTTCCGAACCGTCGAACCGGCGATTCCGAACCGTCGAACCGTCGGTTCCGAACCGTGGTCGGGTCTAATAATGGCTATCTCCTTTCTTCGAGCACTCCCACATTACTATAACCACCCCTCCCCCGGTTTCCACGCCTCATGGATCGTGGTCGCCTGCCAGCTGTCGCCCATCGGGGGATACTGGACAACCTGCCAATTTTCCTATTCAGGAAGGGGGTGTTTGAAACTGTCGCCACATGTATTAAATATATTATTATCGTCGGTAATGGTAAACTTCGCCTCATCTATTCTCTCTCTCCCGAGTTGGTCTCTGGCTCCGCTCTCCCGAGTTGGTCTCGGGGACTCTCAGCCCGAGTTGGTCTCGAGCACTCTTCGCCCGAGTTGATCTCGGGCACTTCTCTCTCGAGTTGGTATCAGACACTTTTGTCCCGAGTTTGTCTCGGGCACCTCTCTCCCGCCCTTGTACCCATGCCATGTAGCTTCCTCGAACCACGTGCCCGTCACAAGTTAACATCCCAATCACAAGCCCCCCGTTAAGTCTAATCGAAGGAAGTTTGCTTGATTGATTGAACTTATGGCGTTTTGGGAGAGAAGTGTAGATAAAATATATAGTTAGGAATTCTTGACCTTAACTATTTCATGGATCCTAGGAGTCAAAACATTCACGGCGGGAGGCAATGTAATTGTTTGAATTAGCCCCAAGAGTTTCGCGATTTCCGACACACCGCGATCGATCACTGTCAATCACTCATTGAGAGCGCATGGGTCATATTAATGACAGGAGATCCTTTTGGCGAATAGACTGGCGCCGCACGGCGTGCCCCCCTCGAAGCGTCCTTTCCTCAAAGTGTCAGTCAAGGTATACCAATCGGCGGTCATAATGAGTCGCATGCTTCAAGATCCACGGCTATTCTTCACCCACGTGTCTTGCATCCATCCCTCTTGTATTATCGCGGTCTCCCTATAAAAAGGGACGCGGAAATGGTCATCTGCTTGCTTGCACTGTTGACCATCGGAGCTTGTTATTTCCTCCTCCCTTTGCTAAAGTCTTTTTCAATGTAAGCCCTCATCCTTTCTTCTTCCTCCTTGATCATCCATACTTCGTCCTTAGAATCATGGGCAAAAGTGGAAGGGTAGCAGGAAAGAAAGGAAAGAGTGGAAAGGGAAAAGTCTCAGGGAAATCGAAGGAGCAGGCCTATCAGCCAGAATGGTATGAGGCCATTTCCTCGAATGTTAAACCCGGAGTCTTGCAAGTTGCCTGTAAAACCTATGGCATATCGGCAGATTTCGAAATTCGGATACCCAAGCTTGATCAATCTCCTGTAGAGCCTCCTATAGTGTTTTACACCTTTTTCTTAGGTTAGGTAGAATTTGGTCTTCGCTTTCCAATCCCCCCTTTCTTCATGTCCATATCCCAGTACTTTGACATTCCTCTCCAACAGATGACCACGAATGCCTTCGCTCAGATAAGCGGGGTATTTCTTCTATTCAAGTTGTTTGAGATACTTTTTGTTGGATCGAGAAAGACCGATAGAGGGGGGGGTGAATATCGGAAAATGTTCGGATTTAAAAGAAAGAGCAGTTACGCAGCGGAATAAAATCAAACAACGCAAACACCAGTAGTTTACTTGGTTCGGAGCCTGGGTCGACTCCTACTCCAAGGCCCACGGTCGTTGACCGTTTACTTTGGGCAATTCTATAATGCGCAAAACGGTTATAGAGTAAGATTACAAAAATGACTGTAAATAGAGAGTTACACTCTGTTTTACCAACTCCCGGTTGTAGATCGAGTTTCGGTGCAGCGGGAGGTCGATGACGCTACAGACTTGAGTTGGGAAGTTCCTGGAGCAGAGCGTAGTCGTCAGAGCGTTTGGAAGCGTTGAATGAAAGCGGTGTTGAAGCTCGGTGTCGAGGGGTGCTATTTATAGCATCTAGGGGCGCCCTGGTCGTCGAGGGCGCCCTGCCACGTGTCTCCCGATCCGTGCTTCGCTCGGTCAAGCCTTATCGCACCAGAATAGGGATGAGGTTTGACCTCTGGGGCGCCCTGGTCGCAGAGGGCGCCTTGGTTGACTTTTTCCGCGCAAAAGACTCGGTTGTGGATAGAGCTGAGGCTTCGCAGAGAGAGCTGGAGGCGCCTTGGCTGCTGAAGGCGCCTTCACTGACGAAGGCGCCTTCGCTGCTGAGGGCGCCTCGCCCAGTAAGCAGCTGAAGCCCATTTGCTTCGTTTGGTTCTGGTTCACCTTGAGGGCGCCCTGGACACTTAGGGCGCCTTACTCAGCTGTTGCCTCACTCCTTTGAGGCTCTCTGAGTTGCAGACACACGTCCCTTTGGTCCTGCATCAAGGGTTAGTCCAAAACACAACAAAACAATAATTTTATACAGCCTTAGCTGTCTTGGTTCTGACTTTGGTCTCCAAAATGGAGCCCTAGGTCGAACCGACGCCTAATGTTCCCTCAAGGGGAACGCGTCCTCACCTACTCCTCTCGGGAGAGTTTTACCTGGTGCCAACCGGATCCTCCAGTTGGACTTTTGCCCGGCAGTCCTTCGCCAGGTCTTGAGGTACCAAGCTGCCTTTCGCTTGGTGCCTAGCAGCCCTTCGCTAGGTCTTTACTTCTGGCAGCCCTTCGCCAGTGCCTAGCATTCCTTTGCTAGGGCTTTGTCCATTCTGGCAGTCCTTCGCCAGTGCCTAGCATTCCTTCTCTAGGACTTTGTCCAGTCTGGCAGTCCTTCGCCAGTGCCTAGCATTCCTTCGCTAGGGCTTTTCCTGTACACTCAAGAAACTTGTTAGGCACCAATGAACCCTTAACTTTTGAACCCTTTTGTCAATATCAAAACACAGGTTTGACTTGGGTGCAATCTGCACCAACAATCTCCCCCTTTTTGATATATGGCAACCTAGTTCAAAAGGTTAAGGGAAAAAATGCTGAAATTGAAATCCTAAGTTGGATTCCCTCCCCCTGGAAGTAATCTCCCCCTAGGTTTTTCAAAAGTAGGTGGTTTTAGTTTAAATACTTAGAAAATTTTATTATCGAAAAAACTTTTTAAGTATTGGCTGAGTTTTTCAAGAAAAATGTTCTAGGTTTGAAGAAGTTTTCACATTTTAGCAAATTTTGAGTTTCAGGAAAACTTTTTAAACTTTAGACTTTTTCAGTTTTTGAAAACTCTTGTTAAAAAAAATTGAGACTTGGAAAACTTTTTCAGACTTAGAAAATTTTCAGGATTTGGTAAAAAAAATTTCAGACTTTTTAAAAAAGCTTTTCAGAGAAAAAAATTAATAGCAATTCAGAGCAAAAAGAATTTTAAGAAAATTGAGCTTTCAGAGTTAGAAATTTTGGAATTTTGGAAAAAACATTTTAAACATTTTTGTTCCCTGTTTCCCTGTTTCCTTTCCAACTCTCCCCCTTTGACATATATCAAAAAAAATGCACAAAAAGATATTTGCAATAATAAAGCATTTGCTGTACTGACTTGAGCTAGGACCTAAGTCTGGTTAAATCTTTTAGGGACCTGTCTAACTCATTTAGCTACTTACTAACTGTTATAAACAGTAGCTTTTGCTAGAGTTAGTCAAGTTAAGTGCATTGTTCAAGTTAAATTGTCTAAACTTGACACTTGACCTGATTGCTGTTCATTTAGTGCCCCAATTGCTGCCGATGCACTGACTTAAAGCATCTTGAATTGAGGCAAAGACCTAAGCATCTCAACCCTTTCTAGGTTATCAATCAAAAGTACCCTAAGGTGCTTGTGAGATGCTGGCTTCTAGATCTATAGGTGCATGCAATTCTAGGGTTAGAGCCTAGGCTAAGTCCATTTCGAAAAGAGGCCCTAGTTTTGAAGGGGGTAGTTTTTGAAATAAGACTAAGAAAAAAATTTTAAAAGAAACTTTTTCAAGTTAAATTAAAAAAAACATTTTAATAGACATTTTAAGATTAATTTAAAAAGTCAAAAACCGAATGATTCTATTCTACTAAGCATAATCCTAACTGTTCATAGTTGAATCACCAGAAAATAAAGCAGGTAATCAAGTTCAAATACAGTCAACTCAGTCAAACACAGGTCAACCCTACTGAGTAGGGGCAGTCACATAGTTACGAGTACAATGCAATGTAAATCTAAGACGAAGGACCGGGATGATCAGATGGACCCGGCTGCCATGAATCGAATCGGGCCATCATCTCTAAGAATCGTGCATCAGCTATCTCTCTATCAGCTCGGCGAGAGTCCATCTGCTCTATATGATAAGCCTCGACCTCCTCTCGGAGACTCTGTATCTGTGTCTCCATACGGGTCACTCTCTCGTAAAGTGTCGGTGGAGCAGGCTCGTCTACATGGGCTCGGACTTCTGCAGCTATATCCGCGACATCGTACTCGACTTCCTCGTCCGAATCGATCTGAGGGGCTGCTCTCCGACGTCTCCAGGACAAGACCCCAGTACCGGACACCTCTATACCAGCTAGGGCAAAGTTCCTATAGCCTATTTCATCGTAGTCAGTTAAGGCGGCCATCTCTCCCTCGGTAATGTTTCTACCGTGGAGATGCAATATGGATGTAATAATGTGGCAGTAAGGTGTGCGGACCTGCCCTTGTGTGGTAACACTGGAGGCGTGTAGGATAGTCTGAAAAATGTGAAGCCCTATATCTATGTCAAGCTGGTGAATCATGGCATACAGTAGAAAGGCGTGAAATGGACGCATAGTGGTGACGTCCCTGGTAGATAATGGTAGGATACATCGGACTATGACCCTATATAGGGCGTAGTCCTGCACTTCTAATTCGACAGACTGAAATCGTTTGGCTACAGGTTGCCTAAAGAAATATGAGTGCAATGTATCTAAGGTAATCTCAGAGTAGGGAGCATCAAAGGGAGGCTCCCTAGAAGGGTAACAACAGAAGGTGGACTGCGAGGGTCGTAGTCCTAGAAATCGGTTAAGTAAAGTTGGAGTGATTGTTAGGGGAATGCCTTGAACCATGGTGGAGAATACAAGATTATCCTGTCTAATGATATTATTTGTAAAATTCTGCGCATAAGGAAGTATTGATTGGGTGGGCGCAGAATACAAGATTGTCCAGTTGGTAGTAATTTATGACGTTCATAGCAAGGGGACAGGATTGAGTGAAGAATAGTCTATTCAGGTAGCTTGTCTTAATAGGTTTGTAAGTGGTACGAGCAAACTTGTTACACAATTCTAAATTGGGAAACCTAGGATCAGGACTGGGTTGAGTACCGGGTTCTGCCTGATTAGGTCGGCGTCTTCTAAGAGAAAAGAATGTATACTTAAAGAAATGTGTATTAAAGAAAGAAAAAAAATTGACAAAAACTAAAAATACTGGTTTGCTCGGGGAGGCATTGTTGAGGGCTTGAGAGCTTGAGAGGGTTGCAAGATCTCTTGAAAGGTAGAAGGTTGAGGAGGAGAAGTGTTTTGGTGTGAGGAGTAGAAGGGGAGGGGAGCCCCTTTTTATAGGCAGCTTGGGCGCCCTTCCCCGTGAGGGCGCCTCGACTGGTGAGGGCGCCCTTGGCAGTGAGGGCGCCTTCATCAGGCCTGAGCTTCTTTTTTTTTTTGTTATGTACACTGGTAAGGGCGCCTCTCCGGACGAGGGCGCCTTTAACAAGTCAGTGGTCCAGTACAGCTTTCTGCCGTTGACTGACAGTGGGAGGGCGCCCTTCATGACAAGGGCGCCCTAAACAAGGCTGTAGCTGCCTTTTGGCAGCTTTTGACTACCCTCGGGGCGCCCTAAAGCGGTTGGGCGCCCTAAAAGCTGGTTTTGACCAAATTTGAATGTTTTTGACCGGATTTGACCTGGTTTGACTATAATGACCGTAGTTGGACTATGTTGACCTTGGTTTGACTATGTTGACCATGGTTTGACCATGGTTTGACTATGTTGACCGTGGTTTGACTATGTTGACCGTGGTTTGAGTTTTAACCACAACACTGATATTAAGGAAATCATAATTTCGTTTTAATTTTACTGTCTCACCCAAATCTAGGGTTTTCAATCACGTTAACCTTATAGGTTTTGTGAGACAGGTTTGAAGGTAAAAATTAGTTTTGAAAAGGAATTTTAATTTATTTTGAAAATGTTATTTTAGTTTTGAAAACAGATTTGAAACCAAATAGGTTTAGAAATTTTGAAAAATAGTTTAAAGAAATAAGTTTTGAAAACAGATTAGAATCTATAATTATTTGAAATTTGAGTTAGATTCGAATTTGACAAAAGTTAATTTGAATTTGAATTTCAGAAATTGGCTTCCAGGTCTTGGCGAGGCACTAGGCCTTCTTTGGCCGAAGCCTTATGGGATCATCCACCCTTTCCTTGACAAAGCCTTTTAATGAAATTTCACTTTCAAATTAAATTAGGTCATTTTCTGGTCTAACTAGCTTGGATCTTGGATCGGTAGCTTCGGCTAGTTCCGCCAAATTGGCTTCCCTAACGTACTATCATCTCACCTCCACCCAATACTATGTTTTCAAGTTTCAAGTAATTTCGTCCTTAAATCTAAGTATTACTTAAATCTAAGCATGGCAATTTGCAAGAAATTAAATAAACAAGCAATCAAAAGAAATTATCTAATTATAAAAATTGTTTTGATTTTGGCTCCCCCTGGACTAAAGCCTCTGTATGGGTTAGGCAAGATGTGAATCTTGTCCTTGGGAATCCAAAATTGATTTGAACCAGTTGGTTTAGTCAGGCACAGTTTTGGCACCCATGCCTGAACCTTAGGTCTTGACTGGTTCAGTACAGCAAAGTAAGATCTTTGCCGAGATTTGGTTCTATAACCAAGTCCGGATCGGTTTAGAACAGACTTCTGTTTTCCAAGAATCATATCAAGATTCTTGGAACCAGAAGTGAATCGTTCTAAAGCTGTTCTTAAGTCCTTAACTTGAGTTTTCAGGGAGGAGTTCTCTGATTCAAGTTTTTCAACTTGATCAGGGGTTCCTTCCTGAATTTTCTCAGTTAAGGATTTAGACTCAGCTCCCTCTTTCAAGAGTTTTACTTCCTGTCGGAGGGACTCGATTCGGAGTTTGGCTTTCGCCAAATCTCGGGATAGATATGAGATAATAGAATTTAATTGCAATTTTGAAAAGCCCGTTACCTTTATTTCGCCGTCGTCGGAGAATGTCAGCTTGCCGTCGTCCTGGTCCGAGTCTGAGTCAGTCTCGATTTGATCTGAAGCGGTCAGGGCTAGAAGATTGGACTGAGGTGCTTCTTCTTCTTATTCTGAGGAAGACTCGTCCCAGGTTGCTTGGAGTGCCTTCTTCTTTCTGTTCTTTTTGGACTCCTTTAGACTTGGACATTCAGTCTTGTAGTGGCCCTTCTTCTTGCATTCGTAGCAGGTTACGTTGGGCTTGTATTTGTCAGTTGCTGGTTCAGCTGGTTCATCCTTTCTTCGGCTTGTTCTCCGTGTGTTGGCTTGGTTCTTCAACTTTTTGTAGTAGTTTCGAGCTAGCCGGACCAGTTCAGATTGATCTTCTTCTTGATCTTCTATTTCTGAATCTGAGGTAAATTCGGGTTCAACTTGAGTTTTCTTCTTAGTTGTCCTTCCTGTTTTCCCTGCAAAGAAAGCTATACTTTTCTCGGCCAAATTGCAGTTAGTCTGTTCATGAAGTTCAAGTTCAGAAAATAACTCATCTAACTTAATTTTTGAAAGATCCCTAGAGACCTTGTATGCATCTACCATAGATGCCCACAAGGTGGTCCTAGGAAACGCGTTTAGGGCATACCTTATAAGATCACGGTTTTGAACCTGGTGACCTATTGCGTGAAGATCGTTCATCAATTCCTGGATTTTAGCATGGAGCTGGGCTGCTGTCTCGTTGTCTGCCATCTTGATGGTGAAGAGCTTGTTCAGTAGCAGATCCCGTTTGCTGATCCTTGTATCTGAAGTTCCTTCGTGGAGCTCGATCAGTTTACCCCATAGCTCCTTGGCACTGTTGAAAGGGCCTACGCGGTTCAGCTCCTCTTTCGTTAGTCCGCATTGGAGGGTCTGAGTTGCTTTGGCGTCAGCTTCGATTTTGCGTTTGAGGGCAGTGTCCCACTCTGAGTAGTTCTGTGGTACGCCTTCAGCATTTGTGGGAATCATCAGTCCAGACTGGATGATTATCCACATATCCACCTGAGTTTTCAGGTGGACCTCCATTCGACTTTTCCAGTAAGGAAAGTCTTCTCCACTGAAAAGTGGAGGTCTGGCGGTGCTAAAGCCTTCTTGGATGGCCATTTGTTCTGAAATTGTGAACAACAAAAAAAACAAGAATATTCCAAGACTTGGTCTTGGATTAGTAGTGCGGGAAGTAAAGAAATAAAAACAATTTCAAGGGGTGTTGCACCAACCTTGAAAGAAAAATTCGAACGAAAAATTTAAAAAAATGAGAGAGAAAAACGAATGAAATCTGAAAAATTTTCAAACTGGTGGTTGCACCAAGTTTGAATTCCCCGCTTTGATACCACTTGTTGGATCGAGAAAGACCGATAGAGGGGGGGGTGAATATCGGAAAATGTTCGGATTTAAAAGAAAGAGCAGTTACGCAGCGGAATAAAATCAAACAACGCAAACACCAGTAGTTTACTTGGTTCGGAGCCTGGGTCGACTCCTACTCCAAGGCCCACGGTCGTTGACCGTTTACTTTGGGCAATTCTATAATGCGCAAAACGATTACAGAGTAAGATTACAAAAATGACTGTAAATAGAGAGTTACACTCTGTTTTACCAACTCCCGGTTGTAGATCGAGTTTCGGTGCAGCGGGAGGTCGATGACGCTACGGACTTGAGTTGGGAAGTTCCTGGAGCAGAGCGTAGTCGTCAGAGCGTTTGGAAGCGTTGAATGAAAGCGGTGTTGAAGCTCGGTGTCGAGGGGTGCTATTTATAGCATCTAGGGGCGCCCTGGTCGTCGAGGGCGCCCTGCCACGTGTCTCCTGATCCGTGCTTCGCTTGGTCAAGCCTTATCGCACCAGAATAGGGATGAGGTTTGACCTCTGGGGCGCCCTGGTCGCAGAGGGCGCCTTGGTTGACTTTTTCCGCGCAGAAGACTCGGCTGTGGATAGAGCTGAGGCTTCGCAGAGAGAGCTGGAGGCGCCTTGGCTGCTGAAGGCGCCTTCACTGACGAAGGCGCCTTCGCTGCTGAGGGCGCCTCGCCCAGTAAGCAGCTGAAGCCCATTTGCTTCGTTTGGTTCTGGTTCACCTTGAGGGCGCCTTGGACACTTAGGGCGCCTTACTCAGCTGTTGCCTCACTCCTTTAAGGCTCTCTGAGTTGCAGACACACGTCCCTTTGGTCCTGCATCAAGGGTTAGTCCAAAACACAACAAAACAATAATTTTATACAGCCTTAGCTGTCTTGGTTCTGACTTTGGTCTCCAAAATGGAGCCCTAGGTCGAACCGACGCCTAATGTTCCCTCAAGGGGAACGCGTCCTCACCTACTCCTCTCGGGAGAGTTTTACCTGGTGCCAACCGGATCCTCCAGTTGGACTTTTGCCCGGCAGTCCTTCGCCAGGTCTTGAGGTACCAAGCTGCCTTTCGCTTGGTGCCTAGCAGCCCTTCGCTAGGTCTTTACTTCTGGCAGCCCTTCGCCAGTGCCTAGCATTCCTTTGCTAGGGCTTTGTCCATTCTGGCAGTCCTTCGCCAGTGCCTAGCATTCCTTCGCTAGGACTTTGTCCAGTCTGGCAGTCCTTCGCCAGTGCCTAGCATTCCTTCGCTAGGGCTTTTCCTGTACACTCAAGAAACTTGTTAGGCACCAATGAACCCTTAACTTTTGAACCCTTTTGTCAATATCAAAACATAGGTTTGACTTGGGTGCAATCTGCACCAACACTTTTAACCCCTCACTTTTTCCATTACTTTTCTTTCCTAGCCTCTCATCTAGAGGGCCTTTTAGTTTTACAACAAGAGCTAGCCATAGGTTTATAAGTGGCATCCCTTCCTCGTACAAGGGATTGAAGGAGAGATTCTTCTTTATCAAACTCTCAAAGCATTCTTTTTCCCCAACTCGCTGGTTGGACGAGCTACCTCCCCTTTCAGAACTAGGTGATTTTCAACATGAACAGGGGTACTAGCGTGCCAGGGAGTATTTACCGGCATGGAGTTCCATGACCCAGACATGGTTCGCTGTGAAAGGCTCCTGTACATAGCCGGGATTAGCCCCAAGGCTACTAGCCTTGATCACGACTGCCATAAGTCCCTTATCTTTATTAATGGTTGTTTATACTAACTAATGTTTCTTTGCCTTTTTTTACAGAAGCCACCATGCTTGCCCGATCAATGAGCAAACTGCTTAAATGAGAACTAGCTGATGAGAAAGCACTGACTCCTCCCCAAGTTTTGGGAGACCCACCCTCCGAATCCATTAGAGAATCCGAGAGGACTCAAAGCCAGGAGCCTCCCGTCGTGGGGACTCAAAGCCAGGAGCCTCCCGTCGTGGGGCTACCCACTACTCAAGAGGGGAGCTCCTCCGCACTCGCTATCACCCAAGAGACCAATACCAAATTAGCGTTGGTTCCTCTCCCAGAGATTGAGCCGGCTTGAGGAGTTAGACCTCCGTCTCCCCGACGAAGACTCCTTCTCCTTCCAACCGAGGATGAGGAGGAAGAGAACGAACCATCAGTCGTCGTTCAGAGGCCAAGACCAACTCCTGCCCCTCGTAAGAGGAAACTCCAATCAGGCCTCGCCCCTGACACCGCTCCTGAAGACGTCGAGGATATCATTTCTCTTTCTAGGCATCGAAAGGGAGCGATGCCACCTGCCGAAAAGCCCGAGAAGGAGTCTAAGCGGGCTGTTGAGGAAACTCAGTCTGTCCTTCCCTCCCCAAGGCTCCTCGATCACAAGGGCAAGACTGTCTGGTTCGAAGAGCCGGAGCCCACGAGCGACTGCTTCCACCGGAAGGTGGAAGCTGCTGAAAAGGCGGCTAGGATTAGCCCCCAGCGCTTACAGATTAGGGAGCTACCTCGAGGGATTCAACCGTTAGAAGAGATATCACGAGCACATATGATAGTTTCCCGGAGCCCTCTGTCATACCTGTCGAGGAGGTGTGCCGAGTGGATCTCCCCGTCTGCTCTTCCGAAGCTACCTCGAGCATCCCTTGCCCTAGAAGCTGGGAGGCTATCAAATAGCACACCGAGGAGCATGTCACCTCTCTTAGAGGAGTGGGCTCAGCTGGAGTGGTAGCTCGGCTATACGAGTCCCTCCTGAAGATATAATCTTCCCATATCCTTCCTTCTTACTTTTACATTGACATCTCATTGCTTTTTGTATTAGGCCACGTCCGAGTGCCCGATTCTCGATCTCAGGATGCTTCCCGAGCGTGAGACAGAAGCACGACAGCAGGAGGTAGCTAAGCTCGAGGCCAAGGTCTAGCAGGTTAAACGGAAGGGCAGATGCAGCTCGAGGTCACTAAAGACCTCTGTGTCAAACTTGAACATTTTACGGACAACTCCCGGGCTTTGGAGTCAAATTTGAACAGCGTCCGGCACAAGAAACTCCTTATGACGGAGAGAGCCAAATCTCTTTTGGCAGAAATGGCTCAACTGACTTGGGACAAGGAGTAACCTTAGACCGGGGAGGCCAAATTGTTGGAAGACATTCGTCTCCTCAAATCATCCAAGGAGGAACTCAACGGCCAGATTAAGGAGTAGATGGACATCATAGCCAAGGACGAGATGGATCTGTGAGCTATCGCTGCTTATATATCTGACCAACAGGAGACCATCTCCTGAGCTGAGTCCCTCTTGTCCATGGCCTGAGAACAACATGAAGAAGCTCTCGCTGGCTAAGACCGGACACTAGCCGACGCATAGAAAATGAAGGCTGAACGGGATCGGGCCCTCAAGGAGCTAGAAGGTTATAAAGCCAGTGAGAAGCCCATCAGCCTGAGATGGAAGCCGCTGTCAAGGCCAAGTTCCTCTAGTCCAAGGAGTTCGGTGACATCATAGCTAGCCAAGTTTTGAAGTGGCTCAAGCAAGGCTTCAATGGGGTTGTTCAGCAAATCCAGCAAGTCGATGTACTAAAGTCAGGTGTCGACTTGAAATTCCTCAGTGTTGGCTAAGCTTGGGAGGAATTGTCCGCGGAAGAGAAAGAGCTTTGATTACCAAGGAATTGTCCGAGAAATTCCATATCTGTAGACAATATCCTTACACAGGATTTTCATTACAGAGGTCTCAGTAATTTGGGCGAGTGGACTCAACTTTAACCCATTTGGAGAAGTAATCTACCAGAACCAGTAGGAACTTCTTTTATTGTGGTCCAGTTGGAAAGGGGTCGACTATGTCCATCTCCCACTGATCGAAAGGACAAGAGACTGTAGAGCTCGAAGTAATTCAGTTGGGCGGTGGGTGATATGTTGATGCTTTTGGCAAGATTCGCACTCGACGACAAACTTGTTAGCATCTGCCTGCAATGTGGGCCAAAAATATCCGGCTAGAACAATCTTCTTAGACATTGACCGACCGCCTATATGACTCCGTATATACCTTCGTGAACTTCTGCATGACATACTTGACATACCCCGGGCCGATGCACTTGAGTAATGGCCCGACGAATGTTATTTTGTAAAGTTATTCCCCTACCAACATGAACTGAGCAACCCTATGCTTAAAGAGTCGGCATGATTATGGTCTTCAGGTACTATTCTATCGTGAAGGAACGATACATAAGCTTTTCTCCAATAAGGTAACATAGCATCAGCAAGTTCTCTGCCAATGAGTCACTACTTCTTCATGGATGATAGGCTCATCCAATGTCCATAAGGCTAAAGAACTTGCAAACTTGGCCAGTTCAACAACCTTCACATTATTCACTCGGGAGATTTTCCCAGCATGACTTCCACAAAAGTGGCTTTCAAATGATTATATGTTGTTACATATTTATGCAACTGCTCATTATGAACCTCAAAATCTCATTCGAGTTGTTGAGCCACTAGCTGAGAATCAAAATATAATATAATCCGAGTGGCCCCAACCTGCTTGGCAGCTTGCAGCCCGGCCAGTATTGCTTCATACTTGGCTTTATTGTTGGTAGCCCGGAAATTAAGTCGTATTGATAATTGTAATACATCTTCTCGAGGGATATCATTAGAACACCGACTCCACTTGATCTCTGATTAGATGAGCCATCAACATAAATCTTCAGACTTGGATTCAGAAACTGGAACCGTTTCGAGCATAAAATCGGCTAAAGCCTGAGCTTTGATAGCCATTCTAGGTTGTACTTGATCCCATATTCGCTCAACTCGATATCCACTTGATTAACCGCCAGATGCCTTAAGATTTATGAGGACACACCCTGAGCGGCTATTAGTGAATACAATGATGGGATGTGCCAGGAAGTAAGGTCTCAACCTCCGCGTAGTCAAGACTAGTGTGTATGCTAACTTTTCGAGGATGGTGTACCGAGTCTTACATCTTTAACAAGATGACTGAAAAAATAGATAGAATATTGAATGTTTCATTCTTCCCGAATAAGTGTTGAACTCACAACCTGCTTGGCTATGGATAGGTAGACAAAAAGAGTCTCCTTTCCAGCGACTTGTATAATATAGGAAGCATAGATAGGTATGTCTTCAGCTCCATAAAGGTCTTCTCGCATTGATCATCCCATTCAGATTTGACTGTCTTCCTCAAAATTTTGAAGAAGGGTAGAGTCCTATCGGCTGACCGAGATATGAATCGGGTAAGAGCTATAATACTTCCATTAAGTTGTTGGACCTCTTTGAAGTTGCTCGGTGACAATATATTTAAAATAGCCTACACCTTCTCCTCATTCGCCTAATTCCTCTCTCTGTCACCATGTACCCTAGGAAACACCCATTTTTCACCTCAAACAAACACTTAGCTGAATTCAGTTTTAGTTTGTTAGCTCTCAGGGTGGCGAATGTCTCCTCTAGATCGGCAATCATGTCTTTCCCTTTCTCAGTTTTGACTAGGACATCATCAACGTAAACCTCGATGTTTAGACCAATTTGATGTTGAAACACCTTATCCATTATCCGCTGATAGGTTGCTCTCGTGTTGCTTAATCCGAATGACATGACATTGTAGCAGTAGGTGCCATCGACAGTCACAAAACTTACTTTTTCCTAGTCTTCTCGGGCAAGAGGAACCTGATGGTATCCCTAGCACGCGTCCAACATTGAGATAAACTCACAGCTAGAGGTTAAATCTACCAACTGATCGATGTGAGGCAATGAGTAGCAGTATTTATGGCATGCTTTATTTAAATCTCAAAAATTAATACAAACCCGTCATTTTCCCCTGAATTTCAGGAACAGTACAACGTTTAACAGTCAGGTTGAGAATTGCACTTCCCAAATGTGTCCCACTTTCAGCAACTTTACCACCTCTTCTCTGATTATTTGGTCCTGTTCTGGAGCAAAATGTCTTCGTCTTTGTCTTACTAGTCGAGCTCCTAGAGTGATGTGCAGTCGGTACGTAGCCAGAGCAGGGGGAACTCCTTTAATCCGGTCTGTGGCCCATGCAAACACATCGTAATGACTAACCAAGTAATTGACCAGCCTAACTCTGAGTTCAGGGCTCAGGTTTGTAGAAATTCTGGTAACTCCTCCCGACTGATGAGGATGGATCTGGACTTCCGCGTGCTCAACCGCCCTGCATTCCTCCTTGGCCTCTTCTTTCGTCCGGGGATCAGATAAGTCGATCTATAAGGTCTCATGAGTCTTCAGGCTCTTGCGAGATTCTATTCTGACTTCCCCACTATGGCATCACCGAGAAACTAACTGATTCCCCTTAACATCACTTGATCCCCCACCGGGAACTTGAACTTCTGGTGATAGATCGAGACCACAGCTTGGAATAAGCTAAGGGTTGGTCTCCCCAAAATGACATTATACGACGACGGGGCGTCCACCTCCATGAAGGGGGTTCTCCTCGTCCTCTGTATGGTATCATCTCCCAGGTACAGAGACAGAGAGATATGTCCCAGCGGCTACATCCGATATCCAGTGAAGCCGAATAACGGTGTTGTGACGGGGCACAACTCACCCTTATCTACATGCATCTGGTCCAACGCTACTTTGTACAAGATATTAACGGAGCTTCCTGTATCAACGAAAATGCGTTTAACTTCATACTTAGCCACGCAAATAAGAATTACCAGTGCATCTTCATGGGGAGCCTTAACATCCTTCAGTTCATCGGGGTCGAAGGAGATAACAAGCTCGTTGCCTGCTCCCTACTCGTCCCGATTGCGTAGTTTTTAATCTATGCGTGCAAGACTTCCTAGCCCGATAGGAATCTCCGTAAATCAGGCCTCCCAAGATCATCTCGACGTGACCCGACGGAGGTCTTTGGGCAAGAGCCTTGCCCTTCCTCGGGTCTCGCTTTGCAGAAGCAGATCGGCAGGGTGAGGCCTCTTGGGTTTTTCTTCCCTTGATTGTCGTCGCCTAGGAGATCAACTTCAGTGCGGGGATCTTCACCGATACCCCGAATTGCTCCACTTCTTGCATGGCTTGGCACAAACATCCTTGGATCTCCTTCTCTTCAAAGTGTAGCACTTTTCTCTAGAGTGTGTAGTACTGCCATGAAAGTCGCAGTACTTCTCAAGTTGTGTTAGCCCTTCAGTGTCCACCATTTCCACCAGCTTCTTTCTGGGGTCCAAGTGACTTTTTCCTGAGTGAGATTCCTTTGCTCGGGCAGGAGCAAGCGGGCCTTCTCCTTTCTCTCAGATCTTATCGAGATTTAGAGAGGTGCCCCTACCGAATCCTTTCGGCGGGTGTGTTGCACTTCCTTCACATTGATGTGTTTGACCAACTGCCCAAATAGATCATCAAAGATGGTCGATGGCTTCTTCACGAGGGACCGGTAGAAATCTCCTTCAGCAAGTCCCTGCAAAAAGGCGCTGACGAGAATCTCCGAAGTGGCACTTGGCATATCCTGTGTCACCTGATTGAATTGCTAGATGTAGTCCTTAAATGGCTCCTTGCTCTTCTGCTTCAGGGTGAAGAGATTAACCATCGTCTTCTGATATCGTCACTACTGGCGAAGTGGTGCTAGAAGACAGTCTTAAACTCCAAGAAGGAGGTTATAGAATCTTGCAGCAACCTCTAGAACCACCGCTACGCTGCTCCCGACAACGTATTCAAGAATATCCGACACTTCACACATTTGTATATTGGTGTAACAGAGCTACACTCTCACTTGCAAATATGATCCTCAGGATCTATTTTCCCATTGTACTCAGCAATTTCAAGACTTCAGAATTGCTTGGGCATGGGATCGTCCGCAATGTCCCGGACGAATGACGAAGATGTGTACTTCGGAGAACCTTTATAGGTTCACTCTTTCCTTGTCCCTCTTCTCAGCGCAGAACGCTGGAAGCGGCTGTATGCGCTTTCTCTAGTTCTCTAATGGAGTCTCATTGGTGTCCTAGTGCACGTTCACGGGCACACTTGGAGGCAACATGGATCTCTGATTCCGAATATAGGAGGCTGATGCTCTCTGGACATCTGTCGATAGTGGGATTGCTTGTTGAGAAGCAACTTGTTAACTTTAATGCTGCTCTAGCGCCCCTTGAATTGTGTTGGCGATTAGGCAATCAAACTCTTCCTGTGTCAAAGTGCTTGGTTGCCCCTCCGGTTCTGCCATTACAGCGTTCCTTCTGGTCTTTAGCCTTGATTCCCACAGGCGGCGCCAAATTTGTTCCGGAAGTGAACGACATGGACTACAAGTCACCGTGATGCAGTCTTGAGTGATGACAAGGGGATGCCCGTGCCTGCGAGATTAACACGAATATTAAAGGGATACACCAGAAGGAGTTTCGGTGGAACCCTCTCTGACACTCAAGTCAGAAATTACTATAAGATAGGAGAGGAGGAAGGAGAATAGGTTATCTAGAGTTCAAAAGATTCTCCCCTTACTTAGGTGCATAAGCACCTTATATAATCGCTATCTTCTTCCTTCGAGCACTCCCATGTTACTGTTAAAAGAGATTCATCAAGAAAATAAGACATAATCAATATTTTTTATGACATAATAATTTTCTTATTAATATGTCTTAAGAATTGATATTTAGAATTGGTCAATTGACCGAGTACTTATAGACATCTATATATTGTATTCTTTATTGCACATCAATAACATGATTTTATTATTGGTTTATATCTCTTTCTTCCTCCTTTATGGTATCAGAGTCATGCCCTTTTTGCTTCCTCAATTTTTTTCTACTGCAAATAATTGCCAAATTCTATCTCTCCAGTTTCTCTATTTTTTAGAAACCACAGCTTTGATTTGCATTTGATTTCCTTCTCTCTGTTTTGCAATCTGTACATGCTCTCCTCTTGCATGTGAAAAAGCTTCGTCGTAGATTTACATCTTTTGATTTATTTCTTTACGTTTTGGGAACTATGCATGCACTTCTCTTGCATGTGGAAAGCTTCACCGTAGCTTTCTATTTTGCATCAGAATTTTGTCATATTTGGAAGGTTACCGGTGGTCGCCAATTCTATAAAAGTAATTAAGTTGTGGTGAAAGAGATCCATGTATTGTTCGTTGGTGATTGTGAAGCTAAATCATTCATCTTCTTATATATATAATGTCAGAACAGTCATCTTCGTCATCCGCCACAGAAACAAATTTTGCGACACAACTTTCTTCTTTGCCTCTAAATATCATATCTTATTTACCTGTCAAACTTAACAATGATAATTATAGACTTTAGAAGATGCAGTTTCTTTCACTACTTCATGTTCATGATCTATTTGGAGTTGTTGATGATACTTCTCCTAAACCACAAGTAGCCGATGCAAACTATGCTATTTGGAGCAAGAAGGATCAACTTATTATGACATGGTTAATCTCGACGATCGATGAATCTATACTTCCTATAATTGTAGGGCTTGATAGCTCTCGCCAAATATGAGAAGCTCTTGCTCGAACCTTTGCTTCAGACTCTCAAGCATGTGTTCTTCAACTTCGCATGCAATTACAATCGGTGCAAAGAGGAGACAAGTCTATCAATGAATATAAGCAATTAATCAAGACCATTGCCAATTTTAACTGCGATTGGCCATCAATTTCAGATTCAGATTTATTTATCCATGTTCTGGCAGGATTGGGGTCTCAATATGATAGTTTTATTCCTAGCATAACAACTCGCATAGATCAAGTGTCACTTAATACTCTTCATGGCTTGCTATCTTCACACGAGATACTTCTACAATTTCAATCTCAAAGGGTCTCGGATGCTCTCGCTCTTTCGGCACATGCAACTTACAAAATTGATAGTATTGCCCATCCTCCACAAAATCATGGAAATCAGGTTGAATGAAATAGAGACCGAGGCCGAGGACAAGGCCAAGTACGTGGACGAGGACAAGGTCAAGGACGAGCCCGAGGCCATTGTCAGATCTGTCTTAAGAATGGTCACTTTGCTCATTAATGTTATAAGAAATTTGATTTAAATTTTATTGGAGGTTTTACATCCTCAACTCAAGCGTCAACATCAATTTCATCATCTCATTCAGGAGCATTCTCTCTTGCAAGCAATCCTTATATACCAATGGCAGATTCTTCAATCCCAGGATGACATCCAGACTCTGGCGCGACTCATCATGTTACACCAAATTATGATATTCTTATAGAGCCTCCTGCTATCATGGTCCTGACATGGTACAAATAGGCATCGGTTCAGGTTTGTAAATTGCTCACGTTGATAACACATTTCTTCATTCATCTGGTTGTCTCTTTCACATGCACAACACTCCATGTTCCCTCTATCACTAAAAATTTACTTTCAGTTCGTTAATTTGCTTTTGATAATAATGTGTTTTTTGAATTTCACCCTCATTATTGTCTTGTGAAGGATCCCATTACCAAAACCACCCTGCTCAGAGGAGAAATTAGAGGTGGTCTTTATCACCTACAACCTACATCCACCAAAGCTCTTATTAGAGAACGCAGAAATAAAGCCTCTTGGCATGCACGTCTTGGTCATCCATCTCTCCGTCTCGTTCAAGAAGTCATTAATCAGTTTAACTTACTAACGCTTTTGTCATCCTCATCTCATTCTTGTAATGCATGTTTGAAAGCGAAGAGTCATAAATTACCTTTTGTTTCTTCTTCCCATATGTCTAATTTTTCTTTAGAAATAATCCACTCTGATGTTTGAGGTTCTGATCTTGTTTTGTCAAATCGAGGTTTTCTTTATTATTTAATTTTTATTGATGATTTTAGTAGGTTTACTTGGGTTTTTCTCATGAAACAAAAATCTGATCGTTTTAATATCTTTTGTCAATTTCAAAGGTGCGTGAAATGTTACTTTGATCGTAAAATTGTTTCTCTCCACTCTGATTGGGGTGCAGAATATCAAGCACTTCATCATCATCTAGACTCTTCTGGCATCCTTCATCGAGTCTCATGTCCTCACACTCCCGAACAAAATGGCTTCGTAGAAAGGAAACATCATCATATAATTGAAACTGCATTAGCTCTTCTCAATCATGAATCAGTTCCACTTAAATTTTGGGATAACGCAGTTCAAACTACAGTTTATCTTATTAACCGTCTACCTACTCCATTACTTCAACATAAATATCCCATGGAAAAACTCCACAATCAAACTCCTAGCTACACCTTCTTATGTATCTTTGGTTGCGCATTTTATCCATGGCTACAACCTTACTCTAAACATAAACTAAATCCTAGTTCTCAACAATGTGTTTTCCTGGGTTATAGTAATTTGCACCATGGCTATCGTTGTCTACATATTCCAATATATATATATATATATATATATATATATATATATATATATATATATATATATATATATATATATATATATATATATATATATATATATATATATCGGCATATTATTTTTGATGAGTCTCTATTTCCTTTTACAGCCTTAACAGGACCGTCATCTTCAACGAGCTGTGGAACCTTTTAATGCCACCTAATATCACATCTGAATTCTCACAAATTGCTCATCCAATCAGACACACTAAAGATACTGAAGGTGATGGCATCCTTGGCCCTGCTCCAAAGCCTTCTGCAAACTCCCCTAGGTCATCAGAATCTCCCTAAGTGACTACTCCATTAAGAACTGGACGTACTAATAATTTCGGAAGTGACAATGCTTTAGAACATATTCCGTGTCCAATCTTGGAAGCATCTCCAGCTACAGACAATATGCTCCCTAGCTCTAAATCATCAAACAATACAAGTCCTACATCAGAATCACCTTGTATGCATACTTGTTCATCACCATCAACAAGTGATGATACTCCTCGTTGTATACTTCCCTTAAGTGACATATATGCACAATGCCCACCAATACCTACTTGACATCCTCTTCCTCGATCTCTGGTGGTTGCGTCAAAATCCATTGAACCAACTTGTTTTACACAAGCAAATAAGGATCCGAATTGGCGTAGTGCGATGACTACAGAATTTGATGCACTATTTCGCAATGGAACATGGACCCTAGTTCCACGCACTCCCTCCATGAATGTTGTGGGCTCTAAATGGATATTCCATCTTAAGTATTGAGTTGATGATTCTCTTGAATGATATAAAACTCGACTTGTTGCCAAAGGATTTAGTCAACAACCAGGTCTTGACTTCAATGACACCTTTAGCCCAGTTATCAAAATTATATCTGTTTGCTCGTTTTAATTTGTCTATTCGATAATTAGACATTTCTAATGCATTTCTTCATAGTAATCTTGAGGAAATGATATTTATGGAGCAACCATATGGATTTATTCATCTACAATTTTCATCTCATGTTTCTCACCTTATAAAATCCATATATGGTCTTCGGCAAGCTCCTCGTGCATGATTTCATCGATTATCCAAATGGTTACAAACTTAAGGATTTTCTGGATCTAAGACTGACTCCTCTCTATTCTTCAGACATAATGATGAATCTATGATATTTTTTCTTATTTATGTTGATGACATTCTATTAATTAGTAATGATCAAAAGAGCATCACAAATCTATTAAGTCTTCTCAATTAAGAATTTCCTATTCGAGATTTAGGAAATGTATTTTTTTCTTGATATTGAACTTATTCCACATGATGAAGGTTATATCCTCTCTCAGAGCAAATATATTACTGGGCTTCTTCAAAGAGTTAAAATGGATGGGCCACGCCAGATTTCTACACCAATCGCTACAGATAACATCTTTATAACTTCTTCCTCTTCGGTGATGTCTAATCCCCAGGTTTATCGAAGTATTGTTGGAGTTTTACAGTATGTTACTATCACATGCCCTGATATTACGTATGCAATAAATTGTGCTTATCAGTTCATGCATGCTCCCACTGAACAAAATTGGGAAGGTGTGAAAAGAATACTTCGCTATCTCAAAGACACTATTCTACATGGGCTTCTTTTATATCGTCACTCATCTCGAGATTTACATGCCTATAGCGATACATATTGGGAGAGTTCTCCTGAAGATAGATGCTCTACTAGCGAATATGCAATATTTCTTATATGAAATCTTATCTCTTGGAATTTGAAAAAACAACCTACAGTATCGCGTTCAAGCACTGAGGATGAATATTTATAGCCAATGCAACGTCAGAAATTATTTGACTTCAATCTCTTCTTTCTGAACTTCATCTTGCATCAAATATTGCACCAAAAATTTGGTGCAATATTGGAGCAACATATCTTACAGTAAATCCAGTATTTTATGCTCGTACAAAACATGTTGAAATTGATTTTCATTTTGTTCAAGAACGCGTCGTAGCTAAACAGTTATCCGTCTCTTATATTTCTGTAGAAGATCAAATCGCTGATATCTTTACTAAGCCATTATCCAGACAACGTTTTACCAAGCTGGCAAGCAAACTTAACATTAGAGATCTCTCGTTGAATTTGTCAGGGGGTAAAAGAGATTCATTAAGAAAATAAGACCTAATCAATTTTTTTTTTATGACATAATAATTTTCTTATTAATATGTCTTAAGAATTGGTATTAAGAATTGGTTAATTTAGAATTGGTCAATTGACTGAGTACTTATAGACATCTATATATTGTATTCTTTATTGCACATCAATAACATGATTTTGTTATTGGTTTATATCTCTTTCTTCCTCCTTTAATTGTAACCGTCCCCCCCTCCCCCCGTTTCCACACCTCATGGATCGTGGTTGCCTGCCAACTGTCACCCGCCGAGGGATACTAGTAATGGTCGACGCGCATATTAAATCATGCGTTGCGAGTCATAACTACCTACCAGCTTTTCTATTCAGGGAGGCGGTGCTTCAAACTATCGTCATATGTATTAAGTGTATCATTATCGTCGACAATGGTAAACTTCCCCTCATGTATCCTCTCTCTCCTGAGTTGGTCTCAGACTCCGCTCTCCCGAGTTAGTCTCGGGGACTCTCAGCTCGAGATGATCTTGGACACTCTTCGTTCGAGCTAATCTCGAGCACTTCTCTCCCGAGTTGGTATCGGATGTTAGATAATAATTATTATCTAATATTATTTAGCCTTAAAATTCAAAAATAAAATAAAATAAAATAAAATAAAATTAAGTAACTTCATGCAATTGGAGTTACTAATCAAATGTAACTCACCTCAAATTATTATTATTATTATTATTTATAACGTTTGCAAATAATAATAAACATTATAATGATGCATGATGGATGCACGGAAATGAAGATGTTAAACATATATTGGTCCTCTCTCTGCCTATAAATTGAAAGCATAATAATGTGTATCAAAAATTAAGAATTGATTGCTTTCGAAAAGAAGGAAAGAAGAGAGAAACCATATATGCAAAATAATTACATTACAATGGCTTCTTCATCAAGCTCAGGTATGTAAAATATATAGATTTCAAGATTCGTTTCATAAGTAAATATAATGATCATGTAAACTAACATGTGGTATCAGAGCAAAGTTGTGAAATCTATATGTTTTCATATATGAATTAATTTTGATGAATTATAAATTAATATATGCATTAATGATATGAAACATATAATAAATTTTTCTATTAATCACGTTGAATATTCAAATTCATTTATCAAATGTATACTGATTTTTCGTTATATAACAATGATTAGTATCTTTAATAAAGCATGACATAATAAATTTATGCACCAATTTATTATTGTTTATGAATTTGATTAATGATTGTAATATACATGCATACTTTAAAGATAATTAATATTGATTGTGATTGTGATATAAATACATGATAATGATTTGATATTAATTAAGATAGTTTGTGATCACCAAAGTGATCAAACTAGAATAATTAAATATCATGCATAAAAATAATCATTTATTTATCATACTTATGAAATGTCTATTAAAAAAATGATAAATAAATGAGATTCATTAATCATTAAATTTATGGATTTTCCTAAAGGAAAATTAATTTTCATGATTAGTGACATAATTGAAGAAAATTAAAATTCTTGAACCAAATATATTTTGTTTATCCAAAGATGACATTTATATTTGATTGAAAATTTAGTTTCTTAATAATATGAGGCATTTAATTTTGGATAGTATATTGTAATATTAGCTCAAAGGTATATTACAATATATTTTAATGTTTTATTTGAATTTGTATGTCTAATTTGCAGCAATTTCTTTTCATTCGCAAGCTTCTTCTGTTACCATGTTTAATGGTTTAAACTTCTCTGAATGGAGTGAGCAAGTCAATTTTCATTTAGGTGTATTGGATCTTGACTTGACACTACTAAAGGAAAAGCCCACTGTAATTACTAATTCAAGCAGTGAGGAAGAGAAGTTCAAATATAAAACATGGGAACGGTCTAACAGATTAAGCCTTATGTTTATGTGAATGACTATCATAAACAACATTAAGACTACCATTCCACAAACAGAAAATGCAATGGAATATTTAAAGTTTGTGGAAGAACGTTTTCGTTCTGCTAATAAGTCACTCGCTGATACATTAATGGCACAACTCACGACTATAAAGTTTGATGAATCGTGCAGTATGCAAGAGCATACCATTGAGATGACTAATATTGCAGCAAGATTAAAAACTTTAGGAATGGTTGTGGATGACTCCTTCTTGGTTCAGTTTATTCTGAACTCATTGCCTCCTGAATATGGTGCTTTTCAAATTAACTATAACACTATTAAGGAAAAGTGGAATGTTAATGAATTGATAAGCAAACTCATTCAAGAGGAAAATAGACTTAAGAATTTGGGAAGTCATTCCATCAACTTCATTATTCAAGGAGCTGGTAAAGCACTAAAAGCAAAAGCCAAAAGTTTCAAGAAAAAGCAAAGATCTATTAAAGCTCCTCAGGTTGATAAGAAGGAACACAATAATGATAAGTGCCATTTTTGTAAGAAAGAAGGACATTATCAAAAGGATTGTCCTAAACGCAAGGCTTGGTTCAAAAAGAAAGGTATATTAAAAACTTATATTTGTTTCGAATCAAACTTGATTGATGTTCCTCATAAAACTTGGTGGCTTGATTCCGGTGCTGCTACTCATGTATCCAATATAATGCAGGGATTCCTTACAATCCAAACCATAAACTGAATTGAGAATTTCCTATATATGGTAAATCATATGAAGGCTCCGATTGAAGGCATGGGGACTTATCGTTTAGTCGTAGATACTGGTTATCATTTAGACCTATTACAGACTCTTTATGTACCTTCAATTTCAAGGAATCTTATTTCTCTTTCAAAACTTGATGTTTGTGGTTTTGATTTTAATTTTGGAAAAGCTTGTTTTAATTTGTATAATAATTCAAGATTTATTAGTTCTGGAATTCTTAATGATGGTTTATATAAATTAAAACTTGATAATAAATTTGTTGAATCCTTACTTATTATGCATCAAAATATTGGAATTAAGTGAAATATGCTTAGTGAAAGTTTCGCTTTCTTGTGGCATAAGCGTTTGGGTCATATATCCAAAGAAAGATTAGTAAAGAATGAAATTCTACCAAAATTAGATTTTACTGATCTTGGCTTATGTGTGGATTGTATTAGGGGAAAACAAACCAGACATAACAAGAAAGGAGCCACAAGAAGCATTCAACTTCTTGAAATAATACACACTGATGTATGCGGACCTTTTGATACTTCATCTTTTGGTGGAGAAAAGAATTTTATCATTTTTATCGATGATTTTTCACGTTATGGATATGTTTATTTGCTTAAAGAAAAATCTCAAGCAGTAGATGCTTTTGAAATCTACATTAATGAGTTTGAAAGGCAATTAGACAAGAAAGTGAAAATTGTAAGGTCGGATAGAGGAGGTGAATACTATGGGAGGTATGATGAAACAGGACAACATCTAGGTCCATTTGCAAAACTTCTTGAAAAACATGACATATGTGCACAATATACTATGTCATACACACCTCAATAAAATGGTGTGGCAGAAAGGCGTAACCGTACATTAATGGATATGGTTAGAAGTATGATGAGTAATTCATCATTACCCAAATCATTGTGGATGTATGCTTTAAAAACATCAATGTACTTACTTAATAGGGTTCCTACTAAAGCAGTTCCAAAGACTCCTTTTGAGTTATGGACAAATAGGAAACCTAGCTTAAGACACTTGCATGTTTGAGGTTGTCCAGCAGAAGCAAGAGTTTATAATCCACATGAAAGAAAGTTAGATTCTCGAACTGTTAGTGGGTACTTTATTGGTTACCCAGAGAAATCTAAAGGGTACATATTTTAATGTCCTAACCATAATCCAAGGATAATAGAAACTGGTAATGCAAAATTCCTTGAGAATGGTGAAGTAGTGGGAGTGACGAACAACAAAATGTGGATATAAAGGAAGTTAAGATAAATATTCCTTTATCTAAAAGTATTTCTTCATCCAGTATTGTTCCAAAAGTTGTCCCAGTTATCAATACTGAACAACATGATGAAATATCCCCTGAAGAAACTAACTCACAAAGATTTGATGCAAATAAGTCGCAAGAAATAGCATTGAGAAGATCTCAAAGAATAAGAAAAAGTGCTATTTCAAAAGATTATGAAACTTATTTGCAAGAATTAGATTATGCAATTTATGAAGATCCAGTTTCATTTTCACAACCCATAGAAAGTTTAGAGTCAGATAAATGGATTAAAGCAATGAAAGAAGAATTGCAATCCATGTATGAAAATAATGTTTGGGATATCGTTGAATTACCAGAAGTTTCCAAACGAGTTGGATGCAAATGGGTCTTTAAGATCAAGCGTGACTCGAATGGTAATATTGAACGATATAAAGCTAGACTTGTTGCTAAAGGATATACTCAACAAGATGGTATTGATTATAAAGAGACATTTTCACCTGTCTCAAAGAAAGACTCTTTACGTATTATCATGGCACTAGTGGCTCATTATGATTTAGAGCTACATCAAATGGATGTGAAAACAGCCTTTTTTAATGGAAATCTTGAGGAAGAAGTATATATGGACCAACCTGAAGGTTTCTCAATTGAAGGAACAGGTTATCTAGTGTGTAAACTTAAGAAATCAATATATGGACTTAAACAAGCTTCCAGACAATGGTATATTAAGTTTAATGATACCATCACATCTTTTGGTTTTGAAGAGAATGTTGTTGATCATTGCATATATCAAAAGATCAATGAGAGCAAAATTATATTTTAGTCCTGTATGTTGATGATATTTTGCTTGCTGCTAATGATTTGGACATATTACATAAGACAAAAGATTTTCTTTGTAAGAATTTTAAAATGAAAGATATGGGTGAGGCATCCTGTGTGATCGGAATTGAAATATTTCGTGATAGATCACAAGGACTATTAGGATTGTCTCAAAATGCTTACATTAAAAGAATTCTACAGAGATTTAATATAGAAAAATGTTCAGCTGGAATTTCTCCAATTCAGAAAGGGGACAAATTTAGTCTTATGCAATGTCCAAAGAATGATATCGAACGAAAACAAATGGATTAAATTCCATATGCTTCTGTTGTAGGAAGTCTAATGTATGTACAAACCTGTACAAGACCGGACATTAGTTTTTCGGTTAGAATGCTCGGCAGATATCAAAGTAACCCTGGAATTGATCATTGGAAAGCTGCTAAGAAAGTTTTAAGGTATCTTCAAGACACCAAGAAGTACATGCTCATGTATAGAAAAACTAATCACTAGCTTGGAAGTGATTGGTTACTCAGATTCAGATTTTGCCGGATGCATCGACAGTAGAAAGTCCACTTTTGGTTATTTGATTCTTCTTGGAGGAGGAGCAGTATCATGGAAAAGTGCCAAACAATCTGTCATTGCCTTATCCACAATAGAAGCGGAGTTTGTGGCATATTTTGAAGCCACAATCCAAGCATTATGGTTGCGGAATTTTATTTCAGGACTTGGAATTGTCGACACTATTGCTAAGCTACTGAAAATTTATTGTGATAATTCTGCAGCAATATTCTTCTCAAAAAAGGATAAATACTCAAGAGGTGCCAAGCATATGGAATTAAAATATTTTGTCGTTAAAGAAGAAGTTCAGAAACAAAGAGTGTCTATTTATTATATTAGAACGGATCTCATGATTGTAGATCCGTTAACTAAAGGTTTACAACCAAAAATATTTAAGGAACATGCACATCGAATGGGTCTTGGTTGTACTTTGAATGATTTATTAAGTTGACACTGTGAGCTCACTTATGTGTTTCTGATATATAGTTTCTAGCGATGATGTGCATATTACTATGTTATAACATTAAGTGCTTAGAAACATTATTGTGGACCATTATGAAATTATATGTTTATTTATAGGCCTAGTATAATAAGAAACTGATATTTGTGGTATATAGAAGGAAATATGTTATATAATATACAACCCCTATAACCCGCATTTAGTATTCTATTATACTATTATTTTTACCTCTTCTACTTTTCAGATGAGCCACTATGCAGTATTCTATTATACTAAGGTGATTATGATGTTATAAGAGGATGAGTTTTAATTCAATCTAAATTTTAGGCCAAGTGGGAGAATGCTAGATAATAATTATTATCTAATATTATTTGGCCTTAAAATTCAAAAAAATAAAATAAAATAAAACTAAGTAACTTCAAGCAATTGAAGTTACTAATCAAATGTAACTCACCTCAAATAATTATTATTATTATTTATAACGTATGCAAATAATAATAAACATTATAACCGATGCATGATGGATGCACGGAAATGAAGATGTTAAACATATATTGGTCTTCTCTCTGCCTATAAATTGAAAGCATAATAATGTTCATCAAAAATTAAGAATTGATTGCTTTCGAAAAGAAGGAAAGAAGAGAGAAAACCATATATGCAAAATAATTACATTACAATGACTTCTTCATCAAGCTCAGGTATGTAAAATATATAGATTTCAAGATCCGTTTCATAAATAAATATAATGATCATGTAAACTAATATCGGATACTCCTGTCCCGAGTGGGTCTCGGGCATCTCCCTTCCACCCTTGTATCCATATCACGCAGCTTCCTCAAGTCATGTGTCCACCATAAGTTAGCATCCCAATCATCAACCAAGGCTAGATCATCCTATTTCATGCTAGACAAACAAGATAGGATTCAATCGACAAAGATTTAGGTTTATTTGCTCTGCTAAGGCTCTTTTTTTTTTTTTGAAAGCCTCCGGAGCTTTGGTAGGATGATAAAAGATAGGATGAGTTTCTTAAGTAACAAATGTTTAAATCTTATTCAGTACATATGACATTTGGGAAATTTAAGAAACTTATTATCGGGTCGTCCGTCAAGATCATTTATACTTTTGATTTATTTGATGATCAATGAAAAACTTTCATAAAATCAGATTAATCATTTTTAAAATTAATCATATTATAAAAATTAAATACTTGCATTGTCATTACTTTTAATACAAATAATTCTAAATCCATCAGTACTCATTGTTAATAAAATACATACTCATAATAACAATACTAAACAAAGGGTTTGAGTAAAAAAAAAGATGGTATGAGTTTCGATAAGAGTTTAAATTTCATCCTGGACCCATTACACTTAGAAATTAGAAAATTTTATAATATTGGGTTGTTTACAAGGATTCATTTGCACTTTCTAATTAGAAAATTTTATAATATTGGGTTGTTTGCGAGGATTCATTTGCACTTTCTAATTTATCTTGACAATAAATAAAAATTATTCATAGAAGTAATCCACCATCTCTAGAATTAGTCGAATTCTAAAAATTAGATGCATTAGTAATTTTTTTAATTATAACTCTACGCGGAGTGTCAAAACAGGTGACCCGACACGTATCGATTAGAAAAAAAAATCAAGTTCAAGATAGAAATTTTTTTGTTTGTGTCGGGTTCGAGAAGGAGGGGTTCGGGTTGAAAATTTTTGCGTCGGGTTCAAGTTTGGGTTCGGGTTGACCTCAATTTAAGATTTAGTGAATTTTTCAGGGTTAAATCAAATTTTATTTTAAAAATTAAGACACTTTATATATTAATATAAATATTAGTATAGTAATGATAGAACATTGAGATAAAAGTGAAAAACTATAGGGAAAATAGCCAAAAAAATCATTTTGAATTAATTTTTTCGGGTTATTAGGTTTCGGGTGCGGGTTTAGGAGTTTCAGGTCAAATTCGGATTAGGAGTTTAAAAGAAATATTCTGATCTGATCTGAATTGGTTGGTCCATCTGAACTGATACTCTTAACTCTACCGGTATAGTCTTCATATGATAGACTAGACTGATTGTTAGTGTGTGAGTGTTGCCACCATGAAATCAGGGGTCAAAACTCGACAAAGCTAGTGTGTCCGTCCTTCTCACGTACTAATCGTAACATTCAGACTAATAATTTTATGATTTATTTTTTTCATATTAATTCTGAAATAAATTAAGGAGAATCTTAAAGTGAATGAATCACTTTTATCATCTAACTCTATCGGTATAATTTTAAATCCATCCGTGTCATTGTTAATAAAATATATGCTCATAATAAGAATACTAAACAAAGGTTCCATTAAATATTTTAAAAGGAGGAAGAAAAGCGCGCATTTGGTTCATGCAAAGGCGGTCTTTCATATAAAAAATTAATTAAAAAAATGTCTCATTAATAAATTTTTATTTTATGTTATTATTACGATAATGAAAAATGATTAAATTCATCTCAGCGTTCTCATAATCCATCCATAAAAAATGTAATTAGCCTCCGGAGCAATGATGTAGTGATTGAGCGACTAGTCGTTATCTTAGGTATCCGTGATTCGATCTCAACTACGATGTATTTGTAGGAATTTTTCCTCCAAATGGGGCATGAACCCTAGGACGCTGGATTTCTACATCGCCACCGCAAGCGCTTCCCGATTGACCTTGGCAACCGGTAGGAAATTTTTGTGAGGCCTGGCCGGTCGCACAAGATTGGAAAACCTTATTAATCATTTTTATAAAAAATATAATTATCCAATTAGATAATGTTGAATCTGAGATAATTAATTTGACTTTATTAAAAATTTTCATCAGACACCAAGATAAATCGGAAAGTACACATCATCCTAATAATCAATTAAATTTCGAATTCTAAATCCTTAATTTATCATTGGAAAATTTAACTATGACACTCTACCTCCAGAGCCTCATAATCCATCTATAGATTACATATAAGAAGTTAAATGATAAGATCAATTTATAATTCATCGTCAAATAAGGGAGGAGAGGTACTTACTTATTGTCAAATAATTAAGGGAGGAGAGGTAATTTTTTTTTCTAAGAGCATGTGTTTTTAATGTTATTAATATTGTAGTTATGGTGTAAGCTATTCCAACGTATTAATGTAAATAAATTCCAGGGGTGTTTGATTCGAATTTGTTAAGTGGAATAATAATGAGATTTATTGAATGATCAATAGTAATGGAAATCATAGTGGCAAAAGATTTCCATTACTCATAATTATAATGAGATTTATTACAAGATCAATAGTAATGGAATCATGATTACATTGATAGTGTTTGGTTCAAATCTTAGAATGAAAATTATTATTATTAATGATATTTGATTCATTTCAACTTTAGTAATGGGAATTCATGAAAATGTCAAAGTTGCTTAAATAATAGAATTATTACAAGGAAGTGGAATAAAATGGGAAAAATATATAGAGAGAAATTACCAGAAGGGAGATAAAAAAAGAAATTAGAAAAAAATAATAGAAAATATGAGATAGAGAAATGAAGATTAAAAGTAGAGAGAGAAAGTAAGATAAGATAGTTAAAGAGGAAAGATGTGATAAAAATAGAAAGAGTAATCATTAAAAAATATAGAGATAGAAAATGAGATGAGAGAGATAGAGAGAGAGTGTGTGATATAAAAAATATAGAGAGAGAAATTGATATAGAAAATATAGGGAGAAAGTAAAAAAATAAAGATAGATAAATTATGATAAGAGAGGTAGAGAGAGAAAGTAATATTGAAAATATAGAAAGAAAGTAAAAAAAAATAAAGATAGATAAATTATGATAAGAGAGAGGGAGAGAAAGTTGTATAGAAAATATAGAGAAAGAAAGTAATATAGAAAATATAGAAAAAAGTAAAAAATAAAGATAGATAAATTATGATAAAAGGGATAGAGAGAGAACATGATATAGAAAATATATAGAAAGAAAATGAGATAAATAAGTAGAGAGAGAAAGTAATATAAAATATGTAGAGAGGGAAAAATATAATAAGACAGGTAGTGAGAGAAAATAGCAAAAGAAATTTAAAAATGTAGAATGAAAATGTAATAAGAGATATGAGAGAAAAAGTAAAAATAAGAGAATGTAAAAGAGATAGTAAAATAAAAAAATATAATATAAAAGGGAGTGATGGGGCTGGATAGCCCGTGCCCCGCGCAAGGGATGAAGAAGTCAGGGACACGACATAGCCTCTCTTCTCGGGCCCCGGGGCCCCCTGTCAAGGGCGAGCTCGGAAAGGACAGGCCAAGGATCCCTCGCGGAAGCCCCCCTTGGTAAGTAAGGCCCCGAGAGTACTTCGGGGGATACTGTATCCAAGACCCCCGAGTTCACCTCGGGAGGCGGAGTCCTCGCAACAGCCGACCTCGAGAGCCCCGAGTGTCTCAACTAGATAAAGAGTGATAACGATGCAGACTGTTTCAAAGGATACCCCTTTTATCACCGAAAGTAGGGGGCGCGACTTAGATATTGGAGATGTGGCACCGATAAAGGGGGCACGATTAGTCTGCCGAAACCAGTATAAAAGGTAGTTCAACCCCTCCGGTAAAGAGGTTACGATCTCTCGTTTTTACATATTATCTTTCTTTCTCACCACCAATCCGGACAACCTACTAACTTGAGTGTCGGAGTGGACTCCGCCGGACCCCTGCTGGCGTGCCCCCTAACGCTTGTGTTACTTTCGCAAGACCCCTCAAGTTCCTCATCGACATAATCATCTCCGCCGGGGCTAAGCCTCAGTGACTTGTCATCGCCGACGACTCCTTCCGGAACAAGGAGTATTTTGAATATATGAAAAATAAAAGAATAATTGAGGAGTTTAATTGATGAGGGGAGTAGGGAATGAAAATAGAAAATTCTCTCATTTTTATTCGCATTGACACATATCAAACAGTGTCAATTGGAATGATTAACATCGATTCTCATTCCCTATTCCTTATTATCCCAAATCAAACGCCCCTCAACTTTATTAAATACATAGAGTATTTTTTATATTAATTTTTTTAACAATTTGATTAATTATTTAAATTTGATTAAAACTATTTTAATTTGATAGATTCGCCATAAAATTATTATAGGAATGATAAATGGACTGTTATAATATTTAAAAAATTACGAAAGCATCGTTGCCCCGCATCTACTCATAATTATGACAGTTACATCGTTGGTATTATAATAATACCAAAATGAGAGTGCATTCGATATAAAATACATTTTGAGATGTTCTTTTATTTTAATTTTTTATTAAACACACCATTTTTGACAATTCATACAAGCGGCTTTTTGATTTTGTACAAATAAACCAACAAAAAAAAATACACTAAAAGAGAGATCATCAGGTTCGCTAAAGAAACAAGTGATTAGCCAAAGTACAAACAAGAAGCAAGGGTACTGGGCCTACTGGCAGTTCTCACATTTCAGACCTCATTCTTGCAACCCCTTTACAGGAGGGGTTGCCTTAATGCTGACAACTAACTTCTCAGTGGCAGCTTCAATAGCAGATCGCCCGATTCTGTCCTCAATTATCAAGCTTTTAGCTAAATCTTAGTTTTTATAAACACGATGATTTTTTTTTTAAAATTTGTATCATATATTCAATATTCTAAATTTAGGAATAATCAATCCGAATTATCATAATAAATCAAAAAGTGATTATAATGGATGATCAATTAATTCAGTATTTTTAGATAAGTTGTTCTTTAATAAAAATTTATATGATAATTTACCTGATTGATATGTTCGATGGCAATTAAGAGAGGGACCCTGCGGCCGGCAGCATCAATCAGCGTGTCTATCAGTCAGCCTTCACATTCTCTTGTCATTTTGCTGCATGTCATTCCCTGGCATTCTAAGCTGATTGATTTGTCACCCTCATGAAGATGGCCTGTTTTGATTCGAATCTCATCGACCTTTTCCCCATTACCAGTCGCTTGTTCCTTCCTCCCTGTCATTCTGTCCTACTCGCCTTGGCTTGGTCTGCTCTTCTCTTGGTGCTTTTCGAGGGAGAAGCAGCTAGGCCTGCAAAGACATTCCTTCCTTCCTCCCCTCCTCTGCCTTGCCTTCCTCTCTCCCTCACCACTTCAATCTGTGTCTCTGCAATAATTTTTGTTTTGAGTGCTCTGCTCTTTTTCTTAATTTTTTTTTTTTTGGCTTATGTCCCTCTCATCATGTCAAAATAATTCCATATATCATATAGCTAGATTTATAACAGAAAAAACACACACACACAAAATAAGTGTGCATGACTTATGTTTATAGTTTCAATTCAAATGAATGCTCATGGGGAGAGACGCCGATGATAAAAGAGTGAAATTAAAGAAACACGGGTCAAGAATCTCGAAATGCAGTTCACTGATAACCAGTGAAACCGAGTTGATAAAAGAATAAGTTCAAAGGAATTAAAGACATGCAGTCCTTAGTTTAGTTTAGTTTGATATATGTGATTAAGTTTTGTGAATCTAAAATGTTCCTGCTTCAAGAACCTCACGAATTGATCCGTTGGTGACTTGGTGAAGACGACAGATGAGTCAACTATCCTATTAGAGATGCGAGGAAAGGGAGACTTCAAGGGGCTGAACTTTTTTCCGGAACACCTGAGGTTGGACAAAGATTCAAGAAGAAGGTTAGAATGACGCTGGAAGTGTCCTGACGCTCAAGTCAAAATTAATGAGAGATTAATAAAGATTTTTAGAGAGTTTTTAAGATTAGAAAAACTTGTCCCTTATGGATTTTTTGGATATCTTTTTATACTTCTTAAATTGACTGTTCATCTTATTTGGCATTAATGATCCTTTAATCATTGATATAGATCGATATTAATTCCTTCGATGCATTAGTTGTTGTCTGCATATTAATGCCTCCATATTATCTCCATTGATTCCTTAAGTTACTAAGGTTTGTCGTGGGCCTTTATTTATGAAAATTGGCGGCTACTTATGGCAAACGGTGATCTTTAAGGATCATTTAAGGGGGCGTTTGGTTCAAATTTATTAATCGGAATGGTAATGGGATTCATTGAGGGGTCAATGGGAATGGGAATCATGATTCCATTAGTAGTGTTTGGTTCAAATCCTGGAATGAAAATTATTGTCATTGATGATGTTTGGTTCAGTTTAACTTTAGTAATGGGAATCCATAAAAATGTAGAGAGAGAAAGTAATATAGAAAATATTGAGAAAAAGTAAAAAATAAAGATAAATAAATTATAATAAGAGGGGTAGAGAGAGAAAGTGATATTGAAATTATATAGAGAGAAAACGAGATGAGAGGGTAGAGAGAGAAAGGGATATAGAAAATGTAGAGAGAGAAAGTGATATATGAAATATACAGAAAAAATTATAAATTATGATAAGAGAAGTAGAGAGAGAAAGTGATTAACAAAATAAACAGAGAGAGAATGAGATGAGAAAGATAGAGAGAGAAAGTGATATAGTAAATATTGAGAGAGAAAATGATATAGAAAATATAGAGAAAAAGTGATATAGAAAATATATATAGTGAGAAAATGAGATGAGAGAGGTAGAGAGAGAGTGATATAAAAAATGCAGAGAGAGAAAGTAATATAGAAAATATAGAGAAAAAGTAAAAATAAAGATAGATAAATTATAATAAGATGGGTAGAGAGAGAAAGTGATATTGAAATTATATAGAGAGAAAGTGATATAGAAAATGTAGAGAGAGAAAGTGATATATGAAATATACAAAAAATTGATAAATAATGATAAATAAATTATGATAAGAGAGGTAGAGAGAGAAAGTGATTAACAAAATATATAGAGAGAGAATGAGATGAGAAAGATAGAGAGAGAAAGTGATATAGAGAATGTAGAGAGAGAAAGTGATATAGAAAATATAGAGAAAAGTGATATAGAAAATATAAAAAAAAAAGTGAAAAATTAAGATAGATAAATTATAATATGAGAGGTAGAGAGAGAAAGTAATATTGAAAATAAATAAATAGAAAATGAGATAGAAAGGTAGAGAGAGAAAATAATAGAAAATATAGAGAGAGAAAAGAATAAATATGTAGAGAGAAATTTTAAAATGTAGAGAGAGAAAATAAAATGGGATAATATAAAATGAAATAGTAAAATGAAATATAAAAAATAAAAAAGGAGTGTTTTGGATATATGAAAAGGAAGGAATGATTGAGGAATTTGATTGATGAGGGGGGAGTAGGGAATGAAAATGAGGGAATGATTCCCTTATTTTCATTCCCATTGACACTTACCAAACAGTGTTAATGGGAATGATTACCATCCATTCCCATTCCCTAGTCCCTATTACCCCAAACCAAATGCCCCCTAAGAGAACTTTAGGTAACTAAGACAGGAGTAGACCCATGTGACCAATATGCCTTGGTCAGTCTTGCATTCGGTCAGTGGACTCCGCTCAGAGAGTCATCATAGCCAGTCGGGGCAAGTTATTTCTTCAAAATTCCCGCCTTGGTCGAGGTAAGCACACATAAACACAGACCTTGACCTTCAAGGGAACACATGGAGGCTTACCCATGCCAGTCGAGCCCCCTCTTAAGTAAAAGTTGGATATTTGCGACGACAAATTCTATTATAGATACCTATAAAATTGTCGTAAAGTCCTTAATTCTATGATAGTGGTATAGTATTGCGAACATTTATCGTGGTTAATTTTATCACGATCGAGCAACTTTAGCGATAGTCTTTTTCTCTGTCTCAAAGTTTTCAGTCTGCCATTGTTAGGATACATGGTTATCATGACACATTCAACTACTGCTCTTCCACAAAGTCCCGGCCACTTGGGTACATTTGCCTCTAGTTGTCAGTAACAAAGCTTATCACTGAGACTTTAAAGTTAACCAAACCTAAAAACACCCGTTTGCTACTTCTGCAAACACATCCAATTGTCATCTGGCTAGAATACCGAATTAGTGAAGGAACACTAAGACTTTAAGGTTTGTGCTTGCTAGAATATCGGACAATATCTCCCCTGTACGATGGACAAATTGGGACATCTATACATAACTCTCACACATATGATGACTCAACCATCACAAATATAAAATAAACTCACAGCCACGTAGTTAATATCGTTAAAAACAATAAATAAATAGTAGAGAGTCTATATCCAAAATAAAACTCAAAAATAAATCTAAAGACCAGCACCAAATTAAACATAAGTCTATTGAGAAAAATGAACATTAGTCTATGAAATAGATACGTAACTAATAAAAGTGCAGAAATAAAGTAACTGCAGAAAATAACACTACAACAAACTTCAAAACGAATCGACGCTGTGGGATTGATAACTGAATCTTCTCCTGGCTCTAAGTAATACATCTATCTGCTACCTGAAACAAAAGTAGATGGTGAGGGTGGTGAGTCCGAGCGGGCTCTGCGAGTATAAGAGTAGATAAACGCTTGACATAATAAAAAGATATATCAAGCAAAAGAAACAACAGTATACAGTCTCTAAGAAATAGAATAGTAACTAGGCATGTATGAAATAGAGTGATAACAGAATATCAAAATATACATGCATGTCAATCAAATGCAATAATCATAGCTCATATAAATGCAGCAAACACAAGAAAATACAAAATGTAATAAATGCATATGATACAATGCATGTGTCACCCCTGACGCCAGTCAAGCCGCCATCACATCACATCTATGTGGCTGAGTGGGTAGGGTTGTGACAATTGTACACACTCCAACGAATACCACTAGTATATGTGGTTGAGTGGACAGGATGCTGGGGAGCCAACTACTCCAAAGACCCCAGGAAAAAGGGAGAACCACCAACATCTCTGATATCCCTCGAAGACAACGGTGAGGGTGTCAACTACTTGCCTACAACTCCAACATCCATTATCCATGAGTAGTCGAGTGTGACCTAATAGGACAGTTGCTCGCACTCTTGCAACTACTACGATGAGTGGTTGAGTGGACAGAGCAACTAAATGACCGACGACGACCTAACCAAATGAAAGTCGATGCTCGTCAGCATGCAACTATGCAGATATGGTGCATGATACGAAATGATCAAACAACTAGGTAACAACAATACAACGATATGATCAATAAATATCAAAATCACCAAACATGCAACTAAACTACTAGGTAGGGTATCTCTAATGTCAACCAACTCTAGCTGTGTTTAATAACCATTTTAAGTACTCGCGTACAAGCGGTACTTTACAGAATAGAAATCAACGGCGAGACTGTATGGATATAAAATACGATTAGCTTGAAGATCAAGCATAGAAGGTATCAACGGACGATATCAAACACAAAGGACAAGGTGAAGCGGTTCTACTCAGAAATCAAACAACTATGTATTTGTGATCAATGATCTACAAGAATACAAAGGAGAAGTACCCGCCTTATTTGTAGGGCGTATCCAAGTTATCCTCTCACATTTAGAAGTTCAATGCAAATAAATCAACGTCCTGTGCCAAGATCAAGATTTAGCTGTTTATAAGATTAATAAAGTAAAACTAAACTATTCACTAAACATAACAAGAATCAAACCTTAGCAAAACTTAAACCATTGTGTTACAAGGGTAGCTCACGGTGAAACTCATAAGCACTTAACCAATTCTTAATCCAACCAGAACTCCCAACTAACACCCAATTACACTACGTATCACACGACACAATGTTGTGCTCGCAATGCCCAAATTGTGGCTAATCGAAATCCAAAACAGAAATCAATCTGCAGAAACAAATAATCATACAGTTTAATCAAAACCACATAGGAAATCTAATTCAAGTCTCCAAGCTAACACAGTAACATCATTCTTATCAAACTAATCCATGTCTACCAAGCTACAACCAACTCAGGAACAGTGACAACTCACGTCACACAAACCAACAACATTAGCCGCCCTTAATCCTACTAATCCACCTCAATCCATGCAAACACACTCACAACAATCCGACCACAATATCACAAGGCTAGAGCTACATTTCTAATTCAATAGCATATCTCCAAAGATCAAATACAGAACAAAAACAACCAACGGTGCTATCAAGAAGTAGAAATTTAAACAAAGCTCCATCCAAACAAAGAACTTCAAAACCCACAAAGCAAGGCAAAACGACCACTTGTCAAGCTATCCACCCAGATCACCAAGGTTATCCACACAACACACAACTCATCCCAATTAAACCCTAACTCAACAAATCCTTACCTGAGCTTTTTGCCGGCGTTGGATCTCGACCGCGTGGAGTACTGAAGGATTGCGTGCAAGAGAAGAAGAGGGCGGCGATGAACTCCCCTCCCCGCACGACGATGCCCACTAGGAGGAGAACGTGGCGTCGTGTAAAACCCGAGAGAAGAAGAAGTTACGGAAAGGGAAGAGGGAGGGATCACTGGCGTTGAAAGCTCCCTGAGGTGGAACCTCGCCGTCGACTCGCTCTCGCACGGAGAAGAGGGCGGCGATGCCGACAGGCTTGAGGTGGAAGAAGAAGGTGGCGTCACGAGATGGTGATGCCGCCGAACGAAATCGTGTGGAGGAAGAGGAGGAGAGGGATTCGGCGGCGCAATGGAGAACCTCTCGCGCGGTGGTTTGGCGTCGAGGAAGAAAACGGGGGAGGAAATGAATTAAAGGAGGAATTTAGGGCTTTTTATGGATTTGTTGGCATTTTGCAAAAAGGCCCTCCAAATTCTAGTATTTACAAACTGCTCTATAAATTATGATTTTTAATTTTAGTCCTCCGAAAATTTCATATTTGACACCCCATGTCCTCAAACATGTCTTGTTGTTCCAAACGAGGATCCTCGTACCCTCCTCATTTCTCATGATTAGCCTTCACATCAAGAAGTTCCCACAAAGTCCTCTGGCACATAACACAAGTGACAAGGTATGAGCGGCACAAACAAGAGCATCTGAGATCAATTCTAAGTGATGTGACAAATATGGGAACCTGCACATGACGTAGCCAAGTTACAAGTCAAATTACTAGGTTAAAAGTCAAGTTGGGGTGTAAGTAAAGAGATCGACTTGGTCTCCTGACCTCTCAATTTAATCACCTTTCGGTTCCTCGAACTATGTCGCACCCGACCACTCTAGCTCGGCCTCCCGACCTCTTAGTCAAGTAACCTTTTGGCTCCTTGATCTCTATCGCACTAACCTCTCAATCTTGGTCTCCGCAACCTCTCAAATCTACTAGTGCCAGACACCTCCGGATGCTAATGGGGAACATGGATACTAAGATAAATGGAGAACGTAGCAAAGGAGTGGTGGTGTACATGGTAACACCACAACTCGAACATGGGGTTCATGCTCCTTCTCGGGAGAAGGTATAAAAGGAGTCATGCTTTGGCGAGCGCAAGTACATGTTGGGGATTGGTGCGCCGGCTAGAGGGGGTGAATAGTCGTTCACCCACTTCTTCACTCGTTCTTCCTATACGGTTAGTTTGCGCAAGCGGAATAAAATAAACTAAAACTAACGCAAAGGAAGACAACCCAATTTAACGTGGTTCGGAGATAAAGCTCCTACTCCACGGCTGTCCGTAAGGTGGACGATCCCGATCCGTTGGTGAATAAGTCCCCGGAAGACCTCCGGCTAGCTCGTGTAGCTCCTTGTGGGTGGAGAAACCTCACTACAACTCGCACAAGACCTCTGAGCTCAAAAACTACTAATTGACATTTAACCAAAGCCAATTTCATCAACCCTAGCCAGTCAAACCGAGCTCCCTTAAATAGAGCTCGTGGCTGAACTAGCCGTTACTTACCAGTCGACTGGTGCCAACACCAGTCGACTGGTTCCAACTAAATCCGAACGTTAATATCCCAACGTTTGAATTGTCAGCCGACACTAGTTGACTGCACAGAAGATCAGTCGTCTGATCTTTCTGTGCCAACTATTAGTCGACTGATCCAAGCATCAGTCGACTACCCAAACCCTAAACCTAGGATTTCACTTCTCGAGTACAATTCACTCAGCACTCGGACCCTCACGACTCAATTAACTCTTTACCTAGCAGCCTCGACCTGTTGCCTTCAAGCCTTCTTCGACTTTGGCTCTCGTCCCTCAGATGCATACGAGCCCGCGACTCATCCTCAGGTCATCCTTCGTGTATGCCTCGAAGTGTGCTTCCCTCGGCTCATCGTTCCTGCTTTGTCCACGGTCCCAGGGACGCATACAAGCCCATGGCTTGTCTCCTCGTGCCATCCTTTACCGGACCCGAAGTCGTCCAGCTAAGCCTATGTGTATCCTGCAAACCTGCACACTCACATACACATATCAAATATAAGGGTAAACCTAACTGAAACTCTTTGTCCAAATATCAAAACACATGGTCACTCCAGACCATAGATTGCGTCAATAGTACACACACATATGCATCGAAACTTAATTACTTTCAAAGGTTTCTTCCAACCACCCCACTTCTTATAGGGATCTCTATGCGAAAAACACTTAAAACCACAGCAAAAATGAGACCTCTTCAAGTAATCCATGCAAAATAAAAACTTGTACGAAGTTCGATTTATATAACTAAGGGTTATACCTTTGGTACACGCTCTTCGCTTATCTCGTTGGTCCTCGGTTCGTTGGATCTCTTGCATTTTCAAGTCTCCATGCTTCTAGTAGTATCTACACGAACACGATCTTGGCTTCGGAGAAGAATTATCTTAGTTGTGTTAGCAACTAGGAGTAGTTCACAAAGCACAAAAACCAAACACACCAAAATGGAGTTTTGGCCAAGTGGGAGAGGAAGAGGAAGAAGGGAAGAAAATGACATACCAAAATGGAGTTTTGGCCAAGTGGGAGAGGAAGAGGAAGAAGGGAAGAAAATGACACTTAATCATGATGTAATTTTCGAAAATTTACTTATATCCATCTCATGAATATGAAGGGATTTGTCTCTTGAGCTTCTCATCACATTGAAGCTAATAAACACAATTAAACACATGTTTCTCATTTTGGCTTTTCAACTTCTCTTCATCCTAATAATAAATTCATTTAACATTTTAATGAATTATTAGCTTATCTAATTGGTTGTGTCTAATCTTAATGAGTCTTACTCAAATTATACCTAATTTTATAATCCAATTGGATTCATTTGAGTCCAACTCAATTAATCCAATTCGGATCACATTTTAGTCAAACTAAATTAATCGATCAATTTCCGAAGCACATGTCCTTTGTGTGTGACCCAATAGATTCTCGTAACGTTGGCAATGTGTCTAAACCGCTTTAGACAAATAAACAATGAGTGGTATCTAGCAATGCATCATTGCTACCCAAATGACGAAAAAGTCGAGATTCGACTTAACCTCCGTGACTATTATCTCGTATGACTTTGTCATTCTATCCTCGATATCTAGATTGATCAATGAGGAATAGGTCATGTCATTCTCAATATCAATCTTTGTGATTCTTGATCCCCAAGTAGATTCACTCAAGCAAATGAGCTCAATATCTCATATTGACTCATTTGAGCATGCCCATGTATTTAGTGGCCCTACTCGATCAAGGAACCCATAGATATCACCCCCGTTATATGAGAAGGATAGATCTCATCTACATCACTCACATACCTTGGTATAATTTGTTGCATACCTAGTGATCGCCTTTGTAGTCCACCTTGTTACAGGTGGCGTTTGACGATATCATAGTACACAACTTCTTATGTAGGGAACCGTAGTGACTTTATGCCTAAGGACTATTCATGCTAATAGTCACATGAGAAAGTTTATGATACTCATATAACGATCCATGAAACTTTCTCATGGCGGGTCAATTCAATATACATCTAGAATCTATACTCATGTGTTAACTTGATATCTCATATCCATGACTTGTAAGATTAAGGGGACGCTTGATATATATTCGACAACATGAATGGTAATGATTTTGATTGAGGGGTTTATGAGTTTAGTGATAACCTAGTGGGGTTGGGTTAAAAAATCAAGGGTATCATATCCATATTTTGATTCCGATTCTCGTATACCAAGCATTATAAATGGGAGTGAAATAGATTTCATTCTCATTCCTGCCTTCTAAACTAGCTTACCAAGCGCCCCCTAAGTTATCAATTGACCTACATACTAGTCTCCGCATTAATATTGTCCTTAAATATTAATACTTGGCTAGGAATTGTTAAGAGTAATGTTCTCTACATCATCTCACTATTAATTCATCTATTAATATAATGTAGATAAGAAACAACTACCCAAAGACATTATTATGCTTATTCATTGAGCACAATCATAAAATAAATATAATAATCAAACTTTATCTTTATTAAATAGAATATGATACAAATTGTTCCTAGACAATCATCTTATAATTAGCTCTAGGGCTATCACTAACACTTCTAACATAGCATCGGAGTGGTTGTATTAAGCTTAACCTCGACCCTAATTCTAATCTCTTTTTTTAGTGTTATAGAGATCTCAAAAGCTTTGTTCTTCCCAGATCACCCAGGAACCTATCCATAACAGTTGCTCTTCGATGACTAACCCAGCAACGATTTTAGATAGGAATAGCAAACAAGGGCATTTTCCCTGCGTGATTAATTCTCAAAAAATCGAATGTGTGTGTGTGTGTTAAATATGCCAAACTTGGAGGGGATTTTACAAAAAAATGCAAAACTATGTATTTATATATGTAAATAGCTTTTGAAAATCCCTAAATTCCCTCCTCTCCGGCGTGAACTGCTTGAGCCCGAACCGCCACCCTCTTCTCCGCTTCGACGATCCTCTTCCTTCTCCTCATCGCAAACCATGCGACGTCGCAAGCCCTAACTCCTCATCTTCTCCACACGATCACCGTCTTCCCCTCCTTGTGATCGCTCAGCGCCTTCTCTCTTTCGAGTTGCTGCGTCGATCATCGCCCACAGCGCCACCTTCCCCATTTTCCAACATAGCCACGAGTTGCGGCCACCAAACTTCATCCCTGTCGTGAATCCTTGCCGGCGCAGGTAAACAATTTCTTCACATAGTGTTAAAATACCTAAAACAAAAAGGGGCCTTTCGGAATTTGCCAAGAGCAGAGGGGCTATTGGCAAAAAGACACGCCACTTATAAGTTTCGATCTAACCTATTTCCTGCGCCGCAGCCATCCTTTCCTCTTTTCTTCATTCTCTACATCAAGCCCTAAGCCGCAGCACGCGTCTTCGATCCCAGCTCTTCTCTTTGCCTTCCGCCGCAGCCAGCCGAGCGTCTGACCGAAACACTTCATCGCAAGCCCTAAGTCGCCGCCAAGCAATCTTAGCGCATCGACCTCCTCTTCTTCTTCAATCTCATGGGTTTCGACTCGTGATCTTCTTCCTCCGGCTTCGGTCTTCGTCGAGCCTTACAGTGGGCGATCGATCAGGGTCACGGAGCGACGAGTCTGCTCCTTTTCTGACCTCGTCGGAGCGAGACCTTGCCGATTTTCTTTATCCCTCTTGACTACTGGTGAGTCCCTTACCTCGATCACGTATCGGATTGGTGAGGGTAGTTGATTTGATTGGATGAAGAGCTGAGGGTTGATGTTTGGTTCCAGGTGGTGGCTGGGTCTTGAGTTCATTTGATCGGCTACCGGGATTGCCGGATTTGGAGCCAAGGACGCCATTGACATCTGAGGTAAGGAGCAAAGTAGCTTGGATCTTGTAATTGACATCTTCTTAGTTCTAAATAGCTGCTATCTTCTCCATCTGTATTGGTTTTGGTTTCTGTTTGATACCGTGAGGTGGGCTGCTGAGTGTTTGATTTCGATGAGTTTGTTAGCTTGGATTACGGTTGTTAGGTGTTCTGTGGAATTTAGTTTGATCTGGCTCTGTTAATGCTTGGTTTATGCTATGCGATGGTGAGTAGGTTCTTGAGGCATTTGGATTTGATGAGTATTTTGTTGTACCGGGTGTTATATTTCTGATTAGATTGTGAGATTGAGAATTTCCTAGGGTTTCCTTGGTTGATTCTTTTGTTTCCGTGGGCAACATATGGAGAGGGGCTCAAGGAAGCTTAATCGGAATTTTAGGTGGGGCTTGGGCTAAACCTAAATTCATCTAGATTCAATACATGAGATTAGCCATTTAATTAGAGTTAATTAAATGACTTCGGTAGTAGGATAACCCTAAAATGACTTAGGGATTTTGATTAGCTAGTTACTTTGTGCATATAGCTAATATTATATTTGATGCAGGATATTGAGTGTCGCGGCTATCTTCATCACGGCTATTATTTTTGGATGGGGGATCTCGGCGCTTGGACTTCTTCGTATCGAGGCGGGTACCTCTTTTATGCATAGCTAGACATAGTTAGCAGTAGGGATACCTGATATTTTTTTTATCTCCGTGCTTTTGCTTCTGTAGTTGTATCCGTTAGGTTTACTGCTTACTATATCTGTATGGATTGATGATGCATAGTTTACCTTATACCTTACGCTAGGATTTAGGTATTGGTGCATACCGGTTATCTGGACTACTGCATATCATGTAGATGACAGTAGGGATAGATAGTGGTTGATGCATGGGATAGAGACATGTATCATTATTGCACGTAGCATAGGGGACGACCTTTGACTCCCTGGAGGTTGAGATGGGTCGTCGTACTTGCTACTCGTCCTACCTATCCGATGATAGCAAGGGACGTTTAGAGCGTTACTTCACCCGATGGTGGGGTACGTTTATGGTCTCCGACCCTACCCATTCGGTCTCGCGTGTGCATTATCGACCGTCTGTTCGTGCAGGGAAGACCAGGTCACAGCCCTACCCATATGGTCCCGCGTGTGCATTATTGACCCAGGCGTCAGGGGTGACCCATGCTGCATCATGAGCATACTGTGCATTGATGCATATGATTGTGTTTGCTGCACTTGATTGCTGCACTTGGTTGACATGCATACTACTGGGTTTGGGATCGACGCAGGTAGGTATGTAGTTACTTTACTGCTTATGGTTCAGTTCTGCATTTTTCTTACTGCAGTTATCTTCAGTACTGTGATAGATAGATTGACGGTGACTTACTGCTATTATTTCTTCCTATGCACATTTGGCTGTATTCGCTGAGTTCTTAGGACTCACCCCGTTGGCTATATTTTTCTCTTATCAGGATGATCGTCTGGATTGTTCAGCAGCCTGTCCCAGTTCATGTGTCTCCGAGACGATTTTCGCCTGTCTTTTGGTTAGGGTACATGTTGGTACCCGTTTCTTTTATTCATTGTATTTCTTTTCATTTCCGCTGTTGGTATGTTATACTCTTTTGTGACGTCTATGTTACAGCAGGATAGTTGTACTTTTGTGTGCCATGGAGGCCTCGATTTTGTTTTGGTTTTGTCGTAAGTCGTACCGGTACGCAGCCTTGTCGTCGTTTTCGTTTCTGTTAATTGCAGACGGTTGTTCCAGCCCTATAGGCTGAGGTACAATCATCTGGGATGGTCGTAGAGGTTAGGTTTCCGAATTGTCCGTCGGTCGAGGGAGTGGCAGTCCGGTCGGTATCGGACGAGCGGCTTCTCGGGGCGTGACAATTTTTGGTATCAGAGCCCAGGTTCTCGAGATATCTTGTGGTCTTATGGGTGTTTCCCAGATTTTGTGTCGGAGTCGTTTTCTCGATAGACGTTATTGGGACATGGCGGCGACGGGATATCTCCAGACGATCATGAAGTTATGGTAAGATCTTGTTAGTAGTTATGAGAATAACGGTAATAATGATTGGGTCATATCTCTGCAGGTATGCCCCGTCGTCGTGTCGAGCTGACCCCGCCTCGGCCCCGTGGTGGCCCTCGGCGACCATCACGTCGGTTGACTCGGGAGCCTACGGGAGATGCGACTATCGGAGCAGAGGCGGAGTCTCCAGAGAGACGACCTGTGGTTGATGCTGGACGACGTAGACAGACGTCTCCGGGCCAGAGGCTACCATCACCGAGGATCCCTTCGCCGTTTCCGACAGCGGTTCCAGTCGCACCCCCGATAGTGCCTCCTGTCGCCACCCCGGTTGTTCCTTCCGTAGCACCCCCGGTGGTACCCGCTACGGTACCGTCCGCAGAGCAGTCAGCATCGCAGCCGATCCAACTAGTACTACAGACGCTACAGCAGTTGATTCAGACTTTGCAGCCGGTGTTAGCTCCTACTCATCCGGCACCTCTGCCGGCTCAGACAGTACCTCTGGAGGGGCAGACATGCGGAGCGTCGGGACAGACAGCGCAGTCAGTACCCCCGGCGATGCAGCCAGTCGCCTCACCCGTACCACCTGCGGTACCAGCGGCCCCTGAGGGCCGGATCATGGATAGATCACGGATTCCAGCATTGGCTGCATCCGTGAAGGGCAGGTTCACACTTGTTCCACGGAGGGACCGATCCGGGCGTAGCCCAATCATGGCTTAGCACTGTGGAGGATACCTTCTCATATATGTCCTGCTCCGACTGGGAGAAGGTTGGCTTGGCGACCTACCACATGCGAGAGCGGGCCACGACCTGGTGGACGGCTCAGCAGACCATCTTTGGCGAGCTGCCGATTACATGGGATATGTTCAGAGCGGCCTTTCGACAGAAGTACCTTCCCGCAGCATATCAGATGACTCATCGTGAGCAGTTTCTGCATCTCCAGCAGGGGGATCGGACAGTATTAGAGTATGATGCGGAGTTTAACCGCTTGGCGGAGTATTGCCCCCTGTTAGTCGCAGACGATGGGGAGCGGAGGATGCATTTTATTCGAGGGCTGGCCTCGAATATTCAGCTTCAGCTGTCCACCTGCGACATTACGTCATACCGACAGGCGCTAGAGCGAGCCCTTATCATTGAATCTACTCAACAGCGACTGTTCGGGGACAAGAAAAAGGATAAGCAACCTGTTCCTGGCGCAGCACAGCCTCAGCCACAGCAGACCTCGCGGAAGCGGGGCAGGCAGAGCCAGCCAGAGCAGGATATTTCTGGGGCTACATCTGGGTCTCAGAAATCCGGACATACGACGACGGACTCCTCCCAGACTTCTCAGCATGATCGAGGCCCACGTTAGACACCGTTGCATGCAGTGTGGTTCCAGGAGCATGATAGGTCGAGTGTACCCTGGCGCAGGCGGTTTGCTTCACTGTCAGTTCCCGGACATAGGAGTCGCGATTGTGCTCGGAAGGGCACAAGATACAGCATCCGGAGTCGCATCACAGGGAGAGCGTGCGGTCCGGCACGAGCACAGCGCGGGGGACGGGGGTCACGGACTTCTTCGCGGACTCAGCCGACCGCCCCTCCGCCCGTGCATGTGTACTATATGTTCGGGCAGGGCCCCGAGCATACTTATTCATCAGCGATCCCTCAGCACCCCGTTGTGGAACCGCAGCAGCAGTCTCATATCGGACATCAGCCGCGATGTATCTGGCTCATCAGTCTTCCAGAGTTTCTACACCACAGCCTCCATCGGTACCTGCTTTACCCCCACCGCCACCTGAGACGGGTCGAGTGTATGCACTCACCCGAGAGGAGGCTCAGAGAGCTGATGGTTCTGTTTTCGAGGTACCGTTTCCCTTTATGCGCATTCTGCAGAGTTACTTATTGATACTGGTAGTACCTATTCCTTTATATCACGGCTGTTCTTGAGCAAAGTCTGTAGGTTACCGACGATTAGGGCACAGCCTTTGTCTGTGTCCCTACCTTCCGGAGAGGTATTGGAGGTCACCCAGGAGGCCAAGGGGTGTCCTCTAGATTTTGGTGATGTCATCCTTACCGTGGATCTCTCCGTATTGGATATGATCGAGTTTGACATCATCCTTGGCATGGATTGGCTGACGGCCTCCCATGCTACTGTCGATTGCCATTCGAGGGTGGTCACATTCCGACCTCCTGGCCAACCCTCGTGGGATTTCCTTGGCATTCGGGATGATGGTATATCGGTTATCACCGCTCTTCAGGCTCAGAGGCTTCTGTCACAGGGATGCCGGGGATTTCTGATTTCATTGATCAGTACAGATGTCAGTGGCAGTCCTCAGATCTCAGATGTTCCTGTGGTCCGAGAATTTTCTGATGTCTTCCCAGAGGAGCTACCAGGGTTGCCTCCCAGGAGACAAGTGGAGTTTTCTATTGAGCTGATTCCGGGGACAGCGCCGGCATCAAAGGCTCCATATCAGATGGCACCGAAGGAGCTGGATGAGCTGAAGGTTCAGCTCCAGGAGCTATTGGACAGGGGTTTCATCCGACCGAGCGTATCCCCATGGGGTTCTCCGGTATTATTTGTGAAGAAGAAAGATGGCTCTATGCGACTTGCATCGATTATCGGCAGTTGAATGCAGTCACTATTAAGAACAAGTACCCCTTACCTCAGATTGATGATCTGTTTGACCAGTTGAGAGATACATCAGTGTACTCAAAGATAGATCTGCGATCAGGTTATCATCAGCTGAGGGTCAGAGATTCTGATATCCAGAAGACAGCGTTTCGTACCGATACGGGCACTATGAGTTTGTGGTGATGCCATTTGGGCTCACCAACGCGCCGCAGTGTTCATGGATCTCATGAACCGGGTATTCTTGGAGTACTTAGATCGGTTCGTCATTGTATTTATCGACGACATTTTGGTCTATTCTCGTTCGTCAGAGGAGCACGCTCAGCACCTTCGCATTGTCTTGGAGACTCTTCGGCGGGAGCATCTATATGCGAAGTACAGTAAGTGTGCTTTCTGGTTATCGTCCGTGGGCTTTCTCGGCCATATTGTGTCCAGCAGGGGCATTTCTGTCGACCCACAGAAGATTGAGGCTGTCACCGGTTGGGAGCAGCCTAAGTCAGTTCACGAGGTGCGCAGCTTTCTGGGCTTAGCTGGCTATTATCGACGCTTCGTCGAAGGGTTTTCTAGTATTGCCGCTCCACTGACACGCCTGACCAGAAAGGGTGTGAAGTTTGTCTGGACCGAGGCATGCGAGATCAGCTTTCAGGAGCTGAAGCAGCGGCTTGTATCTGCGCCAGTTCTAGTATTGCCTTCCGGAGAGGATGGTTTCACCTTGTATACCGATGCATCTCTTCTGGGACTGGGCGCAGTGCTCATGCAGCATGGACGGGTGGTCGCTTATGCTTCTCGGCAGCTCAAGGAGCATGAGAGAAACTATCCTGTTCACGATTTGGAGTTGGCTGCTATTATTTTTGCGCTGAAGATCTGGAGGCACCTTCTTTACGGGATCACCTTTGAGATCTTCACGGACCACCGGAGTCTTCAGTATCTCTTCACTCAGCGAGAGCTGAATCTTCGACAGAGGAGATGGATGGAGTTCCTGAAGGACTATGATTGCACCATTGGCTACCATCCTGGGAAAGCCAATGTGGTAGCGGACGCACTGAGTAGGAAGACTAGAGCAGTATTAGCCTGTCAGCGGGTGATTGTCACCGAGTTGATACAGAGTTTTTCAGAGTTGGGATTAGAGGAGCGGTCCCAGACAGAGAGGGGTTTGTTGGTGACTATGGTTGCACAGTCAGCTATTAGGTCCAGGATCAGAGAGGCACAGGCCAGTGACCCGCATCTGCAGTCTCTGGGTAGTCGCATTTCCGTCGGGCAGCCTTCTGACTTTACGCGGGACGATGAGGGCATCCTGTTTTTCCGAGGGAGACTATGTGTGCCAGCGTCACATCCAGTCATGGAGGAGTTGTTACAGGAGGCTCATCGTTCGCGGTACGCTATACACCCAGGCGGTACCCGGATGTATCGGGATTTGAGGCGTTCCTATTGGTGGAACAACATGAAGAGGGACATTGCGAGTTTTGTTGCTAGATGTCTCGTCTGCCAGCAGGTTAAGGCAGAGCACCAGAGACCTGCTGGGTTACTTCAGAGGATTCCCATTCCCGAGTGGAAATGGGAACACATTACGATGGATTTTGTGGTGGGACTGCCCAGGACTAGGAGGGGTCACGATGCGATTTGGGTGATCGTTGATCGATTAACCAAATCGGCACATTTCTTAGCTATTCGGAGGACGGATTCTCTCGACAGGTTAGCGGAGTTATATTGTCTAGAGATTGTCAGATTGCATGGAGTACCCCTGAGCATTATATCGGACAGAGATCCTCGATTCACTTCCCGTTTTTGGCAGAGCCTACAGAGGGCCATGGGGACAGATCTCCGGTTCAGTACAGCATTTCACCCGCAGACAGACGGTCAGTCAGAGCGTACGATTCAGACATTGGAGGACCTACTGAGATCATGTGTTCTGGATTTCGGAGGTAGCTGGGAGGATCATTTACACTTGGTAGAGTTTGCCTACAACAACGGCTATCATTCGGCGATTCAGATGGCACCGTTTGAGGCGTTGTATGGTAGGCCATGTCGGACACCCATCCTCTGGGAGGAGGTTGGAGAGGCCCAGCTGCTAGGACCAGAGAGGGCTCAGCAGGAGGCAGAGCTTGTACGCACTATTAGACGGAGGATGTCAGAGGCACAGGACCGTCAGAAGAGTTACGCTGATCGGAGACGGAGACCTCTGGAATTCTCGGCAGGCGATCATGTTTTTCTTCGTGTTTCACCCACGAAAGGGGTGAAGAGATTTGGACTTAGGGGTAAGCTAGCTCCGCGGTACATTGGACCTTTCCAGATTCTAGAGAGGATCGGAGCCGTAGCTTACCGTCTGGCACTTCCTCCTTCCTTGGCCGGTGTGCATGATGTGTTCCATGTCTCTATGCTGAGGAGATACGTGGCCGACCCAGCACACATTCTATCTGAGGTACCGGGTTCGCTGCAGCCAGATGCTACCTACGAGGAGGTTCCTGTACGGATCTTGGAGTACGGGGAGCGTCAGCTGCGGAACAAGGCAATCCGACTGGTTAAAGTCGGATGGCAGCACCATTCGGATGCCGAGGCGACCTGGGAGCTCGAGGACACCATTCGAGCTCGCTTCCCCCACTTATTTGTTTGAGGTACGTGTGGGTTTTCATTCAGTACATATATACTGCATATCTCCTGTTCAGTTGATTGGTATTGTATGTTCTTACTTGGTGCTTGTAAATCATAAATTTGGGGACCAAATTTTTGTTAGTGGGGGAGAATGTGAGAATCTGGGAAATTTGGGGGGCTAAAATGCAAAACTTTCGAAATTAAGGGCATGGTTGGGATTTCGAAAAGTTGAATGGGTTTTTCTACAAAAATGTCACCCCTTATTAAGTTTTCTTCTCCCCATTTCTGCGTGACCTAGCTGCAGAAAACACTGCGATCCCATCTCTTCTCTTTGCCTTCCGCCGCAGCCAGCCGAGCGTCTGACCGAAACACTTCATCGCAAGCCCTAAGTCGCCGCCAAGCAATCTTAGCGCATCGACCTCCTCTTCTTCTTCAATCTCATGGGTTTCGACTCGTGATCTTCTTCCTCCGGCTTCGGTCTTCGTCGAGCCTTACAGTGGGCGATCGATCAGGGTCACGGAGCGACGAGTCTGCTCCTTTTCTGACCTCGTCGGAGCGAGACCTTGCCGATTTTCTTTATCCCTCTCGACTACTGGTGAGTCCCTTACCTCGATCACGTATCGGATTGGTGAGGGTAGTTGATTCGATTGGATGAAGAGCTGAGGGTTGATGTTTGGTTCCAGGTGGTGGCTGGGTCTTGAGTTCATTTGATCGGCTACCGGGATTGCCGGATTTGGAGCCAAGGACGCCATTGACATCTGAGGTAAGGAGCAAAGTAGTGGTTGTATGAATTAGGGATCTTGTAATTGACATCTTCTTAGTTCTAAATAGCTGCTATCTTCTCCATCTGTATTGGTTTTGGTTTCTGTTTGATACCGTGAGGTGGGCTGCTGAGTGTTTGATTTCGATGAGTTTGTTAGCTTGGATTACGGTTGTTAGGTGTTCTGTGGAATTTAGTTTGATCTGGTTCTGTTAATGCTTGGTTTATGCTATGCGATGGTGAGTAGGTTCTTGAGGCATTTGGATTTGATGAGTATTTTGTTGTACCGGGTGTTATATGTCTGATCAGATTGTGAGATTGAGAATTTCCTAGGGTTTCCTTGGTTGATTCTTTTGTTTCCGTGGGCAACATATGGAGAGGGGCTCAAGGAAGCTTAATCGGAATTTTGGGTGGGGCTTGGGCTAAACCTAAATTCATCTAGATTCGATACATGAGATTAGCCATTTAATTAGAGTTAATTAAATGACTTCGGTAGTAGGATAACCCTAAAATGACTTAGGGATTTTGATTAGCTAGTTACTTTGTGCATATAGCTAATATTATATTTGATGCAGGATATTGAGTGTCGCGGCTATCTTCATCGCGGCTATTATTTTGGACGGGGGATCTCGGCGCTTGGACTTCTTCGTATCGAGGCGGGTACTTCTGTTTATGCATAGCTAGACATAGTTAGCAGTAGGGATACCTGATATTGATATCTCTGTGCTTTTGCTTCGGTAGTTGTATCCGTTAGCTTTATTGCTTACGATATCTGTATGGAGGGATGATGCATAGTTACCTTATACCTTACGCTAAGATTTAGGTATTGGTGCATACCGGTTATATGGACTACTGCATATCATGTAGATGACAGCAGGGTTAGATAGTGGATGATGCATGGGATAGTGACACGCATCATTATTGCACGTAGCATAGGGGACGACCTTTGACTCCCTGGAGGTTGAGATGGGTCGTCGTACTTGCTACTCGTGTAGAGGCATATGTAGGCGACCTTTGACTCCCCTAGTGGTTGAGATGGGCCGTCAGACCTGCCACATGACCTGTCGTGCAGCCCCGTTGGCGGACCCGGGCACTGCAGCAGGTCCCCTACCTATCCGATGATAGCAGGGACGTTTAGAGCGTTACTTCACCCGATGGTGGGGTACGTTTATGGTCTCCGACCCTACCCATTCGGTCTCGCGTGCACCGCCTCATAGACCGTCTGTTCGTGCAGGGAAGACCAGGTCAGAGCCCTACCCACTCGGTTCGCGTGCACTGCGACCTACACCGACTGGCGTCAGGGGTGACCCATGATGCATCATGAGCATGCTCTGCATCTCTGCACTTGGTTGTGTTTGCTGCAATGATTGTTGCACTTGATTGACATGCATACTACCGGGTTTGGATCGACGCGGGTAGGTATGTAGTCCCTTACTGTTTATAGTTCAGTTCCGCATTTCTGTTTACTGCAGTTATCTTCAGTATTGGGATAGATAGATAGACAGTGACTTACTGCTATTATTTTCTTCCGTGCATATCAGTTTGTATTCGCTGAGTTCTTAGGACTCACCCCGTTAGCTCCCTGTTTTTATTTCAGGATGATGGTCTGGAGTGCCCGGCAGCCTGTCCCAGGTCGCGTAGTTCTTCGAGATGATTCCGGGATGTCTCTTTTGCTTTGTGGTGGTACATGTTGGTACCCGTTTTCTGTTTCTTTTACTTTGCTTTTCCGCTGCTACATTCGTGTTGGATTTTGTCATTTTATACGGCGGTATAGTTGTACTTTTGTGAGCCATGGGGGCCTTATGCTTTGCGTTTGTCGTAAGTCGTACCGGTACGCAGCTTCGTTGCTGTTTCTGTTTTCGATTTATACAGTCGCTTGTTCCAGCCCTATAGGCTGCGGTACAAGCAGGCTGAGGTAGGCGTGGTGGTCTGGTTCTGAATTGTCCGCCGAGACGAGGGAGTAGCTGTCCAGTCGGTATCGGACGAGCGGCTCCTCGGGGCGTGACAATATCACACGGCAAATCAAATATCAGAGGTAAGCAGCAGTGAATCGGATACGGTCAGACGCGATCAGAGCATCTGACAGTGCAATTTGAATTAAAGTAATCGGTCAACTGACCGATCAGAGAGCCTCCTGATTGGTCACCAGACCAATCAGGCTGGTTCCAGACCAATCAGGATCCGTCCTGATCGATCCCCAACGCTCAATCAGAAATCACGATTTCTTTGAGATTCTCCTGGACCGATCACCAGACCGATCCCAGGTCGTGGATCGTTCACCGGACCGATCCACCCTTATATCGGGCGATTTCTGAGTTTCGCAGCCTAAGCCTTCTCATCGGTCAACTGACCGATCATGGGTTCTCCTGATCGGTCACCAGTTCGATCAGATCATCACCAGATCGATCAGGCACCGTCCTGATCGATCTTAGTGAGAAACCCGCGAAGCTGGATCGTTCTCCAGAACGATCTGCACAGTGATCCTGATCGGTCACCAAACCGATCAGGTGCAGATCAGCAGGGGAACTCAACCTCACTGCTCGCTCCCTGATCGGTCACCCGACCGATCAGGAGCCAGTCAATGGGTGAAACGCATACTCCCTGATCGGTCACCAGATCGATCAGGAGCAGCACAGTAGGTTCCCAACCTTACTGTGTGCTCCCTGATCGGTCACCAGACAGATCAGTCATCGCTGGATCGGTCACCAGACCGATCCACGAAGGAGCAGCGTTCCAGAATCCCTGATCGATCACCAGACCGATCCACGAAGGAGCAGCGTTCCAGAATCCCTGATCGATCACCAGACCGATCCAGGGACTCAAACTTAGCCCTCCAAGCTAAGTTTCCATCCACCTTAGCCCTCCAAGCTAAGGATTTTTCCATCTAACCCTCCAAGTTGGGAATTTGTACCTAACCCTCCAAATTAGGTCTTTTCACCTAGCCCTCCAAGCTAGGACTTTTCACCCAACCCTTCCGAGTTAGAACATCATCCAACCTAGCCCTCCAAGCAAGGCACCTGACCCTCCAAGCCAGGACTTTTTCACCTAATTCTCCAAGATGGGAATTTGCACCTAACCCTCCAAGTCAGGACTTTTCACCTAGCCCTCCAAGCTAGGACTTTTCACCCACCTCTTCCGAATTAGGACTTTTCATACACCTAGCCCTCCAAGCTAGGACTTCAACACCTAACCTCCCAGATTAGGATTTTCCAACACCTAGCCCTCCAAGCTAGGATTTTCCATTCCATGCCTGATCCTCGATCAGGACTTAATCATCATCCATAATTATCAACCTAAACTAAAATCGTTTGTCAACATCAAAACAGCAATCAGGGTCAGACTGCATCAACAATCTCCCCCTTTTTGTTGTTTGACAATCCGATTTTAAGTTTAGGGATTCTCAATCAAGTTTTCCAACATCTAGAATCATAGGGGAATCCAAATTCTCCCCCTACAACATGATCATTCTAAACTTAACCAATCCACCCTCTCTCCCCCTTTGTCGAACACCGAAAAGGGGTCTAGAAGGGCTATTAAGTCTAAACCAAACTCCCCCTCAACCCTAGAGGTATCCCAAATCAACAAAGATGTGATAGGTTGTAGAATAACCATATGAACACATGTGAAAAAGATAGAGCAAGATATAGCAATCACATGCATCATACGAACAGGAAGTAACAACTCACAAAGCATGTCATGACAATCATATGTATCAACTAGACATGGCATTATAAGCATGAACATGGCAATGTAGTAAACATGCAGATAAAACTCATATAAACAATCATGGCATCAACAATAGACATACTAAGATTAGATAAGCATGTGAGGTAAAATTAGACAAGTCAAAGCATAAACATCAGAAAAGTAGCAAGATACAGGACACATGCATCAAGAGCAAGATACAGCCTGAGAGTCACACAAAACAAGAATTCAGCAATCGTCAGCGGCACCATCGTCGGAATCATCGATATATATGATATCTGATAACCGCTTTTATCGTGTTACGGTTTCAAATACAATTTAAGTACCGAATTCCTCTAAACTAATGTAGCATAGAGTAACTCGAGTCGTCTCCCAACGAATGTAGTTGGTACTTGATAATTCTCATGATCGTATTTTATTGCTTTTGGGTTTTGGATATGAAATTGGGTTTTGGATTTGAGAGCTATGACTACGAAATGAATAGCAGAGCAAGTATGAAATCTAGTCTAATTAAGGAAAAACAAGACAGGTAAGAAAATCTAATTTAACCTGGCTACAATTGCGATAAAGAAAGGACAATATGAAAGAAGCATTAACAAGACTGAACACAGAACATAACCCTACAGCATTAAAGACTTCTAACCCAACCTAACTTAATTGCATGTAATGAAGACATATAACTAAAGCAATAGGAAGAGCAACTCAAACGAAACTTAAACAACTAAGAAACATCACAATTAAAACTAACTATTCTAAGAAGCATTTGATCGAACACATCATATGCATGAATTAAAATAACAAAAGTACGTGCAATTTGAATTGGGGGAAGATCCATCAATACAACATTCATCAAATTATCCCAAACATTCACCAAACAAGAACAATTAACATTCAAAACCAATTGAAACATGCAATCGGCCCAATAATTCTGTGATGTGAAGAGTAAAATTGCTATGATGAAAAACTACGGGGAAGAACTGATGCATCTGAAGATCATTGCTGTGGAAGAAGTTGCCAATCGGCCTGCTGTGAAGATGAAGGTGTGAAGAAGTCGGATCTGATATGAAACTGAATTGAAGAACTGTCTGGAAAGAAAAGCTGCTGATGAATTGAAATTATTGAATTGAAATCAGAATAATGGAAAGCTGCTATAAAGACATGCTATGAAGAAAGACTGCTGAAATAAACTGCTGGAAGAGATTGAGCTACTGCCGGAAATCTGTGAAGAATGGGATCGCCGGCGGTGGAGTCGACTAGGGCTCGGAACCCCTGGGCCCTAGCTCTGCGGTGGTGATGTGGATGACAACTTTGATCGAGTTGGGAACCCCTCAACTCGAGAAGAAGCTGTCGGTCGGCAGCGATGAAGTGGAAGGCGGATGGAGTTGATCGGATCGAGTCGGGAACCCCTCAACGGCGATCGATCGAAGCTCCGACCGGCCCTTGGTGGAGGTAGAGAAGGTGGGTTTAGACGGGAACCCCTCGTCTGCAACCCCTCTCCCCGATCGCTCTCGCCTGTGGTGGTGGAGAAGATGAAGTGTCGAGAGGATGCCGTGCCCTAGCGATTCTGCCCCTTTTGATCCCTGGCTGCGCGTGGTTTGGCTCAGTCAACTTCAGCTCTGGTCCAGCTTAAGTTCAGTTCAGCAGTCCGATTCAGCTTGAGTTCGGCTCAGTCATTGGCTTAGTTAAGCCAAGCAGCTTCGGTTCAGTCCTTGCTCAGCCCACAGCTCAGCTTAAGTTCAGCCCAATTTTGTGGTCCAGTCCAGCCAAGCCAAAGCAGTTGGGTTCAGACCTCTTGGTTCGGCACAGCTTGGGTCCAGTCCAGCTCATCAGTTGGTTCAACCAACCCAGCCAGCAGTTGGGTTTAGTCCAGTCAATGGTTCAGTCCAGTCAACCAAGCCACACGTCAGAAGAGAATTAGCAACGAACGGCTGAGATTGAATTTGCTTCATCCAACGGTCGGATCTCTTCAGATCTGAACCAAACTCCATAGATCCCAATCAATGGCCCTGATCTACCTATCCCCAGCTCAGATTGACCAGATCAGTGGCGGATGGTCCAGATCTTCCCTTTTCTTGAATGGATGGTCTAGAACATCTTGAGCTCGATCCAACGGTCAGATCATTTCTGATTTGGCTGAAATTTTTAGATCTTGATCTATACTCATGATTGATTCTATCTTGGACTCGGATCGACCAGAAGTTGACCNAACTGAAATAAAATTACAACACTTAAAGAATTAAACATTTACCGACGATCGGAGAGGGTGGAAGTTCGGAGTAGCGGGTCGTCGTCGGCGCTTGAATTGCCAGTATGGAGCTTGTCGGAGCATAGCGCTTGAACAAAAGTGTTGAGAGCGAGATTTGCAAGTTGTTCTGAAGCCTTGGGGGTGAACCCCTATTTATACTGGTCAGTGGGGCACCTGTGTTGAAGGGGGCGGATGACACGTGGCCTATCCTACGAGAACTCCAATCCGCAGACTTAGCTAGCGCTTATCCTTTCAACTGGGGCACCTGAGTTGGCTGGTGCGCCTGTGTTAACACAGGCGCCTAGCTTGACTTGGTCCAGAAGCTTGCGTGGCAGTTTGCTTCGAATGCTCTTTTTAACCCTTCACTGGGGAGCTTGTCTCAATACAGGCGCCAAGCCTAGCTAGGGCGCCTCTCTCCATGGAGGTGCCTGAGTGCAGAAAACTCCTTTCATTCGTTCCTACAACCAAGGTTAGTTCCAAATACATACAAAGCATACAAATGATAAGATTATAACATTATTTACAGTCTGAGCTGTCTTGTTTTTTTTACTTTGGGTCTCCCGAATGGAATCCTAAGTCGAACCGATTCCTAATGTTCCCTCCTACGGAGAACGCGTCCTCGCCTACTCCTCTCGGGAGAATTTACCTTTTTGCCAACCAACTCCTCTAGTTGGACTTTTGCCAAGCTTCACTCACCAGGTCTTCAATATCTAGTCCTCGACCAGGTCTTAGTGTCCAGCTTCACTCACCGGGTCTTCGTGCCCAGCTTCACTCACCAGGCCTTCGTGCCCAATCCGTGATCAGGTCTTCGTGCCCAGCTTCATTCACCAGGTCTTCGTGCTCAACCTTACGTCAGGACTTAGTTGCCCAGCCCGCGGCCATGACTTAGTGCCCAATTCATAAAACCAAGACTTAGTGCCTAGTGTACCTAGGACTTTCCTACACACTTAATAAGCTTGTTAGATCACAACCAAATCTTAACTTCGGAACCCTTTGCCATTATCAAAACATAGGTTCGACTTTGGTGCTTCCGGCACCAACAACAATCTCCAAAATAAGAGCATAAACGAATGCATAAACATACCTGTCAATCCATATAACATGTGGGGCATGATAAAAAATCCCCATACCAAATCAATAAACTGCTCGTACCACTGAGCATATCCAAATCAAATAATAAATATAAATCAAATATATATATGCATGTCAATCAAATGCAACAATTATAGTGCAAATAAATATAAGATACATCGTATACAAATGATGCAATAACATGTGTCACCCCTATACATCAATTTACAACCATCGCACATGTCTATGTGGCCGACTAGGCAAGGGCTGTGATAACTATACACACTCTCAGATTCACCTTCTATGAGTGGTTGAGTGGACAGGATGTTGAAAGATCAACCTCAATTTCAAACCCCAAGAAAAGAGAGAGCACAACCACTCTATATCAAAGACCTCAGGGGAGCACAACCGCTCTAATACTCAAAAACAAGGAGGAACAACCTCTAACTCTAAGAAGGAGAGAACAACCGCTCTAATATCCAATGGGGGAGCACATCCACTCTATATCAAAACCCCAAGGAAGCACAACCTCTCTAATACCCAAGAATAAGGAGGAACAACCTCTATTTCTAAGAAGGAGAGCACAACCGCTCTATATGTAGCGACACGACCCCTTTAGCCCCATCAGGCGACTCTCTAGGTCGTGCCCTACGATCTTCCCACTCCCGACAGTGGGTTTTTGCCTTCCCCAGATTCGAACCCTAGACCTCTGAGATAAGTACTAAAGTTCCTTGAATCTGGTAGCCAAGTGAGCCTTTTTATGTAGCGACACGACCCCTCTAGCCCCATCAGGCGGCTTTCTAGGTCGTGCCCTATGACCTTCCCACTCCCGACTGTGGGTTTTAGCCTTCCCCAAATTCAAACCCTAGACCTCCGGGACAAGTTCTAAAGTCCCTTGAATCTGGTTGCCAAGTGAGCGACGTTGAGGGTTCGAATCTGGGGAAGGCAAAAACCCACTGTCGAGAGTGGGAAGGTCGTAGGGCATGACCTAGAGAGTCGCCTGATGGGGCTAGAGGGGTCGTGTCGCTATAGACATCCTTCTCCAAATCACAACAAAGAAGACGGCGAAAAAAGTCTGGGACAGCCTCAAGATGAGGTACCTAGGTAGTGAACGAGTGAAGAAGGCTCGCGTACAAACCTTGAAGAGCGAGTTTGACGCCCTTCGGATGAAGGAGACCGATACGATTGATGAGTTTGCTGGCAAACTCAGCGCTATGAGCAGCAAGTTCTCCACTCTTGGTGCCACGCTTGAAGATTCCTCTTTGGTAAAGAAGTTGCTCGATTTTGTCCCTGATAAATTCTTCCCTATTGTTGCCGGTATTGAGCAGTTCCATGACCTTGAGACTATACCATTTGAGGAGACTATTGGACGAATGAAGGCGTACGAGGAACGAACACTACGATTACGCGGCAATACCAACGACACTGAAGGTGAGCTCCTACTTACTCATGCCGAATGGTAAATGCGACAGAAGGGGAGCAATGTGGACAGTTCGTCAGGAGGCAAGGGGTGTGGGTCGAGCAACCCTAGTCGTGGCAAATGGCGTGGGCGTGGGCGTGGGCGTGGGTGTGGGCCAGGGCACGGTCGTGGTCGTGGTACGCAACGCCAAGACAGTGCAGGAGGCACTAGCGGCAACAACAGTAACACTCGTGACAAGAGCCATATAAAGTGTTTCAATTGTGAGAAAATGGGACATTATGCGTCCGATGCTACAACAAGCGTCGTGATAATGAGGCTCCCCTCACTTGCGCCGCCGATGAAGAGCCAGCACTGATGATGAGCGTGTCCCACGAGGAGTCTCACGCTAGGCGGGAGCGGCAGGATATCATTCTGCTCAGTGAAGAAATATTTCTACCAGAGATGTATCGCACCGTTAAGAAAGGGGAAGATAAAAACGTCTGGTACCTTGACAATGGTGCCAGCAACCACATGACGGACCATTGCGAGAAGTTTCAAGAACTAGATGAAACCATCACTGGGAGGGTGAGGTTTGGCGATGGATCAACCATTAAGATCATGGGCAAGGGGACGGTTGTGTTCGAATGCAAGAACGGCGATCAGAAGACTCTCCATGAGGCATACTATATTCCAAAACTTTGTAGTAATATCATAAGTCTTGGTCAATTGACAGAAACTGAGAATGAGGTGCACATGGAAGGTACCATGAAGGTGATTGATAGGAGCAGGAAGCTCTTGATGTTGGTAAAGGGAATACAAAATCGCTTGTACAAGATAACCTTGAAGACATTCAAGCAAGTCTGTCTCCTAGCAAGCCTAGAAGACCCAACTTGGTTGTGGCATGCAAGGCTCGGGCATGTCAATTACCATGACTTGAAGCTATTGGGGGAGAAGAAATTGGCGGTTGATATGCCATTACTGCCCTAGCCGAACAAGCTTTGCGAGGTGTGTGTGATCGCCAAGCATGCAAGGTCGTCATTCCCGTACCAAGCAAAATTTAGAGCGAAGAAGCCGTTGGAACTTCTCCATGCTGATATTTGCAGGCCAATCACACCATGTACGCTAGCCGATAACAAGTATTTTCTTTTAATTGTTGATGATTTTATAAGGTGGATGTGGGTGTTTGTATTGACATTAAAGAGTGATGCATTCCAAGTATTCAAGAAGTTCAAATCCTTGATGGAGAACAAGACTGAATACAAGATCAGAACACTTCGAACAGACCGGGTCGGCGAGTTCCTATCCACGGAGTTCACTCGGTTTTGTGAAAAATGAAAGAATCGAGCAGCACCTCACGGCTCCCTACACACCCCAACAGAATGGTGTAGTGGAGCGCCGTAATCGCACTATGATGGCCATGGCAAGATCTCTCCTCAAGGGTACACATATGCCGACAAGGTTCTGGGGAGAGGCGGTTAGGCATGCTGTCTATCTGCTGAACCGTCTCCCAACTAAGGCACTAGGAGAGTGTACCCCATTTGAAGCTTGGATGGGGAGAAAACCACATTTCACCCACTTGAGAGTGTTCGGTTGTGTTGCATATGTGAAAAACACAACCCCTCACCTTAAGAAACTTGACGACAGAAACTCACCCATGGTATACTTGGGTGTCGAGGAAGGTTGCAAAGCTCATCGTCTATTTGATCCAAGGCATGACAAGCTAGAAGTAAGTAGAGATGTAATGTTTCAAGAAAATTGTGAATGGACATGGAATGTAGGTGAGAAAACTTACCGGAGTTTATGGTGGTGGATGCATTCGACAGCGTCGAGGTGATTGTTGCAGTAGGCATTGAGGTAGGGGTGGAAGTGTTGGTTCTTGGATGGCTAGAGAGGGGGGGGTGTGAATAGCTAGACACAGAACTTTTGGCTTCTTTGAACTTTTCTTGTTTCTGCGATTAGGGTTAGCAGCGGAAGACAGAAATAGAAACACAAACACAAACAGAAATAACAATTGCTAACTCAACGATGTACAAGGTTCGGGGATAATTTTCCCCTACTCCTTGGCGTGCCCGTGAGGTAGGCGATCCCTTGATCGTCAGCAGATCAAGCCCCGGAACTCCGGATAGAATAGAGTCTCCTTCTCGGTGGAGTAACCTCTCCACAATCGTCTCAAGATGATATGAGATTGAGTACAGGAGATCACGAGAGGAACACTCATACAAATCTAACAGGAACACTCAAGCGAGAAGCTACACAGAGAGCATAACACCACAGCGAAACCCACAGCAACAACCTTTGCTTGTTTTCCTGTCCGTTCTGTTCTCTCTTGCTCCTCCGCTTCCCAGCTTCTTCTTAAGCGTATGCTCACCTGGCGCGTCTGCAACCTCTGTCACCAACCCATTGACCTCGCTCAGTCCACTGAACCCTCTTCAGCCGAGCCTCAGACCAGTTGTCAGCTTCGCCAGCCAGTTGCCAACCCGTGCCAAAAGCCGTTGAAACCTACGAAGGGAAAACGGACAAACCTGACTGAAGCGAAAGTCTCCACTTAACCCTCGTTCTTGGTTTGAGTCATCCCTGTCTCACCTACACACTTAACAGAAGCTTAGCACAGCAAATCATAAAGAAATCAGTAAGTATCAGAGAAATCAGAAGCGATTCAGAGCGTCTGACAACGATTCAAATTAAAGTTATCAGACACTGATCGGTCACCAGACCGATCAGTAAAGATCCTGATTGATCAGGTCACCTCCTGTTCGATCCAGTGACTCCCTCATCAGTCACACTAACCGATCAGGAGAGTGGATATGTCACACTGACCGATCCATCAACTTACTGACCATTCACTGCCAGAAGCACCTGATCGGTCACCTGACTGATCAGGGTGTGCCCTGATCGGTCACAGTGACTGATCAAGTCACTTCTGGACCGATCAGGACCCATCCTGATCGGTCCAGGAGGCCTTTGATCGGTCACGGTGGCCGATCAAGGGTTTCTCCAGAAACCTACTATCTCTTCTCTGATCGTTCACCAGAACGATCAGAGACCAAACAGAACCATTCTGTTCTCTCCCTAATCGTTCACCAGAACGATCAGGAGCCGAACAAAAACATTCTGTTCTCTTTCTGATCGTTCACCAGAAAGATCAGGCTTCCCTGGATCGGTCACCAGACCGATCCACAACAAGGAGTTAGTGCCAACTCCCTGATCGGTCTCCAGACCGACCCAGCTCCAACCAATTCAACCCTAAGTCCAGAGAACAGGCTCCCTAGCCTTCTCTGAGTCATGCTCAGTCCCCCGGACCAAGACTCCGTGCCCAGCTTCACTCATCGGGACTTCATCAACCTAGCTTCACTCACTAGGACATGGCTTCACTCACGAGGATTTTGGTCACCCAGCTTCACTCGCTAGGACCCGGCTTCACTCACCGGGATTTTCGTCACCTGGCTTCACTCACCAGGACCCGACTTCACTCACCGGGGCCCGGCTTCACTCACCGGGATTTCATGCCCAGTCCCCGACCAGGACTTAAGCCGAATTTACTCGACCAAACTTAAATCAGTGTCAACACCAAAACAACAATCGGGTCAGACTGCATCAACAGGAAGATGTCACACCACCGACAACAGCTGTGGCACCCATGCCAAGAACATCAAGTCCATCTACACCACCATCAAACGCCCATGCAGCTACCTCGCCTTCATTAACAAACACACCCGAGTCTCAAGAAAGGTCAGTCCGCTTTAGGTCCATTGTCGATATCTATGACAAGACTGAGGAAGTGGTTGGTATTGACGAAGAAGAGAATGAGGCAATGCTGGCGATGTTTGAAGAGGCGACATGTTACCAAGAAACCAAGGCTTGCTGGTACGAAGCAATGGAGGAAGAATTGAGATCTATTGAGATGAACAAGACCTGGACCCTAACTGAGCTCTCATTAGGCTGCAAACCTATCGGTCTAAAGTGGGTGTTCAAATTAAAGAAAGATTCAGCGGGGAAGGTCGTCAAGCATAAAGCAAGATTAGTAGCTAAAGGATATGTACAAAGACAAGGCATCGACTTTGAAGAGGTATTTGCACCTGTCGCTAGACTTAACACTATTCGAGTTATTCTTGCACTTGCAACAAATCAAAGCTGAGAGGTATATCATCTAGATGTGAAGTCAGCATTTCTTAACGGAGAGTTAGAAGAAGAAATATATGTCACTCAACCAGAAGGGTTTGAGGTACAAAATCAAAAACATAAGGTGTACAGATTGTCCAAGCCCCTCTATGGACTGCGATAAGCTCCACGAGCTTGGAATATGTGATTGAACAGGAGTCTGGAAGAGCTTAGCCTCAAAAAATGTACTCAAGAACATGCAGTATATACAAGAGGTAAAGGAGAAGCAAGTATACTTGTTGGAGTGTATGTCGACGATCTTATCGGGACAGGAAGTAGCACAGAAAAAATTAACAAGTTCAAACAACAAATGATGGCAGAATTTGAGATGAGTGATTTGAGCATTCTCTCTTACTACTTAGGGATTGAAGTGGAGCAACAGAAGAGCCGAATTTTACTTAAGCAATTAGCTTATGCCAAGAAAATTCTATCTCAATTTTTGTAAGAACTTCTCCATACTTATTTTTCTCCTTGCCTTTCTTCCATCTGTGTGTGTAATGTCGTAGTATTATTCATTATTCTAAGCCGTCCTAACAAACCTTACCGTAGGTCCTTAGTGACAAAAATAGTAAAAGGTGATTTTATTTATTATTTTCTTCCCAAGATTGCAACAGCTGCTATCATTCCCTTCTCAAGCGTACTTGTTGGCGATCTCCGAGATGAAGTGGCTCAGCTTCTCGGGCGTCGACAGCATCGGCATGTGGTCGGCCTCCTCGATCGCCCTCACCTCGTGTTAGAGGAAAAGAGAATTGGGGAGAGGAGAGACACACTTGTGACAGAGGAGAGATGCAGAAAGAAAACAAAACAACTTGATCATTCACTAAAAAAAGTTACATATTTATAGGCTTAGTGGATAGGCACCAAGTCCACATACATTGAATCTAGACACTTCTAAAAAATTTTATCCCAATCAAACTCTATCTCTATCTATTATTTTTCACATAATTAATCAACTAATTAATTATTTATTTTGAAACATTATTATTAACACTCCCCCTTGTTCCAAAATTACAAACACCAAGATATGATCTGAAATAAACAAACTTATCTCTGGGAAGTGACTTTGTCAAGATATCCGCCATTTGTTCATACGTGCTACAATGCTCCAACATAATTTCATTATTTGTGACTAAGTCTCGAATAAAGTGTAGTCGAATATCAATATGCTTAGCCCTCGCATGGAAAGTTAGATTTTTTGTCATTGCAATTGTCGCCTTGTTATCACAAAAAATAATAGTCGCATCTTTTTGTTCCTGGTGAAGATCTGCAAGTAATCTTCTAATCCAAACTGCTTGACAGGCTGCTGAAGTTGCTGCTACATATTCTGCTTCTGAAGAGGATAAGGTCGTAGTAGTTTGCTTCTTTGAACTCCATGAAATTGCTCCTTATCCAAGATTAAAAACACTAGCGGAGGTGCTCTTTCGATCATCCACTGAACTTGCCCAATCACTATCAGTGAAACTGCAAAGATCGAATTTTGAAACTTTAGTGTACCAAATTTCATAATCCATCGTTCCAGCAATATAACGCAAAATCCTTTTAGCTGCTCCAAGATGATGCTTCGTAGGATTTTGCATAAATCTAGAAACTACACCAACAGAAAAAACAATGTCAGGTCTAGTATGTGTTAAATAAATTAAACCTCCAACCAAACTTCTGAAATTTTTTTCATTAGCTTTCTCTGAACCATCTTCCTATTGTAACTTCTCATTTACATTCATGGGCGTAGAAGCTGAATTGCAATTGAGCAAACTGAATATTTTAAGAAGATCTGTCGCATACTTTCTTTGTGAGATAAAAATCCCATCAACTCCTTGCTTCACTTCAAGGCCAAGAAAATAATGCAATATTCCCATATCTGACATCTCAAACTTGTTCATCATATTACATTTAAAATCAGCTAGCAGAAAATCAGAAGAGCTCATATATATTATATCATCGACATAAAGGCATACAATAAGATAATCATCTCTACCTTGTTTCTTAACATAAAGAGTGGGTTCGTTTTCACTTCTTGTGAAACCATGTTGTCGAAAATAGCCATCAATTTTGCTATACCATGCACGTGGGGCTTGTTTTAACCTATAAAGTGTTTTTCTCAGTTTGTACACTTTTGTCTCTTTGCCTTCAATTATAAAGCCTTCCGGTTGAGCTACATACACTTCTTCTTGCAAGTCGCCATTCAAAAATGCAGACTTAACATCAAATTGATAAACAGGCCAATGCAATTGTGCAGCTAATGCTAGAATAATTCTCACAGTTTCAAATCTAGCAACTGGAGAGAAAGTTTCTTTGAAATCAATACCTTGTTGTTGTGAATACCCTTTTGCAACCAGTCGAGCCTTATATTTTTGGATGGTTCCGTCAGCATGGTATTTTGTTTTAAACACCCACTTGAGCCCAATCACATTCTTGCCTTCAGGTAGATCCACCATTTCCCATGTTTCATTTTTATGGATTGCCAATAGCTCTTTATTCATTGCATTTTGCCATTCTTCCTTTGTGACTGCTTCTTCAAAACTTGTAGGATCTGAAACAAAGAGAGCAAATTGACATGATGCATAAATTTCTCTCAAAGATCTGACCTTTGCTGGAGGTGATTCATCAGAAGACTCTTGTACGGAGGATGGGCTGCTACTTGAATTTGATGGTGAAGAAGTTGGTGACACCAAAGGAGATGATTCAACACCTTCAGTTGTTGGGGTTCTGTTCTCCACTAAAATAGGAACTTGAGTCTCTTCTTCTTGTGAATTCAAATTCCAACTTGAATCTTCATCAAAATCTACATCTCTTCTTATAATCAATTTGCCAGTAAGAGGATTATACAACCGATATGCTTTTGATTGATTGCAATATCCAACAAATATCCATTTTTCAGATTTTTTTCTCAAGTTTATGACGAAATTGAGGATTAATCAAAGCATATGCAATACAACCAAAAATTCTCAAGTGGTTTACCGATGGTTTTCTTCCTCGTCATGCTTCAAATGGTGTTTGATTCATTACCGCCTTTGTTGGAGAAATATTCAGTAGGTAAACTGATGTTGCCACTGCCTCAGCCCAAAATATATTTGGAAGTCTTTTGATATTCAGCAAACTTCTAGCCATCTCTACAACCGTTCGATTTTTTCGTTCAGCTACACCATTTTGCTCCGGTGTATAAGGTGCAGTCAATTCCCTGTGGATACCATGCTCATCATAAAAATTATTAAATTCTTTAGATAAAAATTCACCTCCTCGATCTGTACGAAGAGTTTTTATTAAAGTACCATTCTGATTCTCCACAAGTGCCTTGAATTTTCTGAAATTTTCAAAAGTCTATGACTTATCTGCTAGATAATATACCCAACTCATTCGGCTAAAATCATCAGTAAACATTAAGAAATATTTACTACCCCCAAACGATGTAGTTCTCATAGGACCACATAAATCAGCGTGAACTAGCTCAAGACATTCTGACGCTCTCCATGATTGTCCACTTGGAAATGACTTCCTTGTTTGTTTTCCAAGTATACACCCTTCACAAAACCCAAGAGAATTAATTTGGGGTAATCCACGAACCATACCTTTCTGATTTAAAAGCTGCATTCCTTTGATGTTGAGATGCCCATATCTCAAGTGCCACATCTTTGATGCATTTTCTTCATTAGCAATAAATGCTTGGTTTCTCACATTAGAGATCTTCAGCGAAAACATCTTATTTTCTGTCATTTGCACTTTAACAATAGACTGTCCAGTATCTTTGTCAGAAATAACACAAACCTCATTATCAAATAAAATTGCATAGCCGCTTATCATTAATTGTCCAACACTTAACAAATTATGTGCTAAGTTAGGAACAAAATAGACATTGTAAAGTAATTTAACTTTACCATCACTAGTCTCCACAGCAATGATACCTTTGTCTTCGACTTGTATCTGATTATTATCTCTAAGTATTACTAGCATCTTCTACGACTCATCAAGCTCTTTAAATAATGACTTATTGCCTGTCATGTGATTTGAACATCCACTGTCCAAAAATCAAATATCATTCTGAACTTCGTTAGAATGAGAATGAACCATAAATAACTTACTTTCCTCATTTTCTTCTTTAACATAATTTGCTTGTGAACTATTTCTGCAATTTGCCTTTATATGCCCAAATTTTCAGCAACCATAACATTGAATGGAATTTTTATTCCATTTTTGATCTCCTTTGAATTGTCTCTCTTGTCCATTAAAATTACTCCTTCCTTTGCCACGTCCTCTACCACGAAAACCTCCTCTTCCTCGACCTCTGCCAGCGAAGTCTTCTTTTTTTTTCTGTCTCCCTCTTCACTTGAGAAGCTTGAAATGCTTTTTCTTCATTCTTCTCAGTAAATCTATTTCGTCTTGCCTCATGAGCTTGCAAAGAACCCATTAGTTCATCAAAAGAGAGTTGAAAGATCTTTAGATTCCTCGATTGCAGTTACTATATAATCATATTTGGGAGTCAAACTTCGCAAAACTTTCGAAACAATAATTGCATCAGTAATCTTTTCTCCATAAGATTTCATTTGACTGACAATTGAAATTACTCTAGATAAAAGCCTTGTAAAGTTTCATTACCCTTCATAAGCAAGGCCTCGAACTCACTTTTGAGGGTTTGAAGTTTCACTGCTATCACTCTGGAGGAGCCTTGGAATTCTTTCTGTAGTATTTCCCATGCTTCTTTGGAAAATGAGGCAGTTGCAATTCTTGAGAAAATTATCTCATGTACTGCTTGCTGAAGGATGAACAGTGCCTTTGAAACTTTCTTCCTGTTCTCCTTTAATCGACCTTCATCAGCATCCTTGTCGACAAAGCCGTTCTCTACTAAATCCCAAAGATCTTGAGATCTAAATAGAGTCTTCATTTTGATACTCCAAAATTCGTAGCACTCTCCTTTGAAAAAGGGGATGAGGGGTTGAGAAATTCCGTTGAATGCCATTGCAAGCAAACTAGGACACTTCAACCCAACTTCGCTGTGATACCACTTTGTTAGAGGAAAAAAGAATAGAGGAGAGGAGAGACACACTTGTGACAGAGGAGAGATGCAGAAAGAAAACAAAATAACTTGATCATTCACTAGAAAATGTTATATATTTATAGGATTAGTGGATAGGCACCAAGTCCACATACATTGAATCTAGACGCTTCTAAAAAATTTTATCCCAATCAAACTCTATCTCTATCAATTATTTTTCACATAATTAATCCACTAATTAATTATTTATTTTGAAACATTATTATTAACACCTCGTTCATCGGGTAGTTCTCGATCATCCACCGCTGGTAGCTCGACGGCAGCCCCTCGTCCTTCTCGCATACGACGAACACGGTCGCCGTGTTCGTTGTGTGCGAGAAGGACGAGGGGCTGCCGTCGGGCTACCAGCGGTGGATGATCGAGAACTACCCGGTGAACGAGGTGAGGGCGATTGAGGAGGCCGACCACATGCCGATGCTGTCGACGCCAGAGAAGCTGAGCCACTTCATCTCGGAGATTGCCGACAAGTACGCTTGAGAAGTGAATGATAGCAGTATATATAAACGCACACACTAAAACCTCGATCACCCTCACCTCGTTCACCGGGTAGTTCTCGATCATCCACCGCCGGTAGCTCGACGGCAGCCGCTCGTCCTTCTCGCACACGACGAACACCTTCGCCACCGAGCCGTACCCCGACGCCGAGAGCGGCGGCGACGATTCCAGTTCCTTGGCGAACAGGGAAGACGGCCTCACCAGCGTCATGGCCAAGGCAAAATCCTTCACCAAGATGCGATTTTGTTAGAAGAGAAGAGAGGTGATGATGAATTGATGATGTTCCTCTGCCTATGAGCAGAGCTGTACCTCCGGCGGCGAGCGATTGTAAAGGAGGGCCACGAACTTGGGGCCGAACAACATGGACAGAGGGCCGTGCTCCTTGTCCCGGACCGTGCCGAATTGAGTATCCAACCAAAACGGCATGGTCGGATCTTCCAGGTGCACCTTCACAAGAACAGAATTCAATCAAAACGTACGCTCAAAAAGGTAGATTTTAAAAAATCAAGACTCGTCTAGCTCGCTTACCTTGTGATAGATGTACGAGGGAGGATGAACGGTGTCGGGCAAGAAGGCGGTGACGAAGACGCTGCGGCGACCTTGTGTGGGAACCTGTCCATGGCGAAGGCGATGTTGTGACCCCCGAGGCTGTGGCCGACAAGGACGACGCGCTCGCCCGGGGGAAGCGCGGCGAGGAGGTCGATCAGGAGCTAGTTGTAGTCGGCGAAGTTCTTGAGGTCGGAGAAGCGTCGCTCGTCGACGCCGGAAGCGGCGAGGTCAAGCGCGGTGACTCGGTGGCCGGCGGAGCGGAGAAGGGAGATGAGCTTGTACCAGGACCAGGCGCCGTGAACGAGGACGATGTGGTGGTTGCGGTCGAAGCTGCCGTCGGCCATGTGGCTGTGGGACTTTGATGAATCGGCTTGCCGGTGGCCATTTTATAGAAGCCGGAGTGAGAACGAGCTGGCGTCGAGCCAATTCGCGTGTTTCTTATGTTTTCTTATTTGGGATCATTAAAAAAAATATTTAGGTGACGTTTAATTTATATTTTTCAATCTATTTTTTATTTTTATTTTCGGTAGAAAATATAATTTTTTGAAAAACATATTTGATTTGTATTTTTCAACTTTATTTTCCAGAAAAAAATATAACGTTTTCTGAAAAATTAAAAAATAAAAAAAAAATATTTTTCAAAAAATTAAAAAATATAATTTTTTGAAAAATAAAAATAAAAAATAAAACAAACCATACGCCCCTTTAGAATCTTATGTTTGTAGGCGGAGCTGGCATCGTATATTTGGATCATTAACAAAAAATATTTATAATCTTAGACGGATTTAAAATTTTAGATTTGAGAGTCGAAAAACGAAAATAGTTATTATAATAATATTCTTCTTAAATTTTAAATATACATAATATATATTTAATTAAAATTTAAAAATAGAGAGAATAAAAAAATTAAAATTTAATCCTCTAAAAAATTTAAACGGTAGATGTTTATTAAAATAATAAAATTAAATTAAATGGATTATAAATATTTATTACTAATAAAATCAAATATTATATATATTAGGAAAATAAAAATTTATATATTAAAAAATAAAAATATGTATATATAAATAATGTTATTAAAAAATTTGGAGGATTGTGATCTTTCGAGTCCCATGTAAATTTGTTTCTGTTTAAAATTCTGATGGCGAGAGATGCCCCTAGTCCATCTATTTAATTTTCTTATATCAATTATTTATTAAAAAAGTTTATTTAAATATGATAAATTGAGAAGACGCGTGTCGGCCATTTTCCAAGGCGAGTGAACCATCCGTTTGCCGCCTTTATTGCGATTGGGATCTCCTGTGTCGAAAAATATGTCCCACCTGTTTGATTCTCTCGGTGACGGTCAGCGTATTGTCTGGTTGTCAATTAGACACCATCGATAAATTTTGATTGTCATACCGATTCAAATAATATCCTAGAAGAATGGTGAATCGATTAGAATTATTACAATTGCAATCTCGTCGGATTCTACGATGAATTCGGGACAATTACGGCGATCTCGACGGATTCACCATATCTTCAATGTATAGTTTTGTTCATGGCAACGGTCAAAGACTGCCGATGATGTCTGATCGATGATCAAACGATTCATCGGTCGTCGTAGAAAAATGAGACAGACGGATTTTTTTTTTTTTTGGACAGAGTATCTGCCCTCCCTTTGTTGACGCATGTGACGCAACAAATTAGAGTCTCGATCTAAACATTAACGAGGTAAAATTTATGTGTTTCTTTCCGTGTCGTGCTGTGCAAATGAGTTTGCCTAAAAAAATGGGATGTTTTTGTTATTTGTGTCCATCCTCTGAATCCAAGAAAAAGAAGGTTAGGCGAGACCTCTCTTTGAAGCCGACGTGTCAACGATTCAGTCAAGAAAGTCATCATCGAGGATTAAAAAGTCAACTTAGTCCCGTACACAATGACTTAGTCGGGAGGATTAGTCGGGAGCTCAGGTCATTTAATAATTAAGTTAAAATTAATTTTTATAATTTTAATTTATTTTAAATTAAAGAAGTACATTTCCTCCAAATATGTATTAGACATGCTTGTTCAAACCGACAAGAACCTAACAAACTCTTTCATTTGTTTCTATGAGCAAAAGGAATTGAAATGAAATACCGAGTCAAACTGTCCAACTTATATATTAATCCAAGCTAGACAATGTGCTACTTGAGTTTATTCTGATATAAATTTAAGCAAATAATTTAGCTTTGTCGAGAGCATCTTATCTGAGTTAAATAATTATTGGGAGAGTAAAAATTATAGTGAATAACGTGGCACCTTACATACACGATCTCCGACGGGTTCACCGTATCCCCCAGAGTATAATTTGATTCGGGACGGCGGCCGAAGGCCGCCGATGGTGTCCAAGTGATAATCGGACGTATGTATGTAAAATGTCACGTCATGTCACATCATTCATTATGATTTTCACTCTTCCATTTTCACTCTCCCTATCATTGCTCATCTGAGTTAGTGTTGAACCCTTTGCTAGCAGGATGAATGAAAGGAAATTAACAAGTAAAACAACCACAGAAAGATTATAATTTTCTACAGAAGCTATATGTTGACAACTCGGTTAACAATAGTGTTACGCCCCCAAGACTCATACTTACTCAAAAATTTAACAACATCTCTCCTGTATGGTCGACAATATATAGCTTGTAGTACATATTTCTCAACTACTATCCATGCACAGTCTCACACGGCTGACAATAATACTAATAAAATAATAAAATTCACACCCACGCAATTATTAATATCTACAAAAATAAATACTAAGCATAATAAACTCTGCAAAATAAAATAGGCAGAATTGAAAATTCATGAAAATAAATATAAGTTCTTTAAAGACATCTACATGTCCATGGAATAATAAAACAAAATACATATGTAATGGTGGTGTTTTTGTAAAAAGACCCTCAAATTTTGGATTTTCAAAATTAAGCCCCTAAGTTTCTTTTTTTACCCTTTATGCATTGAATTTTTGATATTTAACATTCTCCCTCATTAATAAAAATTTGGTCCCCAAATTTTGTTATTCAAATAGTAATACTACAATTTCCTCATCTAAGGGTAACAACTAAGCAGTACACTCTTAAATGAGTCGATTCTAATATCTTGAAAAGTCTATAGCGGTCTGGGATCCCTTATACACTACATGATCTACTCCTAGACTAGATAATTATCATTCTGTGAGTTATGAACTCACTATGCTTCCACTGCTTCCACATATCCACTAGATGTAAATGATCTTCTAACTGTCTTCAATATCTATTTTACATGCTCGAAATAAGTCCTCCAATTAGTGAATGGTGCACTTCATATGTCTGTCTGAAACTCTGCACAAAGATGAAGTTTTACACCTGACTCATTGGAAACTCCGCTAAGTAATCCAATGAGTTACTCTAAGGGGTCAGTAGGATATGGAAGAGTTTGATTAATCGATCAACGATCCACCTACTATGTTACCCCTTTTTTCACTTTGATAACATTAAATAAATAAATAACTCATCCAAATAAGCCTTTTAATCTTTGATGTTCTCTGTGAGTTATGTGCTTATTATGCCTCGGTTGCATCATTTTGATCTTTTGTCTTCACTAAGTATCAAGCTGTAATTTATAGTCATGAAATATTGTGAGCAATTGTAGAAACAGAGAAGCTTGGGTTTTTGGTCAGAATAGTGGCACGCAACAATATTAGTCGATGTATCAAATCAGCATTTCACAATTGTATCCATCTTGGCCAACACAATATGACCAACTGGTAATAAAAAAATTGAGCACATGTACCAATTAGCCTCACAGGGAACACCTAACAGGGAAAATTAATGGTTTCACAAAGCAATCTGCATCAACCAACTATATATCCGACCTCTCATTCAGTGAGTCAATCGGATTTAGTATATATAAAAAACTAACACTAAGAAGAAAAAACCATAGCTGAATTATAAACAGATAGGAGCCAGGATACAAGCAAAAGAATTAGCAAGGTAGCACAACGGGCACACTACACTTACCGTATGATACTAGTCAGGGTCAAGAGACTAATGCACGACATAGCAACGAAAAAAGAACCTCTAATCAGGATAATCAAATGCAACCCCCTCCCAACGTAGCAACCTCCAATAATCAAGTTGGGTGGGTTTATCCAAGACTCACATAACAACTCTGCCACCAAAGGATTGGTACCCAGGCGAAGGAAACATAGGTCATAAGCAAGGAGGTATGCAAGCCCACACATAAAGATCCACCTCAAGATGTAGAAGAATAATAACTGGGCAGAATGTGGATAGACATCGCCAAAGTGCTAGATACAACCAGAAGAAATATGGGAGCATGGAATACAAGAGGCCTAAACAAGAGCCTCAAACAAAAAGGAGGTGATTAATGCCCTTTTGGCATAGAGATTGAGCATGTTAAGCATAATAGAAGTCAAGCTCATCATACAAGCTTTTCAAAGATTGAAGACAACCAAATTTCCAATTTGGCAAATAGTGTATCAAGTGAGTGGACTTAGCAAAAGACGTACGCTTCTTTTTTGGGATCCTCAAATAATCCCCTAGACCTACAAAGATAGGATTAATATATGTATTTCTGCAATTCCAACTGTTCAGAAATCAGTTTCAATCTTTAGTCACAAAGAGTATTGTAAGGGGAAGGACACTATTTAACACTGAAATGATCAGAGCTAAATTGAAGTAGTTGCTGGTCAGAAATAACAATCAGATTTGGCACGCTGTGGGCCCTTATTGATACATCTTTTCCAATTTCATTTGCTCAAATTCGAAACTTGTGCAAATGGTGTAACTCAATTATTTCTTTTAACTCCAATGTCAAAGAGTTTATCTCTTTTCTTGTATCAGAAAGACTGATCTTCAAGAATATAATTAAGGCCTGGAAGGTTCGCCATTCTCTTTCTAAACTGCTAAAACGTTCACATGATACCCATTTCCCGAATAACTTGAGGAATGCATTCACATCGTATAGGTGAAGCACTAAACATGATTGGTGCTACACTAATAGCAACAATTGAAGACCGAATCGCCTATCAAAGGAGCGACCAATCAACCGCCAACAACAACACTTGTGTTCTTTTCAGTAAGCAACAAGCATCTAACTCACTCTTTTTCATATCCTATATATCTGAATGTACTTCCTAAGTGATCCAACCAAAACATGTGTGATCCATGGTCAAAATCCTCATGGAAATAAGATACGTCAATCCTTTATCGACAAGGATAGTATGTAGCTAACACTACCTCTTCAACGTCAACGCAGGTCGTGTATGTTAGATCATGACAAGCAAGCTAGAGAGGGGGGGAGGGTGAACAGCTTCTTTTGATTTTTCTACCTACAACGTTAGCAAGCACAAGCGGAAATATAATAAAACAATTGAAAACAATTCTAACGCAACCTGATTTACGTGGTTTAGAGATAGAACTCCTACTCCACGGCTGTCCGTAAGGTGGGTGATCCCTAATCCGTCGGTGGATGATTCCCCGGAGCACCTCCGGCTAGATCTCGTAGCTCCTTGTGGGTGGACAAACCTCACCACAATCTTTGGACACTATCTGAGCATAATAGACTACTAACCAGCTCTATCCAAGCAAGTTTCATCAAAAAGAAAAACCTGAAATGAGCTCCATTAAATAGAGTTAAAGTCTAAAATGGCCGCTACCAGTCGACTGTCCCTGGGGCAGTCGACTGGTCCCACAAAGATTCGAACGTTACAAGCTCAACGTTCAAATCACCAGCCATCACCAGTCGACTACCCCTGGGGCAGTCGACTGGTCCTTCCCTAAGCTTAGGGTTACCCTTCCCGAGTACATTTCTCTCCGCACTCGAACCCTCCCGGCTTAGTTCCCGAGTACAAACACTCACACTCGGACCCTCACGACCTGGTTGACTCTTTAATCAGCAGTCTCGATCTGTTGCCTTCATGCTCTCTTCATCTTCGGCTTCCGTCCCTCAGATGCGCACGCAAATCCTCGGCTTGCCTTCATGTCATCCTTCACGCATGCCTCAAAGTCCGCGTCCCTCGGTTTATCGTCTCTGCTTTAGCAGCCTCGATCCATCGCCTTCAAGCCTTCTTCGACTTTGGCCCTCGTCCCTCGGAAACGCACACAAGCCCGTGGTTTGCCTCTATGCTATCATTTACGTACACCTCAAAGTCCACTTCTCTCAGCTCATCGTACCTGCTTTGTCCATGGTCCCTCGGATGCGCACACAAGTCCATGGCTTGCCTCCATGCCACCCTTCACCTGAAGACATCCAACTAAGTCTATGTGTGTCTACAAACCTGCACACTCACATACACATATTAGTCCAACAATAAACCCTAACTTACTCATATTGACACACATATTAAAACTCATGATCCTCCAGATCATACCCAAGTCGATTGCCCCAACAGTGTACTACTGTAAATCGATCCGATACTGGTCATGCTATCTACGCTGTGCAAATCTCAAATTCTCACCTAGCTGGTAGTAGCTGGTACTACTGAAAATATTGATAGAAAAAATTCTAGAGGTTGTAATCCTTGATCTCCAATAGGTTGTTGACAGGTTCAACCTTGGCTTTCTGACTCAACGATCGGTGCTACTAGAGATACAATATTTTCCGTTCCAAGGTCGGTTCCATAATATGTCAACTGGTTGCCTCCATGGTCGACCCCGACCACGATCGCGAACAAAATGAATTAGCTATATGTTGTCAAGGCAAAACCAAGTCTACTAATACTGACTCATCTGGGATAGAATAGATATACTATCTCAGTAAACTAGGAAACAGGTAGCGAATACAAAATGGTAGGATCATTCTAAAGAGATATATCTCCTGTCGTCTAGAGAAGTCCATCGTTGCCAAGTCCCAATACAACCATGTCAAGAAAAACGACTCTGAAAAATCAAAACATATGCTCAAACTCGGCATCTGATACCCAAAAGAATTGGCATCCGAAAGACTTTGCAAAATCCCGAAACTCCCACAACACGAAAAATTTCGGAAGTCCCAAAATTCTTGTAAACTGACACTCTGATACCAAATAAATTGGTATTAGATAAACTCCGTATAAATCCATAAATATCTGAATAATCTCGAAAACTTATGCTCTAATACCACTAAATTGGTATTTGATAACCCTACAAAAATTTGAAAAGAAATCCCCAAGTTAAACTCGTAAACCCAGGCTCTGATACCACTAAATTGTCATGCCCCCAGGGCCCATGCTTGTTGGAAAATTTGACAGCATCTCCTCTGTACGGCGGATAATATACAGCTTATAGTACATATCTCTCAACTACTATCCAAGCATAGCCTTACACAGCTAGCAACAATAGTAATAAAATAATAAAATTCACACTCACACAGTTATTAATATACATAAAAATAAATACTAAGCATAAGAAGCTTTGCAAAATAAAATATGTAAAATCGAAAGTCCATGAAAATAAATATAAGTTCTTTAAAGATATATACACGTCAATGGAATAAACATATAAAAGATGAAATAACCAAAAATACCCAAGACCGGGGACTGACAACTGGATCCTCTCCTGGCGCACAAGACACAACATTCAGTTTCCTGAAACAAACATAGAGGTAGGGGAAGTCCGGACTCGAGCTCTACGGGTATAGCGAATAGGCATGCATGGTGTAAATAAGATAACACATAGCAGGTAGAAACAAGAGAGACAGTCTCCGGAATAAGAGCATAAATGAATGCATAAGCATACCTGTCAATCCATATAACATGTGGGGCATGATCAAAAATCCCCATATCAAATCAATAAATTGCTCGTACCACTGGGCATATCCAGATCAAATAATAAATGTAAATCAAATACATATATGCATGTCAATCAAATGCAACAATTATAGCGCAAATAAATGTAAGATACATCGTATACAAATGATGCAATGACATGTGTCACTCCTATACATCAATTTACAAACATCACACATGTCTATGTGGCCGACTAGGTAAGGGCTGTGATAATTGTACGCACTCTCAGATTCACCTCCTATGAGTGGTCGAGTGGACAGGATGTTTGGAGAACAACCTCAATTTCAAACCCCAAGAAAAGAGATAGCACAACCACTATATATCAAAGACCCCAGGGGAGCACAACCGTTCTAATACTCAAAAACGAGGAACAATCTCTAACTCTAAGAATGGGAGCACAACCGCTCTAATACTCAATGGGGGAGCACAACCACTTTATATTAAAACCCCAAGGAAGCACAACCTCTCTAATACCCAAGAACAAGGAGGAACAACCTCTACCTCCAAGAAGGAGAGCGCAACCGCTTTTGTACCCAATAGGGTAGTACAACCGCTCTATATCAAATTCTCGGGGGAGCACAACCGCTCTAATACCCAAGAATAAGGAGGAACAACCTCTACCTACAAGAAGAGTAACACAACACTCTAGTATCCAATGGAGGAGCACAACCGCTCTATATCAAAATCCCAGGGGAGCACAACTGCTCTAATACCCAAGAACAAGGAGAAACAACCTTTACCTCTAAGAAGGGGAGCACAACCGCTCTAGTACCCAATGGCGGAGCACAACCGCTCTATCATCATAGAATCAATAAAAAACACATACACTCAAACTAGAGTCATAACGAACAAATATACAACTAATCTATTGGGTAGGGTATATCTAATGTCAACCAAACCCTAGATATGTCACATGATGTTTCTAATGTACACGCGTAATAGCGGTACTCTTTGGATCAGAAAACAAGAGTTAAAACTGTATAACTGAAAATTCAGATTTTTAACTCAAAGATAAAATAAAGAACAGTATCAAGTAGGAAAACAAGCAAAGTAGAGCTAAGGTAAATAAACCTACTCGGGTAACAGGATAACCATACATTTAAAGATAAAAGGCGCTAAAGAATTAAGCAAGAAGTACTCATCTCATAAATGTCATACACTACAAAAAAATAATGAATTTGCAACAAACTGTGCAACGAATTTTGAAAAAAAATTCGTTGCAAAATAATTTGCGACGAATTTAGCAACAAAAATATTTTCGTTGCTAAATTCTTGTCGCCAAATTTTGGGTCGAACTATAAAAAATTCGTTGCAAATCTGCAACAAATTTTGCGACAAAAAAGTTTTGTTGCAAATTTGCGACAAAAAAAATTCGTTGCCAATCTGCAATGAAATCTGCAACAAATTTTCTTCGTCGCTAAATCTGCAATGAATTTTACAACGAAAATTTTTTGTCGCAAATTTGCAACGAATAAAATTCGTTGAAGATTTCCAACAAATTCTGCAACGAACATTTTTTGTCGCAAATCTGCAACAAAAAATTTCGTTGCAGATTTCCAACGAATACTGCAACGAACATGTTTTGTCGCAAATTTGCAACGAATAATATTCGTTGCAAATTTCCAACGAATTTTGCAACGAATTTTATTCATTGGAGATTTCCAACGAATTCTGCAACGAATATATTTTCAGCACAGATTTACGATAAGTTTGCAACAAAATTTTTTTGTTGCAAAATTCATCGCAATTTTTAAAAATATTTAAAAAAATAATTTTTTTTCAAATATTTTTTATACATCAAATAACTTCCAATACAACATAAGCATTCAAATACAAATACAAAAGTAGTACCAACAAACACCAAATAAAACATTCAAATATACTAATAACAAATACATTAATACACACCATAAACAGTATCAGCAAACACAAATAAAAGTGGTTATCCAAAACATAAAATCTTCCATCTAAATTATAATATACAAGTGTAGGCTACAACAATGCTACAAATGCTAACATAATGAAATCAAAAGCATACACACCACTTCTAGATCTCTCCATAGATGCTTCCCTGTACCAAAAATTTAAAAAGAAGCAAAGTCAATGGATCTCCAACAAAGCCATCATACAAGGAACACTTCAAATTTGCATAGATGATCGAAAATCTAAAAATAAAGAACATGAAAACAATTTAAATATATTACGAAATTACCTGACGAAGAATATAATCATAACCAAACGTTGAAGTAACATCTCGTGATATGTGATTGTACATAAAATCAGATGCAAGTCTAACCTGCAAAATGCAAAAATAATGATAAACTTGGTAAAAAAATTATCTCTTAATAAATTATTTCAAATGTAAAAGTCTAACCTTAAAACGTCTAGATATTGTAAGCTGAGAATAAATCAGATTTAAATCAAAATCATTGAAATAGCTAAAAAGGATGAAAAATTCCTAAAGCTTGATTACACCTTTCCTAGAAAACTAAAATAGGCTCTCTACAAGTTGTAATATTACAACTGGCTAAATAATCATTTATAAACGACAGTAGCAAATATTTAACTATATTAAAAAATAATATAAAAAATAATCTAATAACAAATCTTCTTACCAAAAAAAATCACGCAGCACCATCGCCTCCATCATCACCATCATCATCACCACCATCATCACCAAAATTTGGAGGATTTTGAATTGGAATTGAATTTAAAATATTTCATGATCATATTTTGTTGACGCATCATATCTTCCATTCGTCGATCTTTTTCTTCCATTTGCCGATCCCTTTGTGACAAATGGGAAATTATGATCTTAAGAAAAAAAGGGAAATTATGATCCAAAATATAAGAATTGAAATCATGATTCTAAGAAAAAAAGGGAAATTATGATTCTTTGGAATTTGTCCAAACATATAATTTTCCAACCGTTCGAAACAAATCAATAATCAAGAGAAGAATGTCTATCCAAGTTGTGCATACTTTGTCATGAAGCCCACGAAATATCCTATGAGTAGCTCTACCAGTAGCGGTGTTGCCTTCCTTGCTCTCCTCCATAACAACCTGGCAAGATTATAAAGCACAGCAGTGTAAGTGGAATACTGAGATAATTTGATATTCTTTTCCAATTCAAAGTCTTGATCACTTACTCCATTGCCTCCCATTCTCCTTGTTGTGGATGAAGTGTGATATGCACCACTTGGACCACCATAAGTCACAGTTGAGCTATCAGAAAGGTAACTGTGTACCTTCGACTGCTTCATCAGGTTCCTGAACAAATGGCTCCTCATATGGTCTAGAATGTTTTCTTGTGTTCTCTGTGTGCTCCTCACCAGCCTTCTTTTCGTCTCCATCATCAACAGGGAGCTCCTCAATTACAGGACCCTTTGACTTATTGGCCGGAGGAGCCAGCACCAAGAACCAAGGGTTGCTAGTCTCCCCAAAGAGGGTTCCTTGATCGGGAAACATGCTAGGAGCAAACATGCTAGCTCCCAACATGCTGGGTCCCAACATGCTTCTTCCCATTAAGCTTCCAAATGGCTGTGTGAAGAAAGGATCATCAAAGGGGTCTCTCCTACCGAAAACACTTGACATCAAACTCCCTGGTCTGCGGAAGCCACCAAACCCAGCAAATGGATCCCCAAAAACAAAAAAGTCATCCATACCACCTCTTCCCCTCTTCATTTTCTCCGAGTATGACTCTGAGGAGGGAAAATGAAATCCCCATCATGCATGAAGCACAAACGATCTCAATAACTACTTAAATCTTGCACAAGTAAGAACAGTAACTATAACATGATTAACAAGAAGAACAAAGGAAAGGCACTTCTTAAAAAAAATAATGAACATCGATTACGAAGGATAACATGCCAAGCACGATTATCTCAAAACTGCAACAAGCTTATCCACTAATCTGACAAATTAACGATCCGAAAAGCAAAACCCTAGATCATTTCCAAGAAAAACGAAACTCTTCCCACAACACCACGTCTAGAACAAGCACCGATCATCGCTACATACAGGAATCCCTATAAATTGTTTCGAGACACGAACCGATAAAGCTTAATCGGATAAGAGGGAATAAATAGCACGCACCGCTCTCCAAACTACGAACCGGAAACGACGAGACCTCCTGCCGCTGCGCGATCGTCCGCCCGAACCATTATCTGGGGCAGCAGTTTGATCTACAAGTGACATAGATCAGTAAGAATGAATTAAGCAGATCTACAAGTGAAACAGAATTTAAGAAACAGAATATTCAAAAAAAAAATCATATCTCACCAAGTTTATCATTATTCAAAAAATCTGATCAGATCTCAAACAAAAATTTTAAAACAGAATATTCAAAAAAATCTGATCAGTAAGTAAGATAAACTCAGAGCAGAGCATTAAGCAGGGTATTCAAGAAACTGAGATCCGGCAGCCCCAATCCAGGCCGATCCGGCCGTGGCAAAGCAGATCCGGCGAGGACAGCCACCGGCGAGAAGAAGGAGAAGCAGATGGCTGCCTGCGGCCAGGCCGATCCGGGGGATCGGCCGTCGCTGCCTGCGGCCAGGCCACCGGCGAGAAAAAGATTCTTCAAGAACAGCTCCGGCGAGAAGGACAGCCACCGGCGAGAGGAAGGAGAAGAAAGGGAAAGGGAAGAAAAAGAGAGGAAGAAAACCTACCGAGTAGCCGGAACGATGAGAAAATCGCCGGAGTAAGGTGCGCGTTTGGAAGAAAATCGCCGGAGTGAGGTGCGCGCGAGAAAAAAAAATTTCGCCCGGTGAGAGAGAGGAGATTGCGCGTGAGGATGAGGTGAAATGGCAAATTTTTCGCCCGGTGAGAGAGGAGATTGCGCGTGAGGATGAGGTAAAATGGCGGTAATAATTGGTATTTTGCAACGAAAAACTTTAATTTCGTCCCAAATCCGTAACGAAAAATTTTCGACGCAAAATATTAAACTTTTGCAACGAATCTCCAACAAAAAAAATTCGTTACAAATCTACAACGAAAAGAATTTGTTGCAAACCTTAATTTTTTTTATTTAAGAATAGGGGCTAATAAAAATTCCTAGATCGCCCTATGGACCTCGGAATTTGACAAAACAAATTCCTATAGGACCATGACGCTCTCATGATCACGTTGACGGTCTCGAATATGATTTTACACAAAGATACGGTATCTATCAAATTTCACAATATAAAACACTATTATACTTTTAAAATATGAATATTAATTTACTTTGTAAAATTTTTGTTTGAGCCCGTTAGTTCGATCGGAACGTCGATACGGGCTGATAGAAACTCGTTTCGTCTCGATCCAACCTCTGTAGGGCCTTCTACGATATTTAATAAGTCTTTCTTATTTTCTTTAAAAAAAATCTGCAACGAATCATTTTTTTCGTTGCAGATTTGCAATGAATTATTTATTCGTTGCAGATTTCGTTGTAAATCTGCAAGGAAAGATTTTCGTTATAAAATTCTAATTTTTTTTAAATAGAAGACTTTAAAAAATTCATAGATCGACCTACGAATCACGGATTTCGAAAAAACAAGTTCCTATGAGACCGTGATGATCTCAAGATCATCTTGACGGTCTCGAATACGATTTTAGATAGAGATTCACATAATATCAAATTTCCTAATAGGAAACAATCTTTTACTTCTAACCTTAATTTTTTTTCTAACTTCTTGACCTACCTATTATTTTAAATATGAAAATTAATTTAATCAGTAAAATTTTTGTTTGAGTCTGCTAGTTCGATCGGGACGTCGATACGAATACGCAGAAACTCGTTTCGTCTCGATCAGACCTCCATAGGGCCTTCTACGATATTTAATAAGTCATTCTTATTTTTTAAAATTCAAAAAAATCTGCAACAAATTAGATTTTTCGTTGCAGATTTGCGACAAATTATTTATTTGTTGCAGATTTCGTTGCAAATCTGCAACGAATAATCATATTCGTTGCAAATTTGCAACGAATAATCACATTCGTTGCAAATCTGCAACGAAAGATTTTCGTTGCAAAATCTTTTTTTTTAAATATAGGACTTTAAAAAATTCGTAGATCGTCCTACGAACCACGGATTTTGAAAAAACAAGTTCCTATGGGACCGTGACGATCTCATGATCATGTTGACGGCCTCGAATGCGATTTTTGATAGAGATTCACTAAATATCAAATTTCCTAATAAGTAACAATCTTATACTTCTAACCTTAATCATTTTTTCTAACTTCTTGATCTACCTATTATTTTAAATATGAAAATTAATTTAACAAAAGTTTTCGTTGCAGAATTCGTTGCAAATCTGCAACGAAAAAATAATTCGTTGCAAAAATCTGATTTGTTTTTAGAACCTTTAAAATTCGTAGATCGTCCTACAAACCTCGGATTTCAAAAAAATAAGTTCCTATGGGACCGTGACGATCTCATGATCACGATGACGGTCTCGAATGCGATTTTTGACAGAGATTTGGTGAATATCAAATTTCCTAATATAAACAAAATTATACTTCTAAACTTAAATATTTTTTCTAACTTCTAGACCTATCTATTTTTTTTAAATATGGAAATTAATTTATTCAGTAAAATTCATGTTTGAGGCCGCTAGTGCGATTCGGACGTCGATACGGACCCATAGGAACTCGTTTCATCTCGATCCGACATTCGTAGGACCTATTACGATATTTAATAAGTTTTTTTTTACTTTTTAAAAAAATTCATAATCTGCAACAAATATTTTTCGTTGCAAATCTGCAACGAAATTTTTCATTGCAGATTTCGTTGCAAATCTGCAACGAAAAATAAATTCGTTGCAAAAATCTATTTTTTAAAAAAATAGAGAACCTTAAAAATTTGTAGATCGACTTACAAACCTCAGATTTCAAAAAAACACAAATTTCTATGGAACCGTGACGATCTCATGATCACGATGACGACCTCGAATCTGATTTTTGAAAGAGATTTGGTGAATATCAAATTTTCTAATATGAAACAAAATTATACTTCTAAACTTAAACTTTTTTTCTAACTTCTTGACTTACATATTTTTTTTAAATATAAAAAATTAATTTATTCAGTAAAATTCTTGTTTGAGGCCGCTAGTGCGATCGGGATATCGATACGGACCCATAGGAACTCGTTTCGTCTCGATCCGACCTCCGTAGGACCTTCTACAATATTCATTAAGTCTTTTTTATTTTTTAAAAAAAATCTAAATCTGCAACGAATATTATTCGTTGCAAATCTGCAACGAAACTTTTTGTTGCAAATCTGCAACGAAACTTTTTGTTGCAAATCTACAACGAAAAATGATATTCGTTGCAAAAATCTAAATTTTTTTAAAAAAATTATAGGACCTTAAAAATTCGTAGATTGCGAATCTCCAACGATAAATATTTGTTGCAAAATTCGTTGCATTTTTGCGACGATAATATATTCGTTGCAAACCTGCAACGAATATAATATTTGTTGCAAAATTTGTTGCCAACTTGCAACAAATTCTGCAACGAAAATGTTTTTGATGCTAAATTGCGACAAAGAGTGTTTGTTGCAATTTTTGTTGCTAATTTGGGACAAATATTTGATTCATTGCAAATTTTGTCGCAAATCCGCAACAAAAAATTTTCGTTGCAAATTTTTGTCCCTAAAAAACTGTTTTTTTGTAGTGTATATAAACTATCGAAGAGAACCTCCCACGCCCAACCGTGCGAGCTCAATGTCAAAGTCTTGTAGCACAAGAAGATCAACCTCACTTTCAATCTTTAGCACCACCTTAACTTGTCCACAATTTTTCCATCCGCTTAGTGTCTTTGGAACTCTATGAAGAAGCTTTTTATACCAGAGTTGCATGGCTGGAGAGCAAGTACGTCAAAGACGGTCTCCATTTCAACTTTTTACAATAATATTAGCTACTCAGTTTGTTAGACAAAATAAATGCATTTGTTCTATAAAAAATTTTAAAATTGCAATTGGCCTTCAATTAAGAAAGGGTGCGAAGATTATTGTCTTATAAGTAGAATGTACAAATATTTTAACAATGGGTTGGCACTGGTGGTATTGAAACAAAAGGAACACAATTACATCTTCCGAAACAACCCTACAATTTTAAGTGTTAACAGCTTATCCTCACTCTAGTCTAGGATGTGAATTTTCTTTTTGTATTTTTTTAATTAGAGTAATCCAAATATTCACCCTATAAAAAAAAAGAGAGCAAAAGAAGAAAAAAAGTCATTGTTTTCGAACATCAATAGAATCTAACTACAAATACACAAACACATGAGTGGTAATGTAATGGAATAGTATCCGTACTAGTAGAGTTTTGTAAAGAATCAATTTGTTTTATTGAGGGATCAGCTTGAATGACCCAGATAAAAATGCATCAGATATACACACAATAAGGACTTGTTGACCTATTGCATGCCATAAATATAAATAAATAAATAAACTGACCGCAAGCAAATACGCACCAATGGATAAGGAAGTAATGAAAGTTAAAACACCGAAAGATTACAAATTCACAAGTAATGCAATGTTGACGGTGATTCAAGAAATAATTAAATACTCTCGTATTGCTTCACAGGGCAGCAATTTTGCCTTTTCTCATCTTCAAGTCATTTCTAACAACCAAAATCATTTTGAAGTCTTCAATCATTTCAGCAAGGTTTTCAATCTCGAGGATCGGATTCTTCACCATGACCCTGTTCAAAATCCAACCCTGCAAAGGAGTTCCCAACACCGAGAGACCCCTCTTCTTCTTCCTCGATTCTGGGTTTGGTGAAGGGCAGCAATGCAAGAGGTAAATTAATTCACATTCGAAGGAGAAGGCACACCAGCGCTGAGAGTTCTTTGAAGATGAAGCTTGGCGTCGGCTCGACCCAACGAAGAAGAGTTGAGACCGTCGGAGACCGAGCGAGAAGAAAAGAGAGGGTTACGTGAGAGAAATCGAGAGGAAAGGAGGGAGGGGGCAGACCGGTTGACGACGTTGATAAGTGGGTTGCGGCTGGCTTCGCGTGGAGAGGAACCGCAAAGGGGAAAGGAAGCGACCATGAGGGTTTTCGGCAGTCTGGGGGAGGGTGAAAAAACAAAATACATAAGTAATGTGGCATTTTTGCAAAAACACCCTCAAATTTTGGATATTGAAAACCAAGCCCCCAAGTTTCTTTTTTTCCCTTTAACTCTTGAATTTTTGATATTTAACAAATAGTGACTCCCTACAAATAGAGATGGAAATAGGCCAGGCGGCCTATCTGGGGCCTGTGACTTGGCCTGTGTTTAGTCTGGCTTGGCCTATTTAGAAATAGGATAATATTCAGGTCTATTTCAAAATCTATTTTTCTTATCAGACAAGACTCAGGCTCAATATAAAGATTACCAAGCCTGACAGGCTGGCCTGAGCCTGAGGCTGGTCTGAGCCCGTTAAGATTAGATACATATGTAATATTTGTAGGCCTGGTCTGTTTGACGCTTGTATGATGCAAGACCTATTTTGAGGTTTGTATGATGCAAGGCCTATTTTGAGGCTTATATAATCCAAGGCCTGTTAAGGTTGATTTTCGACTTGTTTAAAGCTTTGGTTTGTTGGCCTGTATAAAATATTTTAATTTACATACCTTGTAAACATGCCGCAGGGCAGACCAGGCTAGGCTATTGAATAGGTCAGACTTAGGCTAAGAACAAAACTTATAACGGATCACAGGTCAGACTTAGGTCATTTTGTTACTATATAGACATTACCTGTTAAGACATAAGCTTGGCATGGCCTATTCCCTACCTACAAACAAAAAACAAGCATGATAGATGAAAATTATGAAAAATTATGAAAAATTATGATACATAATTCTTCCTTCTGAAATAAATAATATTTGCATATGAAAAATTATGTAGCAAGAATCAAAACAATTAATAATGCATTCAAAATCTCAGAAGGAAGAAAGTATTTCGTACGCCACAGGTTAAACACATGAAAACACCTTGTATATCATTAGCTCCTTACACAAATTAAATAAATGACTGAATAAATTATTTTAAACTGAATCGAATAAATTAAAATTTGAAGGTTTAGTTGAAGGAAAAGAATAGATCCTTTGCCCAAAGAAGAACAACGGAGAGAAGACGAAAAAGAAGGGGAAAAAGATGTACCGAAGCACACGAAATCAGTGTATTCTCTTCTCCATTTCTCTTTATATATTAAATCAACCGTACAAATTAAATCAATCAATCGACCATGGCGTCCATACTCGGCCTCCAAGCTACCTTCGCCCTCGGAGCCCCTCAGAGACGGAGCCACGTCCTCCTCTCGCCGGCGAAGACTATTGTTCTCCGGTCAACATCTCATCTTTTCAGAGGTCGCGTTTGCTCATCGTCGTCGGTTGCCTCCTGCATCCCTCCCGAAGGACCGAGCGACGGGAAGGCAAGAACGGGCAGCAGGAAGGCGGCGGCGGGGCTGCAGGCACTGGCCGTGGCTGCGGCTTGCGCGGTGGGTGCTTCCGTTTGCCTGTCGAGGGCGGCGGCGATATGTATCTCATTAAGGAAGCCGGATGCCATACTCACTGAGACGGCGCCGACGAGCACGGGAGAAGAGAGCAGGACGACGAGCAGGGCGGGGAAGACGCCGCTTTTACTAGACGAGATCTTTTTCGGGAGGAAGGAGCCAGGAACTGAGTGCGAGGATCCTTGCAAAAAGCTCCTCGATCATGCTTTTGCCATTCTTCCACTGGACGACCAGTTACAGTTGCTGGAGCAGATATTAAAGGTTCGTCTTCTGGAGAAAAATCCTCTGATCCATAATCCCCTCCCACCCCGCCCGTTTCATAATCGTCGGCAATGACTGACGATTGTCTGATCCAACATTATCGGTGGCAGTCCCAAACCAAGTTATATCCTGAAAGTATAGTGAATCCGTCGGGATCACTACTGAATCCGACGAAATCGTAATTGCTGCGATCCCGACCGATTATCGTTCTCCTATGATATCATTTGATTCGGGACGACGATCGAGACTGCCGGTAGTGTCCGATCGATAATTCATCTAATCGAACGAATCGTGATCATCGTGATGATTATAAGACACAAAATAGAGAGGATTGCGGGATAAAATAGAGGATCCCATTTACGTCTTCCGTGTATTTTTTAACTTAATTTAATTTAATTTTTTATTAAAGAAAACAATTAATAACAATAATTAAATTTTATTTTCTACCTATTCTTATCTATATTTAAATAAAATAATTTCTATTTTGATGAAATATTTATCGATCGTAATCTCCTTTTGTTTATGTTTTGCAGGGTAACGTAAATACAGGAAAATTGGAAAAATATGAAATACAAATTGCGATGATGCAGATATACTTGGCCCTGGTATTAATCCATCCCTTCTTTGAGTTATAACGATGAAATTAACCCTCCTATTTTATTTTTAATTAAGAGATATTTTAACGACGCCCCATTAATTATCCTTTTTGTTAAAAAGTCATCCTTTTTTAAAAAATAAAAATAAAATTAAAATAACAGTCTACCCTGTTTTTCATCTTAAAAATATCTTTATTATAATAATTATATTATAAGTGTTATAATATTTTAAAGTAAATTATTTTATAATTAATTTACTAAAACAATGTAACGATATGAATATTGAATCCAATCCAATGCGATACACAGCACAGGTATCATGACGCAAAAGCAGTCTTGCAGTCGCAGGAGGAAATCATATAAACGACGCCAGAATTTATCTTCTCCAGGTTAGTTCCTAATGTTTTTAATTAGGAATATTTCGTTCCATCTTTTTTTTAAAAAAAATGGTCTTAAACTTTTAAACTCATCAAAATTATATACCGACTCTAATATACTTTTTCGGTATTGATATCTTCTTGCAGGCTGTTGTTAATGTGATGTTGGCCACAGAGAAAATGTTGATAAAACCCGCCACAACAGTGGAGGATGAAGAAATAAAGAAGTTAGTCGATAGTGCCAAGGAGTCGTGGAAAAATTTTGAAAAGAATAAGGACTTACAGAATGAGCCAAAGACTGATGACGATGACAATTGTTGAAATGTTGGGCGTGAATAGAGTTTAAGGGAGAATTTACTTCGAGCTTCCATTAAGAAATATCTCTTATACCTTCATTGTTAACTTGGAAATATTTGATAATAACAGATGTCCTTTTCATTTTGTTGCATATAACTATTAGCTCGAATTGTTCCACTTGGGGAGATGGTAAGCCAATGCAACTCCTGAGTGCAATACACTTCCACCATGGTGTAGGATCTCGAGATCACGCTAAACTTCGAACATGTGATTTTCAAACTGAACAAAGTCGAGATCACACTGAAAAGTTTTGAATCAAGATGATTTTCATTTGATCGCAATTTGTAATGAATGCCCTCTCATTCTTTTGATAGGAAGTGTTCCGTCTCAGTATTTTAGAAACAGTGGTAGCTTAGACATACATCATAACTTAAAAATAAGGAGAACAAAAGAAGAAGAATATAATGGAATGAAGATTCTGGTTCAGTATGATGTATCTTCATCTGATGACTCACCGAATCCTAGTTCGTCAAAATGATGTTCCTTACTGCAATGACAATTGCCAGTCATATGGACTGATGAAGAGAAGTAGGATTCTTGCTGGCCCTGATTGTGTTGTTTATCGATATAACTTTCACCAATAATCCCCGCAAGAGCACTGATAATCTTTAAAATAATGGAACCTGTTGTTGTCCCGCACAACGATCTCTCGATCAACAATGCCTGAGATGAACTTGATATACTGGTGGCAGTCCCCGCATACTCGGAGGTTTTTGGTGATTCTAATCGGGAGGCTGGGGGGAATGGAGATGAGTCCAAAGGCGAGAGCAAGCTTCTCACTGTGTTGGAGCACCTCAGTCTCCTTTTCTTCTTCTTCTAGATCATAAAGGGCATATTGTGTATCAGGTGTGTATCCAGCTGCCTGCATCTCCTTTGTTAGTTTGCGCAACGTCGCTTGGATTTCATTGTTCATCTCATGGGTTGTGTCCTTTGCTTGAAAAACATGCACCACATTCTTCCATGTGATCCAACTGCATCCTGGATCTTTCTTGATCCCGACATCTTTCATTTCCTTCCGCACTTCTGTTGCTTCTGTCCATCTATAAACATGACAACCATAGGGGTAAGAGTTTGGTGAAATTAAATACAATGTTCCTTAAGGAGATTTCCATAAATCAAAAAAGGCATGTTTGTGATATTCACACAGTTCTTACAGAAGCTTTGAAACCTCGGAACCAAGCACCAAATACGTGAATTGCAGATTGTTCTAATCTCAATTTGGTTCACCAAATAACTGGATTTACTTTCTTTAACTTTTTCTCATATGCTGAGTGTCAGATACTGCACACTTGTAGTTAAATCAAAAGAACAACCAATATTTTACTTTCTCAGGGATGGCAATGAGACTAACTGCTTCGACTGACTACTAAAACTACAATCAGATTTTAAGATTTCAAAATAGGGCTTTATTGGTAGAGATATATACACTTGCTTATCAAGATCAATTATAGTTTAAACGGACTACCAAAACTACAATAAGCAGCGGCGAAGCTAGATTGAAAATTCAAGGGGTGCTCAATGCATATGTAAAGAAAAAAATTATTAACAAATTAATATATCAAGAAAAAAAATACTGAATTGATAACGCTAATAATAAAGATATAAATATATACGCATACAATAAGATAATTATTTCTTGACACTCGAATTATCGATACTAAGTACGGCTGTACAATCAGAGGCAATGTGCTCTTCAAGTGTTCAGTTGTTAAAAATATTATAAAATTTATTCATTTTCAATTGTGACAAATCCCTTCTCAATGTATATACAAACTATCATTCTTCATCATTCTCATCCTCCATCCTATTATGTTAATCAATAATTTTCATTACATAAAAACCTTTTCAACAGAAACACAGTTGCAACAGGTAAATCTAATATTAATTCAATCAAATGATATACCAATAAAAAAAGTACATTCTTATCAATATTAACTATCTTTTTAACTAAACTTCTCAAATCTTCAATTATAGAAAATTCACCTAGTACATAAAAAGTTGGGGGCTTGGGTTGGGGCTGCAATCAAGTGAGTGACTAAGAAAAAAAAAACAATTCTTTAGGTATTAGGTGGTTTAATATTTGAATTGGGAATTTAAGAGAGTCAAATTCAAATAGATCAACTGTGATATTTTTTTAAATTTTTTTATTTACTTTTAAGTAGACTAATCCTCAACTCGACCCATGAATACAATTATTCATAATATTATCAATTTACCATTTACTTTTAGTCATTTTTGAAACAAAATTCTCTCTCTATGTGAATCCATATCCAATCTTATCAATTGTTTTCCCGTTTCTCATGATTATCTTTTTCTCTAACATTTCTTCTATTTTTTTTTTCATCTGGCAGTTCGAGTTTGCTTTGCCTTGGTTAGACTTTTAGGAGTAAAAAATTAAAAAAGAGAGAGAAACCATCTGTATTTCTCGTCTTCTTCGTGAAGACTTAGAAGCCGCTGTCAGCTACCTACTGTGACTACGGACATGGACTGCAACTTGATCGCTGGCAGCTACCTACTGTGACTACGGACTAAATGAAGAAGCCGCCATTGTCCATAGGCATTGGTCGCATCGCTGGGGTGTGAAGTCGACGAAGATAAGAGATACTGTCCTCACCTCCGAGACTAAGAGGGTGCTTCCGCACCCCCTCGCTCCCCCTTCCATCCGCCACTGACAATAAGGTTTCAAGGTTTCAACATGTAAACACACTTGCTCATCAAGATCTATTTTCTTTAGTTATGCAAGTGAACTTATAGCATTATATTCATGCACTTATCCTCCTCGACTTTCATCAAAAAACAAAAACAAGAAACTCACCACCCTACACATCTTAGCCCATTTGTTGGAATCAGTACTAACAAACATAATGAACTTTCAACCGCGGCATGAAGAAAGCTCCCAATAAGATACATCTTCCTTTAACAAAGAATATCTATTCCGTACGAGAATTATAAACTAATTTGTAGTGTCTGATATAATAATTTGAATTTTGCACCATATGTAAACATCCAACCTACCTTCCAGCCGAAGCAAACATGTTGGATAGCAGCACGTGATTTCCAGAGTCTTGGGGATCAATCACAAACAGCTTCTGTGCAGCGATCTTCCCCAACTCGGTCTTCCCGTGAATTTTGCAAGAACCAAGAAGTGCTCCCCACATGGGGATTGATGGCATAACTGGCATTGTTTTGATAAACTCATAAGCGCGCTCTTCCATCCCTGCACGTCCAAGCAAATCCACCACACATGCATAGTGCTCTGTTCTGGGTTCAATCCCAAACCTTTCTTTCATCGTCTCAAACAAGTATAATCCTTCCTTCGTGAATCCTCCCCTGCCACAAGCACTGATCACGTTCACTAATGTGATGTAGTTGGGTGCTACCTGACCACATCTTATCATGTCATCAAACACAGAGAGAGCCATACGTGCATCACCAAGCTGAGCATACCCTCCTATCAGAGCATTCCATGAGATGAGATTCGGCTGTTGCAATTCCTCAAATGCCTGTTCTGCCTCCCTGATGGTCCCGCATTTACCATACATGTCGACAAGAGCACTCCCAACAAATATGTTACCGGCAATGCAAGAACAGATGGCAACAGCATGCAATGAGCGACCAAGGTCGAGCCCTGAAAGGCCAGCACAAGTGGTGAGGACACTAGAGACAATGAAGTCGGTGGGCAGAATTCCTTCTCTCCTTGCACCCAAATACACTCTAAAAGCCTCTTCTTCAGCATAATTCTGTGCATATACAACTATTAGGGAGCACCATGAGACATCATTCCTAATGCGCATTTCATCAAAGACTTTCTGTGCCTCGAAAACCATGTGGCATTTGCCATAGAAATCAATGAGCCCGTTGCCGACTGAAACATCATCAAGGAACCCCGATTGGATCACGAAGGCATGGAGTTGGGCTCCAAGAGACGAGTAAGAAACACCAGCGCAGGCATTTAAGAAGGCACAAAGAGAGATGGTGTCTGGGACTCCGCCATCCAAGCGAAGCTTGACGAAGGCGTCGACTGCCTCAACTGGCCGTCCATCTTGCACAGCATTGGTCATCACCGCGTTCCAAGCTACTACACTTCTCTGAGGCATTTCACCGAACAGGCGTCGCGCATCGACGGAGAGATCAGTTTTGTAGTACATATCGAGGGCGCCGCAGGCCACGAAGGCGTCGGCAAGGAAGCCGCACTTGAAGGCCGTGGTGTGAATCTGACGTCCAGCGAGGGGCATCCGGGCAGAGGCGGCGGCCTTGAAGGCGCAAGGAAAGGTGAAGTCGTTGGGGCGGACGGAGGAGCGGAGCATGGCGGCGAAGTGGGCCAGGGCAGAGAGAGGACGTCCGTTCTGTGAGGCACCTGATATGAGAGCGGTCCACGCGACGACGGAGGGGTCAGGGTCGAGGGAGAGCACGGCTGCGGCGGCGGAAGGGTGGTCGAGCTTGGAGTACATGTTGACGAAGTGGCTGGAGAGGAAGGCGGGGAGCGGTCCAGGGGACAGGTGCTTGACGGCGACGGCATGAGCGGCGCGTCCGAGTAGGGCGGAGCGAGAGGCGATGGCGAGCTTGACGGCGGCGGCAAGCGACTGCGGGTCGGGAGAGAAACGCATGAGGCGTCACAGCGTCCGAGCGACCGTTGCCCTTACATAACATCCGCTACGACTTTATAACGGCCGTTACAATCACAAACAAAAATATGTTATAAATTGAACTCATTATTATTATTATTTTATATTAATTAAAAATATCAAAAAATAATAATTAAAGCTCAATTTATTATACGAATTTCATTCGACTCCTTTCCACGGCCGTCTTCGTTCTTCAGAACCACTCTGCTCTGCTACTGCTGCACACTTGGCAACGGCAGGAGCTGCTTCTCCAACAAAACTCGAATTGCGGAGTCAAACATGTCCTCCACACTGTACATGAATTTGTAGCCAAGATCCAACAACTTCTTTGAAGAGCGTGGGGACGATGTTGATGAAGTGGACGCCGTGCCTCTCTGCCAACTCCGCAGCAGCTTTCTCGGCGAGGGTTTTGAACACCACCGACCTCACCGTGCCCCCTTCCTTGCACGACATCATGATGCTCGGCATCCCGCTCACCGCAGGCTCGATGACCTCGTTCTGCATTTACATCTATCCATACATCGATCGATTCGTTAGCTGAATCTCACGTTTCAGTAACTGTTTTCCCGATGTATAAATGCACGCCTCTGGATCTTTGGAATCGAAGTCCATGGCGGTTGCCACGTGAAACACTCCCTCGCATCCCTTCACGGCCGCCTCGCCGAAGCTGCCTTCCTCTTCCAGGCCCGCTTTCCATATTGTCAGCGGCTCCCTGGAGATCCAACAGCTAGCGGCTAGATATGTTGAATAAAACAGTCAGAGTGGTGAGCTTGGATGTCTATCTTGTTAGCTAGATGCAAACTGAATAGACTGACAGGGGTCTCTCACGGTGGCTCTCCCGGCGTAGCCCTGCCGGAGAAGCTTCATAACAGGCCATGAGCCGATGTAGCCGGAAGCTCGGGTCACCAGCACGGTACCTTTCATTGCCCACTTTTAAAATAATAAATATCCAGATAGCAAAGAAGGCGATTCGCTCTTCCACCGATTCATTTCAGAGGCAACATAGAAAAGATAAATCACAGAGGTTACTAATCCGAATGTTATGAGTAGTGCGCAGAAGAACGAACATATTAACTTTGCTAAGTTTTGACCTTCAAATCTTATGACAATAATACTCATTTACTAACTATCAGTTCATCATGTGAGAACCAAATAAGAAATATCTAGAATCCTACACTAGATGGATATATAGATATGGCACGATTAGAAAAAAAAATTATTTATTTTCATTATATATATATAATTGAATAAATAAATTTTAATAAATATTTTTTGAATTCATTCATATTACTAACAAAGTTTATAAATTATTTGTAAATAATATTCATGAATAACAAAGTTTTCAAAATAAATAAATAAAGTTATAACCTCAAACTCACTAGTCAATCAAATAATTTTAAAAATATATAAAAATTCAACCAATCAAATAAATTCAAATTGAAAACAAAATACACCTAAATAAATAAAACTCAGGAAAAAGAAACCAAATAATCCATGAATAACCATTTCAACAACTTAATTTAATTTTAAAGCTTGTTATCTTATTAAACAACATAAAACTTCATTTAATTTGGCTTGGCTATAGCCCTAATCGTTCAACGAGGAACAAATAGTGGCTTGTGGCTAGAATGTTTATCATTCCTTTGTTCCACATTTTCTTGAAGTTAGACCATAACTTATGTATACTCAAAAGAAGTTAACTCCAAAAATATTCATCCCATTCACAATTTGAAACCCTGAACCTCTGAATGTTTTACTATATATTGCAACACACCCCTGGAGATACTTACATAAGCTCAATTGACGATTACCTTCCTAGATATTACTGAACTCTCTTGTTTCCCAAGACATCCTAGTCCAGGTAAGATCGAGGGAAAGGAGCCACCGGAGATGGAAGATCAGGGTGATAACGACCTACAACACGCTCATGGCAATCTCATGAGGGAAATTTAACAGCAAAGATAGTTTCCAAAGGAAAAGGCTGAAAGTGTTTCTTGTCCTTTTCTACAAAAGCATGTAAGATGATCCATCAAGATTAGGGCAAATTTATTCAGTGGAAACCATTAACAAAAACATCTGTTGAAAAAAAAAATCAGAAAATTTATCAATAATTAAATTTGTCATTGGAGTGAGCAATTGGTTCATGGAGCTTGCTTTAATGCAAGACAACCATCATTTACGTCAAGAATTAGCTGCTTATTTTCTAGATTACAATAAACTATTAGAAGCAAAAAAAAAAAAACACCATGATAAATTGCCATTCTAGATCACAGTTCCATTTTTGATAGTAGCATTTCTCAAAACTATTGTGATTCCAGATCTTATGTAGAAGCCTTCGCTCGATCGATCAGCCTCTTCGACGCCCTGTGACATGATATTTAGCATCGATAAGCTTAATTTAGTCGCAGAGACTTGGATACAAAACATCCATATATATATATATACACATACATCTTTGTTAGCAATGACCACATTCTGGCCTATTCTAGCATTTGTGTCGATGATACAATTCCTGCAAAACAAAGTTTATGTTTAACAAAAGTAAATCTCAAATCGTAACAGAGTTTCAGATAGTACCTGATTTTTGTATTTTGCCCAACTCCAATAGGAACCATACCCTTTTCCAATAGGGAAGCAATTTGTTCTTCGGTCTCGTAAGAATTCGCACCAAACATCAAAGTGTTCTGAAAATTAATATACAATAAAGACACTACATATTAACTAATATGTATCAAGAATTCAGCTATCAGTTTTAATTTTGCTAACCTGTATTTCGGCTCCAGCACCGACACGCGATCGCACTCCGATGATCGATCGTTCGATGTGGCACTTGTACAAAAAACATCCATGAGAAATGATCGAACTGCGCATCTGCATTTTGTTGAACATGACTGAAATGCCTCGACATTGTATAGTAGTTTACAGTTTTGTGACATTTACCTTGCTTTTGTCAACTTTAGTCGGCGGTAGGTACCTAGGAGATGTGTATATAGGCGTTCGTTGATCATAGAGTTGGAACTTCGGAGACTACAAAATTGATAGATAACGAGATAGTACAGCTGTAAGGATCTCGAATCGATTCGAATTGAATTGTTAATTTCTTATACATACACCCTAATTTCAACCTGTTCTGTGAGTGCCAAATTTGCGTGGTAGAATGCTTTTAGTGTTCCAATATCCTCCCAATAGTCCTGGAACATGTATGCCTGAAAATACAAGAACATTGTTCCGTTACGATATACGAGTTTACTCGGAAGTAGTCTGGGAAACACACACACACACACAAGATGCACACCTGAACATTGAAGTAGTTCACGGCGAAAGGCAGGATGTGCTGTCCAAAGTCATTTGCTCTCCCATCTTTGATCCTATGAAGTCAGAAAACATGAAATTAGAAAATTTTCTTATATCACAACAGACTAACTGAAAATGAACTCGCACAAGAGTTAGGAGATACATGAATTGTCGTTGAAGAGCCTCTCGGTTGAACACATAAATCCCCATCGATGCGATATAGGGGTACTTCTTTCTATCTTGATGAGACAATCTGTGAAAGGAGCCATCATCCTTCTGCAATGCAATTGTTCCTGTTAGTTTAGAGCTCGAATCATCGACAATCCTATCGGTTATTGGGGAAAATATCACTCACCATGGCTTCCAAATAACCACCTCTCGGTTTCTCTTGAAATTCGGTAATGCGACCCTTCTTATCAACTCTCACTAATCCATAGTCAGATGCTCGGCTACAAGAGGATCCACAAATCAATTACCAGTACTAATAAGTTGATACAATTTCGATACTAGACATTTAATTTGCATACCTTGCATCAACAGGAATGCAAGAAATAGTTATATCAGCACCAGTTTCAACATGTTTCTGCAAATTACATTGCATCACTTTCAGAATGTAGATTCAAGCGATGGAAATCAAACAAAAGTATATCGAATACCTCGATCAATTCCATGTAGTTCATGCGGTACAATTGGTCGCCGGACAGAATTAGTACATGCTCAATGTGTTGGTTCCTCCTGTCCTAAATTACAGGAACAACAAAATCTAAACCACTCAAAACGACAGGAAAAGAGAGAAGATCCAAATCTAGAGAGAACTCACATCGAACACCCAGGAAAATTGCCTAATAGCATCAGCTGTGCCCTGGAACCAATTCATACCAGTTTCGCCAGGAGATTGTGTAGCCGCCAACACCTGAGTTAAGCATCAAAAGGAATCAGACAAGGCAATCCACGAACAAGATCGTGACCCAATTTCTTCCTTGGTTACCTCTGCGAATCCACCACCAAAGTTCGCGACATCGCCGAAGGTTCGAGAGATGTGTCGATTCAATGAGGCAGAATTGAACTGCGTCAAGATGTATATTTTGTTGATCCCACTGTTGATGCAGTTGCTCATTGGGACGTCGACGATCTTGTAGCCTCCGGCGATGGGAACAGCAGGCACAGCTCTTGTTTTGGTGAGAGGAAAAAGATGAGCACCGGTGCCTCCGCACAGAATGAAGGCGGCGACGTTTTTGGGATCTGCAGGGACGTTGGGCGAGAGAAGAACCTGCAAAATCAGGGTTTTGGTTTGGTTGGTGAGCTAGTGAATGGATTGTCAATGGAAGAAGAACCTGTAAAATTAAACTTGCCTCAGGAATTCTGTGAATTTGGTGGTCGATTTCTGCTGGAGGAGAGGTTGTTACGGTGATCTTGCAGCGGAGAGTGTTCGTGTTGTTTTTTCTGAAGGAAACTTTTTGGCTGAGGAGCTGCTTCCTCGTTGAAGAACCGCATAAAGTTGATCTTCTTGCATGGCTCAGCCATGCATCGTTGGCCTTCAAGCTCACGATTCCGGCGACCATATTGAGTGCAAATCCAAAAAAACTGGAGAGGAAATAACAAGAAGGAGATGAAGACGATTGAAATTGAGATTAGCCTAGATCGCTATAAAGGTTATAATTATATATATAGCCGCAGGAGATCCAGTTGCTAATTCATCGTATGACTCGGCAACAAACCCGTAGAATATTTTTTTTTTCCTCTAATAAAATTATATAAAATTTGGAAAATTCTCTTATGAATTTGTCTCAATTATAACTATTTTTTGCCATATATTAAAGTGAATTTGTAGTTTCTTACATATACGATATAAAATTTAGAAATATTTAAAGATTTTTTTATAACTAATAATTAAGTTGTAGATCAATAGAATATTATTAGCGACTAGTTAAACAAATTATTTTTAATATTTTTTTTTGGTATAATATGATAAATTAAAATTTTTAAAAATTAGATATTTCGAATGTTTGTGAAAGTATGTGTATCGAGTAATGAGTTAATAATTGAATTAATCAAATTTATTAAATTTTAATTAAATTATTTTTTTTTACAAATCAAACCAATCGAACTTTCTTATGAATATCGAAATAAAAAATTAATTAAGGAATAAAAATCAAAATAATTAAATTTTCAAACAATCTAATCAATTAATCAAACTATTATTCGTCGAGTGGTTAATTACTCTTCGAATGTAAGCGATGAGCGCGAAATACAAATTAAGAATTTTAAATTTCAATTTGAATAAAATAATCAATTGTTATGCGTTTATCAATTGATATATATTTAATTTAATCAGTTTAATTGAATTTCGATTTTAAAATAAATATTGAAAATTTTAATCGAATTTAACTTTATTTAGAAAAAAATAATTTTAGAATTAACCGAATCAAAATTTCACAACAAATTAATTTTTTTTATAGAAAAATATATGTTAATTATATAAACTTTGTACAATTATTTCTGCAAAGTAATATTTTATTTCGTTTATAATTTTTTTTGCCACATATTACAGTAAATTTTGTGGTTTCTTAGATAAAAGATATTTAAAATTTGAATATTTTTTACAAAGGTAGATGGACGGAATATTATTAACGACAGAGTTAAATAAATTTATAAATATATTTTCAAGCAAACAAAAATTATATTATTTATTTTTTATTTTTGCATAATATGATAAATTCAAAATTTTATATATATTAAAAAAGGAGCAAGTATTTTTCAAGTCTCAAACTTATACTAAATTAGTGATTATTCTGATAAAAAAAGTTTGAAAATACTTTTATAATGCTAGAGTTGGGTATTTATCTTTTTTATAGTAATAAATTTTTAAATTAACAAGTTTAATATCATCCAATTAGAGGCGTCTCAAGTCACTTTTCTATAAAAATTAGGATAAAATACTATAACCCAATTAAAAAAGTGAAGGGGTTTTCAATTTTTAATGTTTTTAAACTTCAACACTATAATTCAATTGAAAAGGTGAACCCTATGGGTTAATAATTTTTAATTTTTTTAGCTTAAATACTATAACCCAATTAGGAAGGTGAATCCTAGATAAATAAAAATAAAATATTAATTTTAGGATAAAAAAATCTTTTTAAAAGTTTGACATTAGAATCTTCAATTTAGTTTAAATTTGGCATCAAAATCCATTTTTCTCTATTAAAAAAATAATATATCTAATAATTTGGAGAAAAATTAGGTGATCTCGTCCTCCAACTAAAAAAAACAGTGTGTCACCAATATAGACTAACATAGCAACAATATGGACTTGCCGAACACTTGAAACTATGCTGGAATGATCGCTAGAATAATCTTGAGAAATCCTAAGAAGGAAGCCAAAGCAGAGGTCAGAAGCAAGGCCGGGGGGTCCCCCGTGCAGGCACTCCGACGTTCAAGTCAGACAAAGAGAACTGGAATGGTCGAAGAAAAAAAAATGAGAGTTTCAACATACCTGCACCGTGAAGGATTTGTCTGTAAGTGATTAGGTTAGTGGTAATCTGAGTAGGTCAGTATTTAATTCCTTGAGTTACTGAGCAGTTATGTATTAGACATGTAAACTCATTAAGAAGTTGATCCTGTCATAAAAGCATATTAGTTTTTAAGTTATACTAGTCTTAACCAAGGTGACGGATAATGACCCTCCATGGTGTTCACCCAGAGGCCCAATAGAGAAACTCCAAAAGAGGAGACCCAATCTAGCCCAATGGGACAGCTAGGTTAAGATCCATGAGAAATGGTTGATTAAGCTCCAACTTGAGTATCTAAAGTGGTCCGGAGAGAGGAACATGTCAGACGATTGACAATATGCATATGGGCGGACCCTGCCGCTCAGGGATGTTTAGGGGTATGTAAGGGTAATGAGGTCAATGCATTGATCAAGTAGTCCGTCGATCGGCCGTTATGCGCGAAACGTCGATCGACCATAGGGAGCGACACGCTGCTCGGCCATAGGGAGTGCCATGTTGATTGGCCATGTGGAGTGACATGTCGATCGACCATGTAGAATGACACGACAATTGGCCGTATGGACAATCTATCGATCTTCAAAAATATTAACAACTTTGCTCCGCTTTATTATCTGTCTGGCTAATCTAGCTTATTCCGTGCCGTGAATAGGACCCCTATTACCGCACGCCCTCAAGGTGGTCCACATTAGCCGTTTGATCAGGACTTATCCGACGTAGTTGAGGGACCCAGAACTCTCCCGTACCATTAGCTATTTAGGATATTTAAAATTTGAAAAAAAAAAATTACAACTCATGTATTAATTAAGTTGTGGACAAATACAATCGACCTAGTTAAATATATTATTTTTAATATTTAAAAAAAAGATTATATTAAGTGTAAATTATTTATTTTATTTTTGGTGTATAATATGATAAATTCAAATTTTACATATATTATAAAAATTAATATGTGCTAAAATTTTGGAGAAAAATTAAGTATTTATGATAATTTGCGAAAGTATGTGTACCAAGGCATCAGTTAATACTCAAACCAACTAAATTGATTAAATAATAAATTAATTTTGACAAATTTAATCAATTGAATAAATAAAAAAATTAATTAATTTAATAAAAATTAAAATAGCAGAATTTTCAGATAGTCAGAATTTATCAATCAACGATTAGTCGAAATTGATCCAACTGTTCTCTTGACGTAAGTGATGAGCATGAGTCATGAATTAATAATTCTAAATTTTTATTCGAATATAATGGGTAAATTTTCCTAAACTCCCTACTTACCAAGTCAATTTTACATGCAATCTCTACATAAACTTTTCTTTACATGCAGTCCCTGATAGGATGTTTGGTGAGTATTGTTTGAAGAAAATTGAATATAAAAGTTAGAAAATTAAGTATGGCAGGTTGCATCCACCACATCAATAATTCATGTACTCAATTTTCACTCTTTTATACTCAAATTTCACTCTATTATACTCAGTTTTCACTGATGTATACTCAATTTTTACCCTTTTATACTCAATTCCATCAGGGAGTAAAAATAAAGACAAACTTGTGTGGGGAGTGCATGTAAATATCAAAAGGCTATTCGGGAATTTATGACAATTTACCGATCGATTATTATGTATTTATCATTCGATAGATATATCTAATTTAAAATATGAGAATATAAATCCACAAATTTAAAGTATACCGATAATTAGAAGTTCCGGATTAAAATATAGCTGTTGGAGCAGCGCTGTAACGTCCTAATAGAAAATAGGAGTAGCGTGGCGAGTTTAAGCTTTAGATTGTGTAGAGAATTCATTACCCAAGTTGTGGTCGAACACTCTTATAAAGGAACATCTAGGTGCCTCTATTTGAATAAAGACGCCTCTATCCTAGTCAACTCCGATTTGATATGGCTTTGTCATAGCTTATACTCTTTCAGGCGTCTCTATCACTTCCAGACGTTTGGATTCCTTCCCGACGTCTCAAAGCTGACTGGATGAGGTTTGATTTTGCAAAATTTATCTTGTCCCAGCGCCCGGATCCCTTCTAGGCGCCTCGGCTCTAAGCGCCTTGACCCTCCTGATTCAGAACATCTAAGTCTGCATCACAGAGTTAGTACAAACAAATATATAAAATAATTGCAATTAACATTCACAGACATTCTGATCCTGACTGTTAGGTTTCGAAAATTTAGGTCGGATCGACGCCTATTGTTTTTTCCTCGATGAACGTATCATCACGTATTCCTATCAGTAAAAGATACTTTTTGCCAAACTCCTATTTGTACTTTTGCTCAGTATCATTCTTGACTTTCGGGATTCGACATCCGATTCTCGACCCGTCTCAACTTTTGTTTGTCATCCTCGATCTGCCAAAACTCCTGCTCGGTCCCCTCAATCAGGACTTTGGTGTCCGATCCTCACGACCTGGACTTAGTGCCCAATTCACATGATCAGGACTTCGTTACCCAATCCTCAACCAGGTCTTAGTGCCCAATTCACATGACCAAGACTTAGTGCATAACACAACTAGGACTTTCTTGTACACTCAATTCAACATTGTTAGATCATAACAGCTCTTAACTTTAAACTTTTTCCAATAACAAAATATAGGTTTGATTAATTAGTATTTCTAGCATCAATAATCTCTCCATTTTGATTTATGACAACCAAGTTGAATGTAAAGTAAAATACAATAATAGAATTTTAAGCGCAAGAATAAGCACACTAACAAATTTCTAAGGAAATATTTACTTTTTAAAAATATAAACTTTTTCTAAGTTAAAAACAAATTTTTGATGGTTAACTTTTATTTAAAAAATGGTTGATTGAGACCGTTCAGTTAGGTCCGCGCAACTTGACAATTAGTTGAAGTCCAAATGAAGAATATGACAGGAAGATCTAATAGATCAAGAAGTTGAAGTATGCGTAAGGTAAATAAGAAAAATCCCTGGAGGAGAAAGATCCGGTAAGGACGAGTTCCCGATAGGACCATAGGCGCAATCCAGCTTAGAATCGTTTCGTATCTCTAAGTGAGGCCTTGACTAGATTCAAGTCTTGGAAAGACGTGGTCTAATTAATACTAATCGTATTTATCTATTTCAAATATGCTAATTCTATTTTGTAGAGTATATTTTGTTTTTAGACTAATGTTGTTATGCAGGGTTTAAATTATAAAAAATTGTCTTAGATAAATAGTACCTGAGACCCCTCCATGTTAACTTGAGGCACCTCAATTAGGACTGGAGGCGCCCTCAATAGCTAATGGCGGCTCTGCACAGTTGACATTGAAAATAGAGTTTTTTACATTGAAGGCGTCTTAGTTTGGAGCCAAGGCATCTTAGCTTGGAGCCATGGTTCCTCGGTTGAGAACTGGAGCGCCTCAGGTTGGATTGAAGACACCCTCCCAAGTGAGGTGCCTCAGGTTAGATTGAAGGCACCCTCGGGTGGCTAAGCTGTGAAGACTTTGGTTCAAATAAAGCCTTGAATTTGAGACACCTCAATTGGAAACTCAGGCATCCTCAATGGACTTTATAAGGTGATCGAGAGTCGTCCTTCAAGTACAACTCTTCCATAAGCTACAATGCTCTTACTATGACTCCATCTTTGTGTTGCGGCCTTGTTATTACTCATATACACACGAGCTCAATCCAGATATCCACAATCGTATTGGTAAAGATTTTGCAAAAGAAAAGTATAGGGTATTACACTTTCCTCATTACTCTTCCGAAGGTTTTCTGGAAGAGTATTTAAGTGATTGCCCATTGAAAAGATCTGAAGGACCTACACCTTGGAATAGGAGTCGTCAAAGCCTCCAAATCAAGTAAAACTATTTGTGCTCGATTGTGTATTTGTTTTAAGTTTTTCTACTGCGCATTCAATTTCGAAAATCCGAAAAAGATGTGTTTCTAACTTCCAAATGGAGAATATGACAGGAAGATCTGATAGATCAAGAAGTTGAAGTANTAGGGAGAGGTAATTCTCTACTGTGTCAAGGTTGGCAAATCTCATTAAGGGAGGATCAGTTGACAGACGGTGATAGTGACGGCCGCATTAACGCTGTGAGACTGCCATAGCCGCCTGACACCCTGCTTAATATATCTGTGAGACTGTCCCAGCCGCCTGACACCCTGCCTAACATATCTCTTCTGTCCCTTCTTAACTATCGGCGGCTCTACCAGGCAATGATTATGCTGGGGGGCATTATCTTCTGAATATTTGATAAGAAAGGCTCATACGATAGGAAATGCTCGTAATTGTTCGGCTGTCCCCGTGTGATCACGAGTTCCTGGCCTCGGACAATAGACTTTGAGGGGTCGACCTCGGGTGACTGACCCTGATCGTCCCGACCTCGGATGACCGACCCCGAGCGTCCCGACCTCGGGTGACCGACCCCGAGTGTCCCGACCTCGGGTGACCGACCCCGAGTGTCCTGACCTCGGGTGACCGATCTCGAGCGTCCCGACCTCGGATGACCGACCTCGGGTTGTTGGAGCAATCGACCCTAAGATGGTCCGGTGTGACCATGGGTTTTGATGTTTGGGCAAAGGGTTTAAGTTAGGCTTACCCTTGTGTATTTGATATGCGTATGTTGAGTGTGCAGGTTGTACAGGTACGCATATGGACTTGACTGGACGACCTCAGTACGGTGAAGGATGGCATGGAGGCAAGCTGGAGGCTTGTGTGCGCATCTGAGGGACCTTGGAGTGCAGGGACGATGAGCTGATGGGCGCGGACTTTGAGGCGTACGTGAAGGGTGGCATGGATGCAAGCTGGAGGCTTGCGTGCGCATCCGAGGGACGAGGGCCGAAGATGAAGAGGGCGCGAAGGCAACAGTCGAGGCTGCGGAGGAGGAGTCAGTCGAGTCGTGAGGGTGCGAGTGCAGTGTGATTGTACTCGGGAAATCCTAGGGTTTGAGTGCGGAGTGGAATGTACTCAGGATGAGTAACCTTAGGTGGGTGAGTAGACCAATCGACTAGCCTGGGAGCAGTCGACTGATGGAACTCACAGAAAGGTCTCAGCCCTGGGACCAGTCGACTGCCCTTGGGGGCAGTCGACTGGTAGGTGGCTGGTGAGTTGGCTAAAATTCGAACGTTGGGGTGTAACGATCGAATTTGGCTGGCACCAGTCTACTGCCCTGGGGGCAGTCGACTGGTAGCGAGAAATCAGCCCCGAGTCCTATTTAAAGAGAACTTCATGGTGGCTGAGTTTCTTGACGAAACTTGCTTGGATAGGGCAAGTTAGTAGTCTTGTGTGCTCAGTAGCTTGCAAAGGATTGTGGAGAGGTTTCTCCACCCACAAGGAGCGACACGTTTCTAGCCGGAGGTTATCCGGGGAGTGATCCGCCGAAGGATTGTTGGATTAGTCACCCGACCGGGGTGGATACCAACTAAATCAGGTTGTTAGCGTTGTTTTTGTTGTTTATTGTATATTTCGCTGTGCTACTAACAACGCAGGTTCAAGAAAGAGTTCGAAATCGCTATTCACCCCCCTCTAGCGTACGGGAATCGATCCTAACAATTGGTATCAGAGCGAAGGACCGCTCTTATTGGACTAATCGCCAAAGGAGCAAACGCTAGAGGAGAAGAGAAGATGGAAGATAAGTTGGGGGACGACATCTACACTCCGCCGCCCTACGATCATGAAGATTTCGACTATTGGCGGGCGAGGATGAAGAATTGGTTTGGAATGGAGTGGGAGTGTATGGTGGTGCTTGAAGAACCCTATGAAATTCCAAGAGACAAACATGGGAAGAAGCTCCGCCCAAGATATTGGACTCAAGAACAACAAGGGCAATCAAAGGCAAATGAGAAGGTAATGAGTATATTAATAAATCTTTTGCCTAACAATATTTTGAGTGTTGTAGGGAATTATAAGAATGCACACGAATTATGGACCAAGTTGGTGGAATTTCATAAAAACTCTACACAAGGTCAAGTGTTGGAAGAGCCCAAGGAAATGAGTTCAATAGCTTACGAGCAGGAAGAAGTGTCAACTTCTTCAAGTGAGGAGGAGGAGCTAAGTGAATGATCATCAACCTCCTCAAGAGAAGAAGAAGAAGAGGTCACCACCTCAAGGATTGAGGGGGAGGAGAGACCCTCATCTACACATGATCAAGAGGAAACCTCCACATCGTCAAAAGTTGAAGAAGTAATCAACCTAGCATCTACCTCCACCAAAGCCAAGAGAAAGGACTACATTACATGCTTTGGGTGTAATAAAAAGGGGCACTACAAGGACAAGTGCCCAAAAGGTAAAAGAGAGGTAACTTCTAAACCCGGGTCCATTCGATTTGAATCTAACATAAATTGTAGGAATGGAGGAGCCCAAAAACGGAGGAAGAATATTAGATGCTTTACATGTGGAGAGATGGGGCACTTTCACACCAAGTGTCCTAGAAAAAGTGAGCTAAAGAAAATGGAGCACTTGAGAAGATGGGAGAAAGAAGAAAGACAGAAGAGAAGAAGCCCACATCAAGGAGGAACACCAAAGGTAAGGAAGGTAACTTCTAACCTTAAGCCAAAATTTAATTCAATTTCAAGTTCTTCCTTACATTCTAAAAATCATGTAAATCACTCATTCATGCATGCTAGAAATTATGAAAATTGTTTAATGGTACATAACTTTGGATTTAAGTACAATGATAGGAATAAGGATAACAAGGTAGATCACCACTCTAGAAAAAGCATGCATCATGATCAGCCTAGGACCATTGTGCCTAAGGATCAAGGTATTGACCCCAAGAAGGGGAGACAAATACCTAAGAAAATGGATAGGTCTAGGAATGTCCAAAGTGGACAAATGGAATCCAAGGTTAGAGGACTAAAAAGGGAAAATCAAGCCTTAAGGGCATGGTTTGATATTTTAGAAAAGACCCTAGAAAGATTCACGATTGGATCAAAGGGTCTAAACATGGTGTTGGGTGGTTTAAATCGCACCAATGATAGATCGGGGTTGGGATACCGGTCTAAGAACTCCCATGCCAAGGGAAAGAGATATGCTAGGATAGCATATGATTATGGCAAGAAGGGGGAGTCCAAAAATGGCAAGGGGATGCCACTTAAAGGGAAAAAGAGGAGCTTAACCAAAGATGAGGTGTCTAAGGTTAAGTGTGTCAAATTTGTAGACCAAGAGTCACCGGTGGAACACCAATGTAGCCTAGTGATGGTTGAGTCACCTAGGGAGGTGGCTAGGGCTAAGAGCTCAAGGGGGAGCTCTAGGAGCCTTTGGGATATATGGTGAATGGACCTTGGGAGGGGGTGCTCCTAGAGGTCTAGATGGACCATGGAATGTGTCAAAAGAATTGGAGACGGACTTGAGTCTCAATTCTTGGATTTTGGCACGGTGTTTTTAAGTTTCTTGCATGAAAATATGACATTGGGGTCATATTGCATGAAAATTAGTTTTTGGTGTGTAATTGCCATGTAAATCAATGCTAGGGATGCATTGTGAGGTGGCATGGGAAAAGACATCAAGAGGAAACCAAAACTAGGACTTTAGGTCAAGGTTTGATTGAAGTTTTTGGCTAGTTTTGGGTTTTGTGTCAAACTTGGGAATGGTGATAGATACATTTTGGAATGTATTTTTCCCAAGTAGATATGGGTACCACAAACCTCTCCATAAAATTTGGGAATTTTTGGAGATTTGTGGAATTTTTGGCGCATTTCTGAAGTTCGTCAGAAATGCTGAAATTTCAGACTTTCAGAGTATCAGTCGACTACCATTTGGTCAGGGCTGATTTTTGTATCAGCAGCTCGGTTGGTGTCCAAATGATGCAAAACAAGTGTATGGGGGGCTAGTACACATTGTTTATGGTCATTAGGGACTAAAAGAACCAATGATTGGGATATTGTTGGGTTCTTTTTAATGTTAGGCAAAGGGGGAGAACTGTTGGGTTTAAGTTGGGAAACCAAACACACCTTTGCTAGAAACCCTAGGTTTAGGGGGAGCTAAGATTAAGGGGGAGCATGGTTGCTCCATTCATGGCGTAAGGGGAACCTTGGAGAGGTTCTTAAAAAGCCTTTGTAAGTCCAATGCAGGGGGAGCTTGGGAGAAGCTTTAAAATGACTAGTTTGGTGAAAATTCCTAACTTGGAGGGCTAGGTGTGGGATGTCTTGGGATAGGATCCATGTATGCATTGCATATGCATGATTTGAGCATTGTTTTTGCTATTTACTACTATCTTGCTTTCCTAACTTAAATGGATTGCCAAACATCAAAAAGGGGGAGATTGTTGGAGCTATCGGCCCTAAGATGGTCCGGTGTGACCATGGGTTTTGATATTTGGGCAAAGGGTTTAAGTTAGGCTTACCCTTGTGTATTTGATATGTGTATGTTGAGTGTGCAGGTTGTACAGGTACGCATATGGACCTGACTGGACGACCTCAGTACGGTGAAGGATAGCATGGAGGCAAGCTGGATACTTGTGTGCGCATCTGAGGGACCTTGGAGTGCAGGGACGATGAGCTGATGGGCGCGGACTTTGAGGCGTACGTGAAGGGTGGCATGGATACAAGCTGGAGGCTTGCGTGCGCATCCGAGGGACCAGGGCCGAAGATGAAGAGGGCGCGAAGGCAACAGTCGAGGCTGCGGAGGAGGAGTCAGTCGAGTCGTGAGGGTGCGAGTGCAGTGTGATTGTACTCGGGAAATCCTAGGGTTTGAGTGCGGAGTGGAATGTACTCAGGATGGGTAACCTTAGGTGGGTGAGTAGACCAATCGACTGGCCTGGGGGCAGTCGACTGATGGAACTCACAGAAAGGTCTCAGCCCTGGGACCAGTCGACTGCCCTTGGGGCAGTCGACTGGTAGGTGGCTGGTGAGTTGGCTAAAATTCGAACGTTGGGGTGTAACGGTCGAATTTGCCTGGCACCAGTCGACTGCCCTGGGGGTAGTCGACTGGTAGCGAGAAATCAGCCTCGAGTCCTATTTAAAGAGGACTTCGTGGTGGCTGAGTTTCTTGACGAAACTTGCTTGGATAGGGCAAGTTAGTAGTCTTGTGTGCTCAGTAGCTTGCAAAGGATTGTGGAGAGGTTTCTCCACCCACAAGGAGCGACACGTTTCTAGCCGGAGGTTATTCGGGGAGTGATCCGCCGAAGGATTGTTGGATTAGTCACCCGACCGGGGTGGATACCAACTAAATCAGGTTGTTAGCGTTGTTTTTGTTGTTTATTGTATATTCCGCTGTGCTACTAACAACGCAGGTTCAAGAAAGAGTTCGAAATCGCTATTCACCCCCTCTCTAGCGTACGGGAATCGATCCTAACACGGGTGACCGACCCCGAGTGTCCCGACCTCGGGTGACCGATCTCGAGCGTCCCGACCTCAGATGACCGACCCCGAGCGTCCTAACCTCGGATGACCAACCCCGAGCGTCCCGACCTCGGATGACCGACCACGAGTGTCCCGACCTCGGATGACCGACCCCGAGCGTCCCAACCTCGGATGACCGACCCCGAGCGTCCCGACCTCGGATGACCGACCCCGAGCGTCCCGACCTCGGATGACCGACCCCGAGCGTCCCGACCTCGGATGACCGACCCCGAGTGTCCCGACCTCGGATAACTCTTGGCCTGGCCTATTCACTACCGGCTTAGATCGACAATCGAACCCGACCGAGCTCCTGATCCATCTAAAAATCATACGACCAGATCACAAGCCTCCCTCTCAAGTCTAGTCGAAGGAGGAGTTCAGTCCGACTGACTAGGCTCCCTGCTCGGTCGGCTTGCCTCTTTTTTGTCTTCCCGCGCTTCACCTCGTACGGTTAATCCTCCCCTTTAATGTTGTATCCCCCGTCAAATCCTCATTAATGCGGGGCCGCGTGTCGCTTCCCGACTGGATGCCTCTGGTAGCGAAACGTCACCGGCGTGGCCTGTGCGACGTGCGAGTAAAACTTCGAGGTCTGGGAAATGGCAGAGATCGGACGGCGAGTAGTCTGCCCCGCCATTTTCTTTTTCTCCATCGGACGGTCCCCCTGGTTTTACCAGCGGTATAAATAGGCTTGACCCCTCATTTCACCTCCTTTTATCCTGACCTTCGCCTTCTCTCCAACTCTTGTCCGATCTACGCCACCCGACCTCTGCAAATCCGGCGAACAGTGTTTCCGACGAACCTCAATTTTAGGTACTTCTTTTCCTCTGCCGAGCCCTTGTTGTGCCTTTCCTGATTTTGTTTTGATGGCTTCATCGTCTGCACCCCCGCCTGCGCCCTCCGAGCCATGGTATTTAACTACCCGATCTTCCCTTACCCTAGGTCAGATAGAAACCCTGCGCATAGATTACTTAATCCCCGAAGACCACTCGATAACTCAGCCCGACCGTCGAGGTCGGGCGCACCAGCCCCCCTTAAGTCATTTCACCGTCTTCTCTGATCAGTTGTTAGCCGGTCTGCGCTTTCCCCTACATCCCTTCTTCCGCGAAATCTGCCGTTATTTCCAGGTCTCCTTGTCTCAATTAGCCCCCAACTCGATCCGAATCTTGTGCGGCACCGTGATCATCTTCACCGCCCATAAAATCCCCCTAGAACCCCGGGTGTTTCATTTTTTCTATTATCTTAAGAAACAAGAGCCCGGGAATTTCTACTTCCAAGCTCGTATTAACTCGGCCTTCCTGGAGAAGGTGCCTTCCTCCAATAAAGGTTGGAAATCTCACTTCTTCTATATCCAATCAATCCCCCGACCGAACTGGCCTACTGCGTGGGTAGAAAACCTGCCTGATCACCCTCAGTTACCCAAGAACCTTCGTTCGGAACCGGGCTACCAATCTGCAGTTTCTAAGCTCGGGGGAGCCCGATACCACGCGGGCAAGCTATTGATCGAGGGTATGCTGTATCTGTTCCGGCTGAGCCAAGTCCCGGCGGAGCTACCTGGCACCCTCGGTACGTTTCTACTTGCTTGGTAAGCTTGTTAATGCTAACTAAAACTTTTCCTTTTGTGCAGCCGAAGTCATGTACAACGCTAGGATTGATGCGGTATTAGATCGGGAGGATGAAGCCATGGAGGCTTTGGCTACCCAGCTAGCAGCCGCTCGGGCGGTACCACCAGTAAGCGTTGCATCAGATCCCGAGCTGCCGGCAGTTGCAGCAAGCGACCTCGGAGAGAGTCTCCCGACCGGGGAGGTGGGAGTGACAACTCAGATAACTGGCGAGGGGACCTCCGCCCCGGCAGAGGCAGAAGAAGAAGAAATGGACCAGGCAGCTTCTCCTAGCTTGGTTCGAAAACGTCGCCGGCTGGTTCACCGCGTGGATATACCTTCATCTCCAGAACCGCCCGTGGAAGGTCAGGTCGCAGTGCCTTCTCGTCCTGACCGAGCTATGGCCAGCCCTCAACTCCCAGCCCCGAGCTCAACTCTGGTTCCCGCAGTTCCCCGACCTGACCCTCGGGTTTCGACCCGGACAACACCTCCCCCGGCGACCCGACCTCCTACCTCTGTGAGGGTACCCTCCGGTGCATCAACCTCAGGGACCGCGCCGCGTCCTCAGGCCCCTCAGCCAAGCACCGCCAACATTGACGCCGTGGAGGCCCTTCTGTCCATGAGTTCCCCTCCGAGGTCGACTGTGGACGTTCAAGTGCCTTCGGCTACTGTTCTAACCCCGACAGTCCAGCCTCAGCCACTTAATCTGCATGGCATGTTGGTCTCGGGCTGGGAGGAAGGATGGACGCGTCTTTCGCTATGGACCCTGTCAGCTTGGCCGACCACTTCTACATAGGAATGACTCAGGTACCTTTTCCACTCATTCGCCTGCTTATGCTTATACTTATGCCCCTCATGCCATTTTGCAGCAATGGGCGCTCAGTCATGCGGTTAGCCAGGCGCTGGTCGACAATACCCGGGCGCGCCGGGCGGCCGAAAGACAAGTAAGAGACCTAGAAGCCCGACTGGCGCAGAGCACCCTTCCCCCAGGTGATCAGGGCCTGGACCAGCTGCAATCGGAAATAACCGCGCTGAGATCTCACATATCCGAGCTGGAGGTCCGTGCGGAGGAAGAGCACAGGCTGATGGCTCAGTCCGTGGTGGAGGTGGAGCGTCTAACTAATCGGGTGGCTCATTTAGAGGGCGAAAATAAGGTCCTCAAGAACCGGTATACCCGAGCCCATGCTGACCTGGCTAAGATGACGACAGACGCTAAGGGGCTCCAACGGAAATTGAAGGAGTCGGGTGCGGCTCATCACCAAACTCAGCTCGCCCTGAAGAACAAAGAGATAGAGCTGGCTGCCCAACAAGAAGCCTTTCAGGGTTTAGAAACTCAGCTATTGGGCAAGGAGGCGCAGCTGGCTGTTCGGGAGACCACCATCCAGGGGCAGGGTGCCGAGCTTGCTGAGAAGGACGCCGAGCTTGCTCGACTCAAGAAGGAGTTGGAAGATTATAAGTCGGGTGAGTCTGCCCGTATTGAAGCAGCACGTCTAGCCTACATTCGGTCGGACTCCTTCCTGGACCTGGTATCGGAGCGCACTGGTGGCATGATCAGGTACGGCGCAAAGGGTGCTATCCAGCAGCTGACTGAGGCCGGTCATCTTCCCGAGGACCTTCCCCCCAATGCCGTGAAGCTGAGGCTGATCAAGGCGTCGATTCCTGAAGATGCCTTCCCTCCCTTCACTTAGGTTAACTTTCCGAAATTTACTTAGTTTGGCGGTCCCGACCTTCCTTTGCCCGAGCTGTTGCTCCGTCCGCTCTTGTCCAGTCTTTAAGCTCTTAAAATTTTGTAATGATACCTGGTTTCCTGACTCGGCCTCCAAGGCCCAATTTTGTGATGGCCTCGGGCCTTAGCTCATTTCTGTGGATTTTTCTTTTTCTTTATTTCGTCTAGCTGTTTGCGACGCGTGAGATTTTTGCTAAGTGTCGCTTGTTTGATGCACTTGCCCCATTTGCCGAAGGCCGGTGCTATGAATCATACATCCCAATTTCGCTAAGTATGGGTCGCTCGGGACGCTTAAATCATTCTCGTAAGGTAGACCCCTTTAGGTCGGGTAGGGGGTTTCCCCTAAGTGTCGAATGCTAGAGACATCTGCACAATCAGACGTTCGATTGAGCTGACGTCCAAGCTCAGGGGTACCATGGGGTCGGGTCGGCGTTCTGACTCGGCTGTGTAGCTCAGCGAGGTCGGTACCCGATCTATGACATGCGAAATTCCTGCTAAGTGTTATTTATTCAACTTGTCTAGTTCATTCTGCGAGGGTCGGCGTTTGCGCCCCACAACAAACTCCCGCTTAGTGTCGATTACTCGGGATGATCATCCTGGCTTCCTTGGTTTGATTTTTTAGGTCGACTCGAAGAATTGGCTAAGTGCCAGGCGCTCAGCGTATCTGAGCCCTCGGTCTTTCAGGCAGGCTGTTGCCCGGGGCTCGGGCATGTCGTTCAGTCGGGTCGGTACCCTGATTTAGCGTTTTGTCTTATTTTCGACGAATTACCCTTATCACCGAAGCCGAGTTGGCTTGTGTGCGCTGGTTCGACTTAGTTCAACTTTACCGAGCTGGCCTAACGCCCCTTCTGTTTTTCAGAACGTGGGGAGCCACGTCCTGGCAATGAAGACCACAGAAATGTGCTAATTTATATGTCCCTCGGGCAAGAGTCTGGACACCGTCCGACTTACCCTGACCGAGCGTGGATCGCCACGCCCGACCGGGCCCGACTGAACGTGGAACGCCACGCCGATCGGCGCCGAGTCCGGTGGGTGCGTGAGAGAGAGCTCACTTATAACTTGCCTTAGCAAGAGTCTGGACACCGTCCGACTTACCCTGACCGAGCGTGGATCGCCACGCCCGACCGGGCCCGACCGAACGTGGAACGCCACGCCCGATCGGCGTCGAGTCCGGTGGGTGCGTGAGAGAGAGCTCACTTATAACTTGCCTTAGCAAGAGTCTGGACACCGTCCGACTTACCCTGACCGAGCGTGGATCGCCACGCCCGACCGGGCCCGACCGAACGTGGAACGCCACGCCCGATCGGCGCCGAGTCCGGTGGGTGCGTGAGAGAGGGCTCACTTATAACTTGCCTTAGCAAGAGTCTGGACACCGTCCGACTTACCCTGACCGAGCGTGGATCGCCACGCCCGACCGGGCCCGACCGAACGTGGAACGCCACGCCCGATCGGCGCCGAGTCCGGTGGGTGCGTGAGAGAGAGCTCACTTATAACTTGCCTTAGCAAGAGTCTGGACACCGTCCGACTTACCCTGACCGAGCGTGGATCGCCACGCCCGACCGGGCCCGACCGAACGTGGAACGCCACGCCCGATCGGCGCCGAGTCCGGTGGGTGCGTGAGAGAGAGCTCACTTATAACTTGCCTTAGTTGTCTTTTGAGGAGTTAGAGTTTTTGTCATCGCTTTTCCTGAGTACAGTTACAAGAATCATTTCTCTTCGCTCTCCTCACGGTACAATCTTAAATGCACTGCGCTCCAGGGTCTTCCGAGTCGCTTTCCTTGAGCATCTTGCAGATAGTAGGCTCCCGATCCCAGCGCCTCGACCACCAGGAAAGGACCACTCCATGGAGGTTCCAGCTTGCCTACTTCTCCAACCGGCTTGATTCTTTTCCATACCTTGTCCCCTACTTGGAAGTGTCGGGGTATAACCCTCTGGTTGTATCGGTTCCGCATCCTTTGCTGGTAAGCGGCCATGCGGACTGCAGCCTTAGCTCGGACCTCTTCAATCAGATCTAGCTCAGCTCGCCTTTTCTCCGCATTGTCCTCTCCATACAGATGTCTTCTGTCAGACTCACAGCCGACCTCCATGGGGACTACTGCTTCACTCCCATAGACTAACTGGAAGGGAATGCATCCTGACCCCTCTTTGGGTGTGGTTCGAAAAGCCCATAGGACACCAGGCAGCTCGTCCACCCAGGATCCGCCGACCTGATCCAACTTAGCTCTGAGCCCTTTTAGAATCTCTCTATTGGCTACTTCGGCCTGACCATTACTCTGGGGGTATGCCATGGAAGTGAAGGTCTGCTTGATCCCAAATTCATTGCACCAATTTCTGATTATCCGACCTTGAAACAGCCGACCATTGTCAGATACCAGCTTATGAGGTATGCCATACTGGCACAAAATGTTCTGCCAAAGGAATTTCTTCACCGCTTGCTCGGTGATCCGGGCCAAGGCATCTGCTTCGACCCACTTAGAGAAGTAGTCCACTGCCACCAACAAGAACTTCTTCTGGCCTGCTGCCCTAGGGAAGGGTCTGTTGGTGCAGGAAGCACCATATCGAACCTTGTTTTGATATTGGTAAAGGATTCAAAGTTAAGTTTGTTTGTAATCTAACGTTGTTCACTGAGTGTGCAGAAAAAGCCCTAGCGAAGGACTGCTAGGCACCTGACGAAGGAATGCCAGGATACAAAGCCCTAGCGAAGGACTGCTAGGCAACTAGCGAAGGGCTGCTAGTCACCAAGTCCTAGCGAAGGACTGCTAGGCAACTAGCGAAGGGCTGCTAGTCATCAAGTCCTAGCGAAGGACTGCTAGGCAACTAGCGAAGGGCTGCTAGTCATCCAAGACCTGGCGAAGGGGCTGCTGAGCACCTAGCGAAGGGTTGCTAGGATACAAAGCCCTAGCGAAGGAATGCTAGGCACCGGGCGAAGGACAGCTCAGCATCCAAGACTTGGCAAAGGACCGTCAGGCAAAAGTCCAACCAAAGGAGCGGTTGGCATCAGGTAAATTCTCCCGAGAGGAGTAGGTGAGGACGCGTTCCCCGTCGAGGGAACAGTAGGTGTCGGTTCGACCTAGGACTCCATTTTGGAGACCAAAGTTAGAACCAAGATAGCTAAGGCTGTATAAATCTAATAAATTATTATGTTATTGTGTTTTGGACTAACCCTGGATGCAGGACCGAAGGAACGCGTGTCTGCAGCTCAGAAAGCCTCAAAGGAGATAGGCAGTGGCTGAGTAGGGCGCCCGGAGCGTCCCGGGCGCCCCCAAGGTGCATACAAAACAAGTAACAAGAAAAATGGTTCGAATACATACTGGGCCGGGCGCCCCCGCTGCTCCCGGGCGCCCCCGCTGCTCCCGGGCGCCTCCTGCGCTGCGGGCGCCCCCATGCGCATACCTCGAAACCTAACCCTCGAAGCCCAGAAGATAAACTTTGACCCGGTCAATGCGGGCGCCCCGAGCGCTCCGGGCGCCCTGGTCAAAGCGGATCCAGAGGATCAGACGCGACCGAGAGCTCTGCGGATCGGAGGCCACGTGGGGGGTGCCCCCGACGTCCCGGGCGCCCCCTAGCCCTATATAAAGGCCCTTCGACCAAGGCTTCAAAACAGCACTTCCTTCAACGCCTCAAAGATCTTCTACGCTCGTGCTTTGCTCCGGAAACTCTCCAACTCGAGCCGACGACGTCCCGCTGCCCCGTAAAAGTCAATCCACTCTGGACGTCGGTAACGAAGATCGAAATTTCAATATTATTATTTTACTGCACTTATCTGTAATCAAATATTGTAAACTGTTTTGCGCGTATATAGAATTGCCCAAAGTAAACGGTCAACGACCGTGGGCCTTGGAGTAGGAGTCGACACAGGCTCCGAACCAAGTAAACCGACTGTGTATTTGTGCTGTGATTCTTTTATTTTATTTCCGCTGCGTACGTGCACTTTACGAAAGTCCGAACGATTTCCGATATTCACCCCCCCTCTATCGGCTTTCTCGATCCAACAGGGTCCTACTATATCCATGCCCCACTGATCAAAGGGACATGATACAATGGACGTCCGCAACATCTCCACTGGTCGGTGCGATAGATACTGATACTTCTGACAAGAAAGGCAAGAAAGAGTCATCTCCTCTGCGTCCTTTTGAAGGGTCGGCCAAAAGTAACCGGCCAACAGGACCTTCCGAGCCATGGACCGACCTCCTGAATGATTTCCGCAGCACCCCAAATGCACTTCCCTGAGCACATAATCCGCATCTTCCTTTCCAAGGCATCTGGCTAGGGGTCGGGAAAAAGCCCGCTTGTATAATGCGTCCCCTATCAGGGTGAACCGGGCTGCTCTGATCTTCAGTATCCGAGCTTGCTCGGGGCTGTCCGGAAGAGTTCCTTCTTTCAGGTAGGCGATGAATGGAGCTCTCCAGTCCCCCTCTATCTTCATTTCTGCTTCCCTCTCAACCTGAGCCACCAGCATAACCTGAGGTGAAGGCTTGGGGAAGACCCACGGACGGACCGAGCTGGCCAGCCTAGCTAACTCATCTGCCTTGGCATTGTCCCCTCGGGGGATCTGTATAATCTGAACTTCTTGAAATTCTGCTTGTAACTGCTGGTATGCCTCTACGTAAGCCTGTAGCTTATCGTCATTCACTTCGAACCGCCCGACCACCTGTTGAGTCACTAGCTGAGAATCAGAATGTAGGATGACCCGAGTGGCCCCGACTTGTCTGGCCGCTTGAAGACCTGCCAAGAGGGCTTCGTATTCCGCCTGATTATTGGTAGCCTGGTACTCTAGGCGCATGGCCAGATGAATGGGGTCTCCTTTAGGAGACATCAATAAGACTCCCACGCCACTCCCTGCCCGGGTGGCTGACCCGTCCACATATATTTTCCAGACCTCTTCCTCTTCCTCTATATGAAGTTCACTTAGGAAATCCGCCAAGGCCTGAGCTTTGATGGCAGTTCTGGGCTGGTACTGGATATCATATTCGCTCAGTTCAGTCGTCCATTTGACCATCCGACCTGAGACTTCCGGGTTGATCAGGACCTTCCCGAGTGTGCTATTGGTCAGCACTCGGATAGGATGAGCCAGAAAGTAGGGTCGCAGCCGCCGAGCCATCAACACAAGGACATAAGCTAATTTCTCGAGTGTAGCATACCTACACTCGGCCTCTTTAAATAAGTGCCCAAAGAAATAGACCGGTTGCTGCTCGGTCTCTTTCTGGGTTACAAGCACAGCACTCGCAGCTCCCTCGGTAGCGGATAAATAAACATACAGTGGTTCTCCTTCCTCGGGCTTGGCTAGCGCTGGCAGACTGACCAAGTAGGCCTTCAATTCTTCGAAAGCTCGGTCGCACTCGGCATCCCACTGGAACTTGGAGGCCTTGCGCAGGATCTTGAAGAACGGCAGACTTCTATCGGCCGACCGGGAGATAAATCGGGATAAGGCCGTGATCCTTCCGGTCAGGCGCTGAACTTCCCTTAGGTTCCTGGGCGGTGGCATGTCTAGCAGAGCTTTCACTTTACCCGGATTGGCTTCTATTCCCCGCTCGGTCAAGATGTAGCCCAGGAATTTCCCACTTTTGGCTCCGAACAGACATTTTGCAGGATTGAGTTTGAGGTCATACCTTCGAAGGGTGCAGCAGGTTTCACGGACATCGGCTATGAGGTCGGCAGCTTGGGAGGACTTGATGAGAATGTCATCTACGTATACTTCCACGTTTCTCCCGAGCTGCTCCTTAAAAACTTTATTCATCAGCCTTTGATAAGTTGCCCCAGCATTTTTGAGTCCGAAGGGCATAACTGTGTAGCAATAGGTGCCTTCGGCCGTGACAAAACTGACCTTCTCTTGATCTTCTAAGGCTAAGGGCACTTGATGGTATCCTTGGTAGGCATCCAACATGCAGATGAGTTCATTCCCGGCGGTAGAGTCTACCATCTGATCTATCCGGGGGAGCGGGTAGCAGTCTTTAGGGCAAGCTTTATTAAGGTCTCTGAAGTCGATACAGACCCTCCACTTGTCACCCGGCTTGGAGACCAGCACTACGTTGGCAAGCCAGGCCGGGAATTGGACTTCTCGAACGTGTCCAGCTTCCAGCAGTCTTTCCACCTCGGCCTGAATGATCTTGTTCTGTTCGGGGCTGAAATCTCTTTTCTTCTGCTTGACAGGTCGGGCATCAGGGTACACGTGCAGCTTGTGCTCCATTACCTCTGGTCTGACCCCCTTAAGATCTTGCTGGGACCAGGCAAACACATCTCGATTCAGAGTCAGACATTCTATCAGCTGCTGTCTGAGGTCGGGCGGTAGCCCGGGAGCTATCTTCACTTTAGTTTCTTCTTGGTTGGGCAAGAGCTGGACTTCTTCCTTTTCTTCTATCAAATCAGCCCAAGGAGAGGGCTGAGATGATTGCACCATGTTGCAATTAGCCGGCGCTGCTCGGAAGGACTTACTAACCTCCACTCTGACGTCGTCCACGTAGCACCGACGTGCCACTTTTTGATCTCCTGTAGCCTCTCCGACTTGGTCGCCCACTGGGAATTTGACCTTTAAGTAGAAAGTGGACACCACGGCTCGGAACTCGTTCAGCACTGGTCGGCCCAAGATGGCATTGTAGGCTGAGGGGGCGTCCACTACCAGGAAGGTAGACCACCTGGTCCTTCTTAAGGGTTCTTCGCCGAGTGATATGGCCAGCTTGATCTGACCCAAGGGCTGGACTTCATTCCCCGTGAATCCAAACAGAGGTGTGGCCACGGGTCGAAGCTCATTGGCTTCAATCTGCAATTGCTCAAAAGCTTTTAAGTACAAGATGTTTACCGAACTCCCCGTATCCACAATGGTTCTATGAATCTGATAATTAGCTATGATCGCCGTGATGACCAGGGCATCCTCATGAGATACTTCTACTCCTTGTAAGTCTGAGGGACCAAAACTGATCTGTGGTCCTTGGGCCTGCGTTGAGCTGCAGCCCACTTGGTAAATGTCTAAACGCCGGGCTTGTGATTTTCGAGCTCTATTGGAATCTCCGTAAGTGGGACCTCCAGAGATCACGTGAATGGCCCGTGTACCGCATTCTGTTGATTAGCTTGCTCTTCGCTGGCCTTCCCGGGCTCGACGGAGTCGGGGGTCGGGAACAACTGTCTGGCTGCAGAGGCGGTTGGCCGGGCCGGGGACTCGGATTGGCCAGGCGATGTTCTTCCCCGACCTCGACCACCTCCTTGGTGAGCTCCTCTTGGACTCCCTCGGCCAGCGCGACCCCGACCTCTGCCGGCCTGCCAGCAGTCTTGAAGGTCATGCGTATGGCTATTATGGAAGGAACAGTAGGGCTGCCATCTGGAAGGGATGCAACCCTGGGCCACTTGCTGAACTATTCCCCTCTCGGCCCCTGGTCGGTGTCCCATAGCTCTGGGGCTTCTGAGAGGTCCCCCGGGAGGTGCATTTCTTTGATGTTGCTGAGGATTCTCGGGCACGGGTCTGACCTCGGCCGCCTGGCGGCTTGTGCTTCTTCAACGTCTACGTATTTACTGGCTTTCCCCAAAAGGCTCTCGAAGTCCTTCGGAGGTTTTCGGATCAAGGATCTGAAGAATTCGCCTTCTTGTAAGCCCTGCGCGAAGGCACTGACTAACACTTCGGACGTAGCGGAGGGCACATCCAGTGCCACTTGATTAAACCTCCTGATGTAGGCTTTTAAGGGCTCTTTAGATCCTTGCTTCATGGTGAACAAGTTTAAGCTGGTCTTGTGGTATCTTTTGCTACTGGCAAAATGCTGCAGGAACAGTCTCTTGAAATCAGAGAAGTCCTTGATCGATCCCTCTGGGAGTCTGTCAAACCATCGCTGGGCCGGCCCGGCTAGAGTGGTCAGGAAGGCCCGGCACTTGACGCCATCGGGGTACTGATGCAGCATTGAAGCATTCTCGAACTTCTTTAGATGTTCTTCAGGATCAGTAGCTCCTCCGTATTCAGTAATGGACGGGAGTCTGAAATGCTTGGGCAGCGGCTCGTTCAATACTTGGCTAGAGAAGGGGAACCCTGTGCGCTCAGTCGGGGTCGGCGCAAGGGGAGCCTTCCCTTTACTAGCTCTGGTATGGCTGGAGGTAGCTTCATGAGGGTCCGATTGCCCGCTCCTTCAGCTGGGCCAAACAGCGCCCGGTGGAAGTGAGGACTGTCCTCCTGTCGAACCCCTCCCTCCGTGCCTACACGAGCAGTGTGCTCGGCCGGGCCCGGTGGGGTAGGTCGGGCGGCTGCCTGCTGGGCCTCCGCTAATTTCCTGGCTCTAGCTTCTATCAGCAGCTCCAAGTCTTCTTGTGAGAGAGTAACGGTCACCCTGTTGGAGTCACTCATCTTCGTCTTTCGATCAGGTGGATTCCCACAGACGGCGCCAAATTTGATCCTGTCGACAAGCGAAGATCGGTTCTCACTCGAATGACTCGGTCTAACCAAGCCGACCCGGTCTGCTAGAGTTTGGGAGGTCGGACCGAAATAGAGCTCTCAATGTGGTGGAATGGTTGCAAAATGGCAGCGATCCCTTCTACAGAGCCGTATGAGGGGTTTATATAGGGGAGAGATAACTATCTGCTATGTCAGAGCTGGCAAATCTCATTAAGGGAGGGTCAGTTGTCAGATGGGATAGTGACAGCCGCATTAATGTCGTGAGACTGTCATAGCCGCCTGACACCCTGCCTAATATATCTCCTCTGTCCCCCCTTAACTCTTGACGGCTATCTCAGGCAATGATTATGCCGGGGGGATTGTCTCCTGAATATTTGATAAGAAAGGCTTATAATTGTTCGGTCGTTCCCGTGTGATCACGAGTACCTGAATTCGGACAACCGACTTTGAGGGGCCGACCTCGGGTGACCGATCCCACGTGTCCTGACCTCGGGTGTCCGACCCCACCGTTCCGATCTTGGGTGACCGACCCCGAGTGTTCCGACCTCGGGTGTCCGACCCCGAGTGTCCCGACCTCGGATGACCGACCCCGAGTGTCCCGACCTCGGGTGTCCGACCCCACCGTTCCGATCTTGGGTGACCGACCCCGAGTGTTCCGACCTCGGGGTGTCCGACCCCCGAGTGTCCCGACCTCGGGTGTCCGACCCCCGAGTGTCCCGACCTCGGATGACCGACCCCGAGTGTCCCGACCTCGGGGTGTCCGACCCCCACCGAGTTCCGACCTCGGATGACCGACGACCTGGCTTATTCGCTTACCGGTTCAGATCGACAATCGAACCCAACCGAGCCCCTGATCCTTCTGAAAATCATACGCCCGGATCAGAAGATGAATGACTTGTTCCATTTTGAGATTTGCTTTGCTCCTGAAATATCATAGCTATCTTCTTCTTCTTTTTTTTTTTGGCAAAAGGCGATTCGCTCGTCACAACATCCCTGTCAATCCGTCACAGGTCAATCCGGAAATGATAAATTACAGAAATTACTAACCCTGATGTTATAGCTAATGAGTGGGGAAGGACCATCTACTTTTTTATAACATAGGGAGGAGGCATTTCTACATTGAATAACTTAATCAGACAATCGATTTTTTTTTTTTACTACTTTTTTATCAAATCCGAGATATTTCATAACACAAGGGTTAAACGTCACTAATATGAAGTTGCTCATATTAGTGAGCTAAGCCGAGCTAAATTTTATGGCATTCAAGACCGAGTCAAGCCGAAATGAACCAAGCCATTGAAATGGTTATTCAAATTGAGCTTACTTTCCCTTCCATAAGCTTAAGGTTGGTTATTGAACTCTCAATTCAATTTTTTTAATTATTTAGAATTTTATATTTTAAACTGGTTTGATTGATGATTTATATAATACCAATTTATTTGTTAATTTTAAAAGGTTGTTTGTTTATTTAGCATGTTGATCAGAATTTTATTAATGAACTTGATTCAAAAATATTGATTCACAAATATTATTCATGGACGTTATTCATGAATATTAACAAGTAATTTCTTAGTTTAGTTTAACGAGTTATTCAAATTTATTGATTTAATTGATTTTATGTGTATTGAATAAATATAAATGAACTTCTATCAAGCCGAATACTAAATTTATTCATAAACGTTGGGTACATTTACAATCTTAATTTTGTGTATTAGTGGTGACAACTAATTTATTAATTTATGATAGTAATTTATCCTTTGCACACAATTATTATAGATGAAGTGGCAACCATGCCAACAGTGGTGGTGATCTAGGTATTCATGAAACAACTGTGTATTTTGAGGTCTATAAATTTCGTCTATTTCACGAGTTGAATAAATTTACTGGACATCAGAAATACTTTCCATTTGCTTGCCGCTTTAAGAACAAACCTCAGGCATTTCATAGCACAAATGTCACTGATATAAAGTTACTCATTTTGAGTATGACTGGTGACAAGTAATTTATTAATCCACGATAGTAAATTTTCTTTTGCACGCGATTGTTGAAGCTGAAGTGCACTCATGCCAACTAAAGTTGGGACCTAGTTGTTCATTGAATATCAGTGTATTCCAAGGTCTGTGGTGGAAGAAAATATTAGGAAAATCTAAGGGGGTGTTTGATAAGCGTATTTTTCATTTTCATTATTCGTAGAAAATGTGATTTTCTGGAAAACGTGTTTGGTTTGTATTTTTCAATCTTGTTTTTCAAAAAAAAATAGTATTTTCTGGAAAATTAGAGAATGAAAGAAAATTATTTTTTAGAAAATGAGAAAATACGATTTTTTTAGAAAATAAAAATAAAAAATAAAGTAAACTAAACACCCCTTAATGTTGTTGGCTGTCTGGACGGTGTGTTAATTTTGAGCTTTTGTGAGTGCAATCCTAGTGTTATTGTAATCACTCTGAATTGATAACATTAAAAAAAAAACTCTCAAATCGACTTCATTCAAAAGAGATTGATAACCTTTTAGATCTCATTCAACTAATCCGGTTTTCGTTTGTAGTGGAAAACAGTTATCAAAATGTATATTTCTTTATCCATGCTTGAAGGCGATCAAAATTAAATAAATTCAATTAAAGTTAATCGACTTTTTATTACTCAAACCGAAACTAAATTGATAAATTGAATTATTTGTTATTTGATTAGATTTTTCATATTCAATGTTGGATGTTAAGGAGGGTAGTCGAGACTTGGACCACTTTGTTCCTTTGTGTTATTTTTCTTTCGAGTGGAATTCTTTACCTGGTTTGCCACGGCACTGAATTCTTTCACGTGCTCTTATCGTTGTTAATCAAGAAAAAGCAAGCTGACAAAGACACCATGACATAACTGTTAGGATCTATGACCGACTAAAAGGGGTAAATAATTCGATCATCCCAATTCACGATTTTTCTTACAATGTTAACACGAGTAGAAACTTAACAATTCAAATAACAATACTAACATAATACCATTTTATGTGGTTCGGAGATTTCTTGCTCCTACTCCACAGCGTGTCCTTGAGGTGGACGATCCCTTGATCCTTCGGTGGATCACTGATAAGTGTCATTTTGTTGATCATTTTATATGTTTAAATCTGTATTTGACCCATATTTTACTTGTGTAATTGTGGATTTACCCTAGGTTTTAGGATTTATACCCTTTTTGGACCTAATTGTAAATCTTGTTATATTTGGATTGTTTTGTCACTAAATTTTTGATCAACTTTTGTAGGCTTGGAGGGATCATGACCTAGGTTATGTTGGGTCAAGGTTGAGTCAAAAGTGGACCAGATCAAAGGAATCAAGCGTCGACTCATTTGGACCGTCCGATGCAAGAACGGTTAGATCTAGACCATCTGAGAACTTCTGATCGATCCGAGCTGGGGTTAAGTCTAATCAAGCGATCAGATCAAGATCTGAGAGTTTCAGCCCAATCGGAGATCATCTAGCCGTTGGATTATGATTAGAGTAATCTAGATCGTCCATTTCAAATATCAGTTTGATCTGAGCCATCCGCTACAGATCTGGCAGATCCGAGCTACCACGAGGATGATCCTGACCTCTGATCAAGATCTGGAAATTTTGAATCAAATCTGACGAGAATCCACCGTTGGATGAAGCGGGATGAATCTCAGCCGTCCATTATTTACCTACTTAAACTGCCTTCAGATCTGATTTCGGCGTCGCGACCTCAGAACTCCCTCACATTTCTTCAGCTCGTTCTTCTTCATTTCTTCATGGTTTTCTTTCAAATTTCTTCCATCAGAGGCGTGGCCAACTCGATCATTACCTTGTAGCAAGATCTGAATCCTTGGAAGAGGTTTCAATGGAGAATCAACCACAGATTTGCCTCGGTTCCAGCAGTGTGCAAATGTGTGACCAGATCTGAAGTTTGAGCCAATTCCCAGCGATTAGCGAGTTTAAGAAGTTCTTGGCTTGCCCTTGCGTGACGAACAAGGTGATCTCGAGACAAGAGAGTGATTGAGAGTTAATTTCCTTAGTTAATTTCTGTTTTTCAGATGTAATTTCAGTTTCAAATGTCTTTCAAATCTGTTTTCCGTATCTGCTGTAATTTCTGAAGTTTGTATCAGTTCTATTAGATCGTTGCTTGTAGTTGATAGCTTTTCAAACTTGCAATCGAATTAGCTAAGTTGTTTGTTAAATGAACAATTGCATTCAAGTCAGTTTATAGCTTCAATTAATTTCTGAATTCGAATTGGTTTCTGCAGTTTTTTTAACTGTTGCGTATCAGATTTCACTCTGTTTCTGAAATTTCCAGCTTATTAAGTTTAGTTTTCGGATTGGTTCTATTTCAATTAGTTTCAATGCTGCAATAGCATTAGATATAAGCCTGATAGTGAGCAATTCGATTAGGTTTCAGTTTGTTTCATATTCCATCGCTTGTGTGCCAGATTGTTGCTGCATTCTAGTTTTTCTTCCTGCTGTATATCAGTTTCATTCCCTGCTTCATTTCAGTTTCACTTCTTTGAGTACTTCTGAGTTTTGTAATAAGCTAGATGTAGTTTATCTCCAGAATTTGCATTGCAATTCGTTTACTTTTAATAGCAATTGATTTCAGATTTTAAACATTAGCTTGTAGTGTATCAATTTCATATCTGCCCTTCAATTCTAATTTCTGCCATGTAATTCATTTCTGAAGTTTTAAGCTTGTAGATTCTGGAATTAGAGTCAAGCGTTCATTAGTTCTTCTTAGTCCAACCTTCTCTATCGCCTTGCATTAGGATATAGCCTTCATTCCTGAAATTCTTCTTCATTGTTATGAAATCTGATTTCTATTTCTGAATTTCTGCATTCACTGTGCTGAATTCCAATTCTGAATTCTGCTGCATTCAAGATTGACTTCATGCTTTAATTCATGATTAGCACTTCATTATTAGCTCGTTTTCCAATCTAAAGTGAGTTAGTTTCAATTCGGAATCTTCAATCATAGTTTCGGAACTTAGTATCATTTTGGCACATTGATTTCTTTCATTCTTTGCATATCAAGTGGTCTTTTATTCATTTGCTTTACATTGAGCTTGCACCTAATATCAGATTGCTTTCCCGACTTGATAAGTGAAATTGTTTGATTAGGTTTTTTTATTGGTTAAGTCTTACTTTCATTACCTAGTTTAGTCTTTTAGTTAAGTTTTCCTTCTTTTCATTGCTTCTTCATTTCACATTACAAAACAAAACCCAGAATTTATTTGAAACCCAAAAACATTGACGACACATTAACTCGAGCATGAATCACACAACTTGAACTAGCCCTTGGAAAAATACGACCTGTGGCCCCTATATTACATTTTCATACTTTTGATTGTAAAAGGGTTTCCAGCACATTTATAAATATCTAAATTTGAGACCCACATTCGTGACAGTCATTTTGGGTCCATCAAATTTTTGGCGCCGTTGCCGGGGAAACACACTAGTTGAGTTGTTTGATTTTGCTTGTGTACTCATTTCATATTTTTCTTGATCCATTTTTCTTGCACTTACTGCTATATCATCTGATTTGATTTTATTTGTTTCATCTTTCTCTATACTTGTACTGTGATTGGTTTTTATTTTTATGACCAGGTCTACAGGTGGTGATTTAGAGGATTTTGACCCTGAGATTGAGAGGACCTTCAGAGCTAGGAGGAGTCAGCTCAGTGTTTCAGAGGGATTTGATATTATTCCTTCTCAGTCTATTCCTACTTATTCAGTTGATCAGATGGCAGACCACCAAAAGACTATGAAAGAATTGGCAGCACCAGATGCTTCATTCCAGTATTCTAGCATTGCCTACCCAGAGCTGGGTGGAGATTTTGAGCTCAGATCTGGACTTATACATCTTTTGCCTAAGTTTCAAGGTTTATCCGGAGAAGATCCAAACAGACACTTGCATGAGTTTCATGTTGTTTGCTCTACTATGAAGCCTCAGGGCATTTCAGAGGAAGACATCAAACTGAGGGCTTTTCCATTTTCTTTGACTGGAGCAGCTAAGGACTGGTTTTATTACTTACCTACGGGGCATGTGTCTAGTTGGATTTCCATGAAGAAGGCTTTCTTAGAAAAATATTTTCCAGCCTCCAGAACAGCAATTATCAGAAAAAGTATCTGTGGCATTCAGCAAATAGTGGGAGAGACACTCTATGACTACTGGGAGAGATTCAATAAGCTTTGCTCCAGTTGCCCCCAGCATCAGATTAGTGAGCAGCTCCTCATCCAGTATTTTTATGAGGGATTATTACAGATGGATAGGATTTTGATTGATGCAGCAGCTGGAGGGGCCTTAGTCAACAAAACCCCATATCAAGCCAGGGAGCTTATTTCAAACATGGCAGAAAATTCTCAGCAATTTGGAAGCAGAGCATTATCTACTAGAGGGGTTAATGAAGTTCAAGGGGTTCCTAATGATCAAAAGGAGATTAGTAGTGCATTGTTAGAACTCACATCAGCTGTTAAGCAAATGGGTCTTCAGATTTCAAGTAAAAATTCAACTCCTTCAGCACCTCCACAATCAAATCAAATGGTGATGAGTGTATGTGGAATTTGTTCTAGCAAGGAACACACTTCAGATTTATGTCCCAACCTTCAACAAGATGAGTCAGTAGCAGCTTTGGTTAGGGGACAATTTCAAGCTAGGAACAACCCATATTCTCCTACTTACAACCCCGGGTGGAGGGATCATCCAAACTTGAATTATGGGAATTCTTTTTGCCAACAAGGCCCACCACAACAACAATCACAGCAACCCCAACAAATGTTCCAGCAAAGTCAGCAGCAACAACAACAATCACATCCACAAAATCAACAAATTTAGCTTCCAAATCAATCATTTCAGCAGCCATTTCAAGGGTTTCAACAAGGATTTCAAGGGAATTTGAGTTATCCACAGCCATATCACCCTTCACAGCAACAAGTTCAACAACCACAGCAACATTTCCAGCCTTGGAACTAAAGTTTTCAGCCCCAACAAGCCCAACAACGACATTTCCAAAGATCCCAGCAAATCCAACAATTTCAGCCTACTTCCTCATCATATCAAGGTCAATCAAGGACCTATGCTAATCAAGGAGGCTATGGGAGCTCAAATGGAGGAGATGCACAGCAACAACAAATGATGGAGATGCTACAACAAGTGCTCCAACAACAACAACAACAACAACAACACACTCAATATCTTGAGAGACAAATTGGGCAAATGGCTAATGATATAAATCAAAGCAAAGCTCAAGGATCAAGTCTACTACCTTCCCAAGCTGTTACTAACCCTAAGGGGAATGTTAGCGCAATTTATTTGAGGAGTGGGAAGGTTGCATCAACTCAAAGTGACCCAAGAGCAGATTTTTCTGAAAACAGGGCAGCATCTTCGTTTCCAGCCCAAATCAGTGCCGAAACCACTCCAATTTCAGTGGATACCACCCCTAGCTCGTGCCCAACTTCTTCATCTAGCAATCCTCCAATTTTGGTGGAAAACGAAGCACAAAACAGTGGCGAGACAGATCCTACAGCAGCTACGGAAAACAGGGCAGCAACAAAAAAATCAGCCCCACCCATTTTGGTTCATGAGGAGGAAGTTCCTATTCCTTTGCCTTTTCCAAATGGGAGAACTCCAACCAGAAGACAAGGGGAGGAGGAGAAAGCAAAAGAGTACAATGAACTGGTAAAACTTTTTAGTAAAGTTGAAATTAATGTACCCTTGCTGACAATGATCAAACAGGTTCCTAAATATGCGAAATTTCTGAAAGATCTTTGTGTTAACAAGAGGAAGCTTAAGGAAAATGAAATGGTCAGCATGGGGAAGAATGTTTCATCACTCATCCATGCCATCCCTCAGAAATGTGAAGACCCTGGCATGTTCACTGTATCTTGTGAGATAGGAAGCACCACACTACATGATGCCATGCTTGATTTAGGAGCTTCTATTAATGTCATGCCCAGGACAGTCTTTCAGATGCTTGGCATTGGACCTCTACAGCCCACTGGAATTATGATTCAGTTAGCAGACCGGAGTCAGACCCGCCCGGCAGGAGTTATTGAAGATGTGTTAGTTAAAGTGAAAGAATTGATTTTCCCTGCGGATTTCTACATTCTAGACATGGAGGGAGAGTACCTTGCACGTAGATCCCCACTTATCCTTGGAAGGCCTTTTCTGAAGACTGCAAGAACCAAAATTGATGTATATGCTGGCATCCTTTCGATGGAGGTGGGAGATACAGTAGTCCAGTTTAGCATTTTCGATGCCATGAAGGACCCTCAGGGAAATAGTTCTATTCTGAGCATAGACACCTTAGATGAGACTGCTGAGGCACAGACCATTGCTGATGATGGTATATTTGACATAGTGGGAGGAGAGTTGGTTTCAGAGGAGGTTTCACCTGATTTTTCTTGTTTTGTATTTTGTGATGATATTGTTTTTGATAGCCCTAATCTTTTTAATGAGGTTGTTGCAGAGATTACTCAGGAGGCATGCGCAGGAGATTATTCTACAGGTGTAGGGGATTGCACAGAGCCCCAGGGACCACCACCACTTTCAGAAAGTGTAGGGACTTGCAAAATTGGAGCAAGTACCCAAGAATCACCTATTTCAGTTGATTGTTCACCAGATTTTGAGCCCGAAATGGAGGTATTTCTTGTAGATCCAATAGACATTTTTCATCCCGATCAGGTAAGTATTTCTTCTTTTCCTTTAGAGAATTTCAAGGAGATGTCTAGATTTGCATGTGAGGAATATCTTGATACATCATTTGTAAAAAATAATTGTGAAAATTCTTTTGAGGCGCCCAGACTTGATTTTATGCATTGCTATGATATTCTTGAGACAGATTATGCTAAAATTGATTTTGAAAAATTTTTAGAGCCTGAAATTGAAGTAGTTTATTGTGAAGAATCTCTTACTATCTCTTATGCTGAAATTGAATGTGAAAAACTGTTAGAGGTACCCGAGATTGACTTTATTGACTGTGGAACTTTTCTTGATATACCTCATGTAGATTATGCTTGTGAAAAATTTATTGAGGTACCCAAAATTGATTTTATTGGATGCGATGCATTTTTAGATACATTTTATGTAGAGATTGATGATATTGCATTTTTATCTTACCCTGCACGCTTGAGAAAGGTTTTACATGGTTTTGCAGGGTCCTAGAGATTTCTTGAGTGGGTTCTACATGTAGACAGTCTTCAACCACCTGGAAGATTTTTCAAAAAGAATAAAGAGGGAGGAGATGATCTTGCTTTAACTTATACCACTCCACCTCTGAAGTGGCTATTGTACTTAAATCACCTTCAGCCACCTGGACAGTCTACTGTGAAGAATAAGTGTGGGGGAGTGAAGCAAAATAAAATTGAGCAAATAAAGGAAATTGTTTTAGCTACTCCTACTCCTCCACTACCAAGATGGAGATTATTTCTTGATAGACTCCGACCGCCAGAAATAAAAGGGAGTTTACTTTTTCTTGCATTTTCTTTCATTGCCTTTTTCATCTTTATGCTTGCCAGAAGTAGAATTTTCTTTTGAAATGAATTCTTGCTAATAAATGCATGAGTAGAGTAGAATTAATAAATAGGCATTAAAAATGCTATTTTATGTCTTTTGGCACTTTTCCTTGATTAATAGGAATAAATGTATCCCTTTAGGTTATTTTCATAGCATTTTAGAGTCTTTTGAAAATAAATTAAATTTGGTTGTTAAAACTTAGGATTTGAGCTCATGGATGAAATCTTGGATGCTTGAGTACTACTTGGCCATGGATGCTTGATTGAGGACTTGAGATGAATAATTTTTACCTAGTGAGGGTTAGCCTTATTTTTGTGAAACATACATGTGATTGTACTCTAGAACTTGCTTAGGTTCTTTCAAAATCATATTTCAATGTTTAGATCACTTCTATAGAGGCTAATGAATTTGTTTACCTTTCCATGCCAATTTTTGGCAAAAAAAAAAAAAAAATCATGTTCATTCTATTTTCTTTCCTTATTTCCTATTCCTAACCATGCTTTCTAGGGACTTGTTTGTTTGGAGATGTTCTTTGATATGATTTTGCCCGAGACGGACAAAAGATTAAGTGTGGGGGAGTGGATAGTGTGATAGAAACATTTGAAAAAGAAAAAAAAAAGTTCATTTCATTTTTGAGTTGAAGCCAAAAATTGCCAATTGGAGTGGAGTTTGGTATCAAGATCAAGCAAGAAGAAGTAGTTAAGGGATACAACAGTTGAGGCATCTAGATTCTTGCTCATTCTTTGAAAATCAAAGGAAAACAAATGGTAAACAATGAAAAAAAATCTGCAAAAGAGAGGAAGTAATTAGCATGCAAATGAAGAGGATGTATCAAAATTTGCATTGGTACATGTTTCGGCCATGATATTAGAGGATGAATTGCAGCTGTGATAACTTGAAGTCAATGCAGGAATTATTTGCCAAGTCAAATTCAGTTGAAGAAGGAAGGAAAAGGGTTCTTGTGAGGCATTAGTTTGATCAAAAACAGATTTAGATTGATTTGAATTGAAAGAAAATGCAATGAACTGAATCTGTGAGTGTGGAATGATACAATCTGAATTTGGAGCAAGCTGTGAAGTGCTGAAATTATTGAGAAGCTGAAAAATAGGAAACAGTTTGAAAAAAAAACAGAAAAAAAATAGAAAAAAAATCTGTGCCAAAGGAAAGTTGGTATCAACTTGGGATTAGAGCTGGTTTTCCGGGACTGCAAATCAAGATATTAAGTGTATGGATGTATCAAAAAGTGTGGAGCACATCATGATGATCAAAACAAAGGAGATTGTGGCTGATTTTCTGCTTTGAATCAAAACAGAGAAATAAAAAAAATGCAGTTCATGCAAATTCCGAAACAGTTTTTGGGATCAAAAGGAAAATGCAGTTAAGTTGTTATTAATTGCTGTGAAACATCAGTGAATTGCAAGGTTTACAAGTTAAGTGTGGAGCTGTCCAAATTAACAAGTTGTAGCTGCCAACAAAAATCAGAATAAAAAAAAACAGTGTAAAAAAAACAGTGAAGTGAAAAAAAGTGAGTTTGGTTTCATTTGAGTGCTCTAAACCTGGGAGAAGTTGGAAGCTGATCGTACCATGAATAAAAACAAGAAGAAGCTGCAGAGAAAAAAAAACAGTGAGTTAGCAGCTGGTAAAAAAAAACAGTTTGAGAAATAAAAAAAACAGTTTGAAAGGAAAGAAAACAACAAAGAAGAAAGTTGGCACATTGAAGTTTCGACACCAAGATTAGTGAAGTTACTCTCATCCAAAATTTAAGATCTGCTCCATTACATTCTAATTTCAGTAGAGAAAAGAAAGAAAAAAAAATCAAAAAGAAGAAGAGAAGAGCAAAATTGGCACACAAGATGGAAAGTGGGCACAAAGGAATTAATGAAGTTTTCTCATACAATTTTTGAAGGGCATTGCAAAGACTCATTTCCATTCCACTTTGGACTTCATTATATGGACTGAAAGGAGGGCAAAAATGCATCAAGAATATCCTTGAACATCCAAGTCTTCCATTCCATTAAATTTGCTATTTTCATGTCTTTTATTTCAATTTTTACCATCTTCTATATCTTTCATTGTTTGAATAAGCTTTTATAGATGATTGATTCTAATCATGAATAATGGTAGAGAGTAGATAATAAGCAAGCCTATGGTAGTGCAAGAAGCATGTATGTGTGAGTGAGCTCCAATTTCATCATGTACTTTAAACTTAGGAAGAGAGCCACCAAAAGTTTCCCTTAAGAGGTTTAGTGAGTGAAATTCATCTCAATGAATCATAAAGGTTGAATTGGTTAAGTTGTTGATTTAAGGACAAGATACTAATCTATAGAGCTTAGATTTTTGAGAATTAACAACCCTAGGTAATTTCTTTTCAATTGCTTCTACTTATGTTTGGAAATAAACTAGGGGATACATATTTAGTACTTTTCGCGAGACGCTCAAGATTAAGTATGGGAGAGTTGATAAGTGTCATTTTGTTGATCATTTTATATGTTTAAATCTGTGTTTGACCCATATTTTACTTGTGTAATTGTGGATTTACCCTAGGTTTTAGGATTTATACCCTTTTTGGACCTAATTGTAAATCTTGTTATATTTGGATTGTTTTGTCACTAAATTTTTGATCTACTTTTGTAGGCTTGGAAGGATCATGGACCTAGGTAATGATGGGTCAAAGTTGAGTTAAAAGTGGATTAGATCCAAGGAATCAAGCGTCAACTAATTTGGACCGTCCGATGAGAGAACGGTTAGATCTAGACCATCTGAGAACTTCTGATCGATCCGAGCTGGGGTTAAGTCTAATCAAGCGATCAGATCAAGATCTGAGAGTTTCAGCCCAATCGGAGATCATCTAGCCGTTGGATTATGATTAGAGTAATCTAGATCGTCCATTTCAAATATCAGTTTGATCTGAGCCATCCGCTACAGATCTGGCAGATCCGAGCTACCACGAGGATGATCCTGACCTCTGATCAAGATCTGGAAATTTTGAATCAAATCTGACGAGAATCCACCGTTGGATGAAGCGGGATGAATCTCAGCCGTCCATTATTTACCTACTTAAACTGCCTTGCAGATCTGATTTCGGGGTCGCGACCTCAGAACTCCCTCACATTTCTTCAGCTCGTTCTTCTTCATTTCTTCATGGTTTTCTTTCAAATTTCTTCCATCAGAGGCGTGGCCAACTCGATCATTACCTTGTAGCAAGATCTGAATCCTTGGAAGAGGTTTCAATGGAGAATCAACCACAGATTTGCCTCGGTTCCAGCAGTGTGCAAATGTGTGACTAGATCTGAAGTTTGAGCCAATTCCCAGCGATTAGCGAGTTTAAGAAGTTCTTGGCTTGCCCTTGCGTGACGAACAAGGTGATCTCGAGACAAGAGAGTGATTGAGAGTTAATTTCCTTAGTTAATTTCTGTTTTTCAGATGTAATTTCAGTTTCAAATGTCTTTCAAATCTGTTTTCCGTATCTGCTGTAATTTCTGAAGTTTGTATCAGTACTATTAGATCGTTGCTTGTAGTTGATAGCTTTTCAAACTTGCAATCGAATTAGCTAAGTTGTTTGTTAAATGAACAATTGCATTCAAGTCAGTTTATAGCTTCAATTAATTTCTGAATTCGAATTGGTTTCTGCAGTTTTTTTAACTGTTGCGTATCAGATTTCACTCTGTTTCTGAAATTTCCAGCTTATTAAGTTTAGTTTTCGGATTGGTTCTGTTTCAATTAGTTTCAATGCTGCAATAGCATTAGATATAAGCCTGATAGTGAGCAATTCGATTAGGTTTCAGTTTGTTTCATATTCCATCGCTTGTGTGCCAGATTGTTGCTGCATTCTAGTTTTTCTTCCTGCTGTATATTAGTTTCATTCCCTGCTTCATTTCAGTTTCACTTCTTTGAGTATTTCTGAGTTTTGTAATAAGCTAGATGTAGTTTATCTCCAGAATTTGCATTGCAATTCGTTTACTTTTAATAGCAATTGATTTCAGATTTTAAACATTAGCTTGTAGTGTATCAATTTCATATCTGCCCTTCAATTCTAATTTCTGCCATGTAATTCATTTCTGAAGTTTTAAGCTTGTAGATTCTGAAATTAGAGTCAAGCATTCATTAGTTCTTCTTAGTCCAACCTTCTCTATCGCCTTGCATTAGGATATAGCCTTCATTCCTGAAATTCTTCTTCATTGTTATGAAATCTGATTTCTATTTCTGAATTTCTGCATTCACTGTGCTGAATTCCAATTCTGAATTCTACTGCATTCAAGATTGACTTCATGCTTTAATTCATGATTAGCACTTCATTATTAGCTCGTTTTCCAATCTATAGTGAGTTAGTTTCAATTCGGAATCTTCAATCACAGCTTGGGTACTTAGTATCATTTTAGCACATTGATTTCCTTCATTCCTTGAGTATCAAGTGTTTCCTATTTCATTTGCTTTGCATTGAGCTTGCATCTAATATCAGATTGCTTTTCCCGACTTGATAAGTGAAATTGTTTGATTAGGTTTTTTTTATATTGGTTATGTTCTTTAGCTTTCATTACCTAGTTTAAGTCTTTTAGTTAAGTTTTCCTTACTTCTCATTGCTTCTTCATTTCACATTACAAAACAAAACCCAGAATTTATTTGAAACCCAAAAACATTGACGACACATTAACTCGAGCATGAATCACACAACTTGAACTAGCCCTTGGAAAAATACGACCTGTGGCCCCTATATTACATTTTCATACTTTTGATTGTAAAAGGGTTTCCAGCACATTTATAAATATCTAAATTTGAGACCCACATTCGTGACAGTCATTTTTGGTCCATCATACATCAACTGAGACTCTGCTCTAAAAATGAAAATAGAAGTGGATGCAAAGGTGACCCAAACCCTCCAGTGCGGTCTCACCAAAAAGAACTCAACCGCGTCGGCCTCTTTAATAGCACAAAGGAATTATGGAACAAGCTTATCGAACTCCACATAGGAACCTTCGACACAAAGTTAAGCAAGTGTGACTTGCTATTAAACAAACTATATAATATAAAAATGCAGGAAGGGGAGACTGCTGTGCAACTACACGCTCGAATCTATGAGTTGATGAACGACCTTCATGCAATCGGTCACAAAGTAGAAAATCGTGATTTGGTAAGGTACGCACTAAATTCATTTTTAAGGAACACCTTTGGGCATCTATGGTGGATGCATAGAAATTTTCTAAGGATCTTTCGTCAATAAAATTAGATATATTATTTTCTAAATTCTAAGTGCATAAACAAACTAATGTTACACCTACCGAGGGAGCTATTACATTGGTTCCAGGTAAACTCAAGAAGAAAAAGTCACAACCCGAACCTGAGTCTAACTAAAACTCAGAGTCTGACGAAGAAAACATTCATTACACCGAATTAGTTAATCTAGTTCGGAGGATGTACAAAAAGTGCAAGGTTCAAAAGAAGAAGAAAATAGTTCAGTGAAAGGATGATCCCACTGAACCAAGCATGAGTCAGAAGAGCAAGGTGGAGATAACCTGTAACGAGTGCAATAAGAAGGGTCACTTCAAATCGGAGTGCCCCAACTTAAAAGAAGCAAAGAAGCAATGACGAAAGAAGGTGCTTCAAGCTACATGGGACGAGTCTTCCTCAGAAGAGTCAGACGAAGAACTGGCCCACTTGAACCTTCTTGCATTGGTAGCACAAGACGACACTGAGTCCGAGCCAGAAGCGGAGCCGGAGTAAAGCAACGGATCGATCTCTTTGTCAGAAAAAGGCCGACTCATTGCAAGTGGCTACTCTGAACTTGAACTTTATGACTTAATTTCCTATCTATCTTGCAAGTTGGTTAAATCCAACGCTCAAGTTAAGTCCCTCCAAAAGGAGGTAAAAGCCCTTAAGGAGGAGGCTAACTCGATTTCCTTGACTAAGATTGTTCAGGAAAGAATTTCTACTTAAGTCCAACAACTTGAGGAAGAGAATTTCTCTCTGAAAACTTAAGTCAGGGAACTTAGAGTAACCCTAGAATGGTTTACATTGGGTTCCAAGAATCTTAATGTGATTCTTGAAAAATAAAAGATCTTTCTTAACCAATCCGGACTTGGGTATAAAACCAACTCACATTATAGATCGTCCTTTTCAATGGTGAATCGTATTAGCACCCGAGTCCAAGCATGAGTCCCTAAACTAAGCTTAGCAAATCAAGCAGGAACAAACCACTATTGGATTCCCAAGGATCTAATTCATTACCTAGATAGATCGTATCGAGACTTTAATCCAGGGGGAGCTAATAAAAAGATAATTTCTATTATTAGATAAATTTTTGCAAGCTTGTCTAATTGTTTGTTTATTTATTTTATGTAAATTGTCATGCTTAGGACTAGAAATAGTTAGTTAAGAACTAGACTTGATTGAAACTTGCACACTTAATATTAGAGTGGGGTGAGCTGATAGTACGTTAGGAAAGTCTATCTAAGGAGTCAGGTAAGGTAACGAGTACCCTATTTGATCTTTTTAGCCCGGTGAAACTAACTGAAGCTACCTCCCACATCATCGACTAATTAGACAAAGTTTCTCAAAGAGTAAATTAAAAATATATTTTCTTTAAAAGGCTTTGTGAAGTGGACTCCGCAAGTGCACAAGAATTTCATCAAATAATAAAAAGATATCATATCCACAGGGACTGATGAGACAACACTAGGGAGGTTGCACTAGTGAGCTAGCTAAGCAAGCCAGAAAGGGGAGAAGGTCGCATTGAACTTGCTTGCTAGAGAGAGAGAGTAGAGAGTAGAGAGGAGAAGGGAGGAGATCTGGGCTCTTGGTGTTGGAAGACTATATGGGAGGAATGCCCTAGAGCATAGGTTTCTATGTGATTGTCTTTTGAAGTTCCATGGATTGGTAATGCTTTGGTCTCTATGGTTTTGGATCACAGGTAGTCTAAATAAATTACCAATGTGAGTAGCTAATTCACATTGGAGTGCTTCTCCCATGAGATATATGATGTCATTAGATAGGCGAGGTAATTTAGTATGTCTGGTTAAAGGTTGGCTTCTGTCACAAGCTACCCCGGTTATACGATCCTACATTACACAAGAGGAACCCCATTGAGTAGGGATTAGATCTATTCTTGTGTGGACATAATATCCAAGTCAAGGGAATGCTCAAGGTTGTCTGGTTAAAAGGATACTCTTGTTAAAGAGAGCTCCCCGGGCATACAACCTTGAGCATCTCCCCTTATTGACCATAGGTCCACACAATTCATTCAATCAACACATCAATCAAGCATACACTCAAACAAATAACCATAAAATGAGCTAAGAACATAGGGAGAGTTTACATCTACTCACTAGCCCTAGAACATAGGGAGATCTACTCATTAGACATGGAAAATGAGCTAAGATACAAGATGAAAGCTTCTTGAACAAAAGGGAGAGAAAGAGGGGAAGAAGCTTATCCGTCGTAATCCGTAGTCTTGAGATCCAATCTAAGCCTTTGTGATGATGGAGGAGCATCGGAGATGGTGTGGAGTCACCGGAGGCCGCCATATTGGAGTGGTAGAGCCTAGGGATGATCCCCCTTGGTGGGGAAACCTCTCCCCTTGAAAAAGGGAGAAAATCCCTTTTATAGGAGAGGTATGCTGACCTCACATGACCCACATGACATGTGTTTTATGCCACAGCACGGCCTAGCCGTGTCACACACGGTGGAACTAGCACGATTGAAGCAAGACCATGCCACATTCAGCGGAACTAGCACGACCAAAGCAAGGTCGTGCTGGTTGGCATGCCCTAAACTGAGAAATGGGGCACGACTTGGATATAGCCATGCTTGGTGGACATGGCTGCAGCTGGATCATGAGGCGCAGGCGATGACATGGAGCACGACCCTGTCTTCATGGTGCACACGGCCATGCCTTATGGCACGACCTCAGTTGGAATACTGAACGGGCCATGGCATGGGGCACGCCCAGACCGTGTAGGCTACTGGTGGGGGCGTGTCTCTCAGCCAATGCCTTATTTTGAGGGTTTCTGACTCTGATTTGCTCCTTTTCTTGTTTAATTTGCATGCTCCTATAAATTTAGAAGCCAACATCTCACAAATATATTAGGGTTGTTGGTGCAATCGACCCAAGTGTGATCGGGTAAGATCATGGGTTATGATGTGTGTGTCAATATGATTAAGTTAGGGTTTCATATTGATCTAATATGTGTATGTGAGTGCACAGGTTTGCAGGATACACATGGACTTAGTTGGACGTCTTCGAGTTCGGTGAAGGATGGCATGGGGAGACGAGCCGTGGGCTTGCATGCATCCGAGGGACGAGAGTTGAAGTCAAAGAAGGCTTGAAGGCAACAGGTCGAGGCTGCTAGAAGCAAGAACGATAAGCCGAGAGAAGCGCACTTCGAAGCATACGCAAAGGATGTTCATGGGGAGACGAGTCATGGGCTTGCATGCATCCGAGGGGGGAGAGCCAAAGTCGAAGAATGCTTGAAGGTAACAGGTCGAGGCTGCTAAATGAAGAGTCAGCTAAGTCGTGAGGATTCGAGTGCTGAGAGAATTGTACTCGGGAAGAGAAACCTTAGGTTTGGAAAGGTGGCAGTCAACTGATGCTTGGATCAGTCGACTGATGAAGAGTACAGAAAGATCAGTCGACTGATCCTACAATCAGTCGACTGGTGTCGACCAGAATTTGAATCATCAGGTTGTGACATTCAAATTCGTGAGGACCAGTTGACTGGTGTTAGCACCTGTCAACTGGTAACGGTCAAAACAGTATCAAGCACTATTTAAGAGGGATCGTTTTTGGCTGAGTTTTCTTGGCGAAACAAGCTTGGGTAAAGCCTGATAGCAGCCTACAAGTGCTCAAAAGTTGTCAAACGATTGTGGCGAGGTTTCTCCATCCACAAGGAGCGACAAGAGCTAGCTGGAGGTGTTCTGGGGAGTCATCCACCGAAGGAGTAGGAGTATCATCTTCGAACTACGTAAAGGTTTGGTGTTAGCATTGTTTTTAGTTTGTAGTTTTAGTTTTCCGCTTCCGCTTGCTAACACGTGTAGGAAGAAAATCGAAAAGTAGTTATTCAACCCCCCCCTCTAGATAAATGACAAGGTCCCAACAAGTGGTATCAGAGCGAGGTTCGCTTATCTACGGGCTAACTGCCGAGAGAGCAAAAAGCTAGAGGAAATGGCGATTGAAGAAAGATTAGAGGATGATATCAATGTTCCACCTCCCTACGACCACGAGAGTTTCGAGTATTGGAGGATGCGGACAAAGACATGGTTCTGTATGGATTGAAATTTCATAATCGTGCTAGAAGAGTCATTTGAAGTTCCAAAAGATAAATACGAGAAAAAGCTCCGACCAAGATATTGGACCAAGGAGCAACTGTAACACCCAATAATTTCCTGGTATTATTAGGGATTTTTTAGGAATTTTTCTAGAATTTTTCGGAATATTATAGCATTTTTCGGAATGATTAAAAAAAAGAAAAAAAAACCTTTAAAGGGGTCGGGTGGGGATTGAACCCGCGACCACAGGGAGGAAGGGAAGCCAAGCAACCAACTGGGCTAGGGTATCAAGCACAGAAAATTATGGAGAGAAATAATGTTATAGAGTAGTTACGTTTTTCATTAAGAGGTATTTAAGCCCCGCTTAAGTCGCGTGAAAACCAAACTAGGGTTGGGGGCCGCGCGAGAAAAGAAGAGAGGCGAGGAGGTTGCGAAAACAAGGGATTCAAGGGGTCTTCTTCTTCGTTTTTCTCCTTTCCCTTGAGTAGAAGCATCTAGGGTTCCTTCCTAGGGCTAAAGGTGGGAACTTTTTACAAGGAGGAAGAAAAAAAGATTTTGTTAGGGAGTTTTCTCCCTGTTTTTGTGAGTTTTCTTCAAGAACGAAGTAAGTAAATCGCTCACCTGCAATAGGAGTAGTTTCGTTTCGAAATTCTCATTGTAGAACCCGAGTTTTCGAAAAGTAGAAGCATGGTTAAGAGAGTTTTGCTATTCTATGTTTTAGCTATTAAAATTGCATGTTTTATCATGTTAGAAATTCAATTTGTTTGTATTGAATGTATGTAGGCCAAGCATGATGAGTTTTTATACTCATGAAAAGACCTAAAAGTGAATTTGAGTTAAGGAGCACGCAAGGTGCTCGATGGAAAGTTAAAGTGAGAAAAGTAAAGTTTTTTTTTAGCATGCAAAATATATGCAAAAAAAAAAAGTAAAGTGATAAGTTTAAGTATGGTAAGTAAGAAAAGTATTTTACTTTGAGAAAGAGACATGTACCAGGCAAATGTAAGGCCCATCGAAAGTTAGAAAGTAAAGTTCTAATAGGGTGCGGTGGCTAGCTACCTCGCAACCTATTAGAAAAGCGCGCAATTGGTACACCGATACCATGGTACAATGTCAAGGCCTAAAGAGAAAGTTAATTACTATTTTCAAGTATATAAGTATGATCAAGTAGTTTCTTTTTTTTGAGAAAGTGTTTAATTATTATATGTGTACCTTGATACAATGCAAGCATGATAAAGTAGTTCAAGTAGTAAGCATGGTTAGTTGTGTACATTGATACATTAACAAGCATGATAAAGTGTTTCAAGTTGTAAGCATGTTTAGTTGTAAGTTTTGAAGTAAGTAAAGTTTTAAATCATTCTTTGAAATGAGCATGTTTAGTATTGACATCATGATTTTGTGAGTAGGGATTTACTTACTAAGCATTGTGCTTATTAGATGTATTTTCCCTTCTATTGCAGATAAAGGAAAAGGGAAAGCGTAAGTTGGGAGGCGACAGGACTTGCATTGGTGTTCAGTGGCGGCGGAACCGTGGAAGAGATCTTTGGGAATAAGTATTATAGAAACATTTGGTTATGGTTTTGGGTTCATAGAAAGTGATCAGTGTGTTTAAACTATGCCTAGAGACAAAGTTTGGTACAAACTTTAGTATATTTATGCAAGTGTTTTGTTAGTTTTGTTAAACTCCGCAAAGTTTCAAGTTCAAGTTGTGGGATTGGTTTTGAGTTGCTAATATGCTTAATAAACTAGGGTAGAATATAGATTTGAAGTTATATCCTAATGTGAAGTGATAGTATGTGATTTGTGGATGTTTGAAAGTGGTTATCAGCTCTGAAATTGTAGGTTTTCAGGCGTGCCAGTCGACTGGCTCAGATACCAGTTGACTGCTATATCGAACAGAACCTTCTGTTCGATATGGCAGTCGACTGACCATATACCAGTCGACTGACACCAGTCGACTGCTATAATAGCAGTCGACTGGTTCCATTGAAAAGAAACTGCTTAGAGTAGTTGGTTAGTGCTCTGGTCATGCAACTAAGAGGTTGAGGGGTCAAATCTTGGCAAAGCAAATAAAATGAAAGTGGTTTTGTTTCTTTTTTGAAAAAAAAGAGAAGGAAGAAAAAAAAATTTCAGAGCAAGTTAAGGGGACTCAAGTAGGTGTAACCTAAGGCTAAGGATAAGGTAAAGTTAAGGTTAAGCAAATGTGACGTCCGTTTTAAGGAAGTTAAGAGAAGTCGGGTCGTCACAGCAACAAACCCAATCAAAGGAAAATGAAAAGGTAATTTCAATATTACTTAATATCTTGCCTAATGATATAATTAGTGGTGTAGGTGAATATAAAAATGCACACGAATTATGGAGCAAGATGCGCTAGCGCTTCATGAAAATCATACACAAGCTCAAGTAGTGGAAGAGCGTAAGGAAATGAGCTCAATGATCCAAGAAGAGGAGAAGGATCGATCGGATGAGGAAAGAAGCTCAACATCTGAAGAGGAGGAGAAAGAAAAAAAGATTCATCCATCTCCTCAAGTGAAGTGGCACAAGAAAGTGAAGAACCATCCACTTCATCAAAGGGGGATGAAGAGATCTCCACTTTAAGGATTGAGGGGGAGGAGAGACCATCCTCTATACCGGAGCAAGAAGAAGCATTCACCTCCACCAAAGCAAAGGCAAAAGACCCCATTATTTGCTTTGGGTGCAATAAGAAGGGACACTACAAGGACAAGTGTCCATTAGGTAAGAAGGAGGTAAACCCTAAATCCAAGTCAATTTATTTAAAATCTAACATGGGTTGTAGGGAAAAGAAGGAGAAGAAGCGCATTAGGTGCTTCACATGTGATGAGCTAGGACACTACCACACCAAATGTTCAAGGGAAGGAGAATTCAAGAAATTAGAGCATTTTAGGAAGTGGGAGAAGAAGGAAAAGAAGAAAGACTCACATCAAGGGAGAGCTACAAGGGTAAGGGAGGTAATCCCTAACTCTAAGCATTTTTCAAACTCCTCCATGCATGTTAGAAATAATGAGAATTATTTACCTATGCATAATTCTGGTTTTAGATATTGTAATAAAAATAGGGCTAATGTTGTATTTCAAAACCCTAAGAAATTTATGTATCATGATAAACCTAGAATTTTTAGAATTAAGGACCAAGGCATTAATCCAAAGAAAGGGAGGCACATGCCTAGACAAATGGGTAGATCTAGAAATGTCCAAGATGCACATGGTGATGCTAAGATTAAGAACCTAGAGACGAAAAATCAAGCCTTGAGGGCAAAGCTTGATAAATTAGAGAAAATCCTAGATAGATTCACTAGTGGATCTAAGGGTTTAGGCATAGTGTCAGGTAGTCAAAACCCCAACAATGATAGATCGCGTCTAGGATACCGATCTATGAGATCAAGTGCTATGGAAAAGTCATATGCAAGGATGTCATATGACTATAGCAAGGGGAAAGTCAAAAATGGCAAGAGAAAGTCATTTAAAGGGAAGAAGAAGAACTTAACCAAGGACAAGGTGTACAAAGTTAAGAAGGTTAGGGTTGTAGGTCAAGAAGTACCGGAGGTACACCGGTGCGGCCTTGCCATTATAGATGAGACCCTTAGGAAGGTGACTAAGGCTAAGAGCTCAAGGGGGAGCTCTAGGAGTCAAGATGGGGTCCATGGTCAATGGATCTCAGGAGGATTTCTCCAGGAAGACTAGATGGGTTGTGCAATGTGTCAAAGGTTTTGGAGACAAATTTGAGTCCTAGTCCTAGGGATTTGGCACATCAAAAGTGAGTTCCATGTATGAAAATATGACAATGGAACCATATTGCATGAAAATTAGTTTTCAATGTATAGATGTCATATAAATCAATGTTAGGGATGCATTGTGGCTGGGTATGAGAAGATACATCAAGAAGAGATCAAAACTAGGATTTTAGGTCAAGGTTCAATTGAACCATATAGATAGTGTTGAGTTTTGTGTCAATCTTGGGATTAGTAATAGATACATGTGTGAATGTATTTTTCCCAAGTAGACACGAGTACCACAAATATCTCCACAAGATTTGAGAATTTTTGGAGATTTGTGAAATTTCTGGTGTATTTCTGAAGTTGGGTCAGAAATGCTGAAAATATAGGGTACCAGTCGACTGATGCAGAGGGCAGTCGACTGGTACAGTTCAATCCAGGAACTAAGATTTTCTATGCATCAGTCGACTGATCCCCCATCAGTCGACTAATCTTTCTGTTTACTCCATCAGTCGACTAATGTCGCGAATCTTTAAAAGAATACCCCACGCGGGGCGGCGGAACCTAGGGTTTCAACGTCGCCCCTTGTCGCCACCTTCCTCCTTTGATCTCCCCAGCTCCTCCAAGGCTTCCCACGACCTTAGAATCTTGTTCCTAGCCTTCCTTCACCTTAGATCTGAATCTAGGGCAAGAAAAGGACCTTCTTTGAGTCAACTTTGATCATCATCCATTATCCAGCGAATGGAGAGACGGTGACGAATTGTTTACTTCATTTTTCTCATTTAGTCCATGATTCATGACTAACTCTCTATATTTTGCATGTTTTCCTTATTTTTCCTTCTTAATTGGGTCATTCTTGGTACATGCATATGGTGTTTTGCATTTAGGGCTAGGCAAAAGAGAAGGGTTGGTGAGGGATCGTCTTGACAACCTCCCATAGATCCTGCGGCACCTCGGTTCTGTTCTGAGGTCTGCCGGCGGAGATTTGAAAATGCTGACTTTATTTTAATGAATTGTCGATATCTCAATCAATCATATTTTCAGGAAAATACTCCTAACATCATTGAGATTATCACTCATTTTGGGTTGTAAAAGTTAGTGTACTATCAGCATTATGTAAACTTTGACCTCTGCACGGAGATTTATGCAATTCTCACATGTAGTAGTCTCGATGACAGGACGTATGAGTCCATGTTAGGGAGAGTTACCATTCCTTTGTCACCTGCATTATTAGGATCATTCTTAGGGTAGGGTGTCCGGTTTCGAAAAACCCATTTACATGTTTCCCCAATGTCACTGAGCCATTAACATTGTCTAATGTAACCATTGATCAAATTCACCGCCATTATTTCAATAATCCTCGACCTCCTCTGCATCGTATTTTTATAGCTAGGGACATGACTGCAGTTAGCAATATTCTTTATAAAATTGTTCTAGACTACATTTTACCCATTGTCACCAGGGGGAGGTCCAAGATTCGGTTACCTCACCTAGTGATGATGTATGCTTTAGAGAGGAGGCTAGACATTGACATTGTCCGACATGTATTCGCATCTATTGTGCATTTTTCACATGACGTCCATAGGAAGATCTACATGTCATTCAGTCATATTTTGACCGAATTCTTTACATCTAGAGGTATTAGCATCGCTAGAGGTCAGTTGCATCAGCTGTCCAAGGACTACGACCAGATAGGTTCTCGTCAGCTCTCCTTGGCTGGGATTGAGAGACAGCGGGGAGTGATGGTCTGGCGACACCGTCATGCATCCTCTACCTATGATGAGGATGAGGATGAGGAGGCTGCTCCTGCTGTTGCGCTTGCTGCTGCTCCTGCTGGGATTACAGAGGAGCGGTTCTCCCGACTAGAGGCAGAGGTTCATGGACTCGGGGAGGATTTTCAGAGTTTTCAGCAACGACAGGTTGCTATTGAGGGGGAGGTTCACGGTCTCAGGGGCGACTTCCAGATCTTTTAGCAGTGATAGGCTGACATGTATGAGATGATGCAGTGCTGGGACCTGATGTACCAAGCCCCTCCTCCTCCTCCTCCTCCTGGCGATGATGCGTAGCTTCAGCATGACTTGGATCTAATGGTGTTGAGAGTGTGTTTAGATTGAGCATGTTCTTTTATTATCTCTCAAACACCATATTTCACATTGTAATATTTGGAGATTTTTGTAGCACTTATTTATGGTTTCATATGAACTCTTAATTCATGTCTTAGTATTGCTTATATGAAGTGTTATTACCTTGCTATTATGGTTATATGATGAATTTCAATATATATTCTATCAAAAGATTATGGTATAAAGGGGGAGCTTTCATCACCTTTTCTTTCTTTACTATTGATATGAGAAAAAACGGGGAGGATTGAAAACATTTCTATGTTTTAAATAGTATGGGATAGACTTGTAAAATATATGGGTTCAAACCTAGGATGGAAGGTTGATACAAAATGGAGTGTTTTCAAAGAATTTGAATTTTAGTCAAAAAGTCAAGTATATTTGGTATTTTCATGAAAATATATTTTTCTAGGTTTGAATACATCATAAGAAATATGTTTGTAAAATTTCAGAATTTTTTGAATTTTATAAAATTTATGGGGGGTTTCTGAAATTCGGCTCAGGGGCTGAAAGGGTTTAGACTGGGCTGTATCAGTCGACTGCCCCCTGGGGTAGTCGACTGAACTCTCTATGGGTTTGTAGTTTGAAGACACCAACCGACTGGTAACTGACGTGGTCATATGGGTTCTGATTTTCAGGGGTTTTCAGAACTAAAATTGATACTAGGGGTTAATATTGCTTGGAGCAATCGTTTTGATGGTGTCAAAGGGGGAGAACCTGTGATTTTAAGTTAGTTTTAATTTAACTTGTGATTTTAAGTAAGTTTTTAACTTAACTTGTAGAGTTAGTTTTTAACTTAACTTGTGATTATGTAAAATTGAAAATTGTGTGTGAAGGTATAGGTTAAGGGGGAGGATGTATGTTTATGCTTCTTAATTTGCTATGTCTGTAATTTTCAATTGCTATGTACCTAACTTATGTTGATGCAGTCTTGCCCGATTGTTGTTTTGGTGTTGACAACGATTTAAGTTTAGTTAAATGAATTCAGATTAAGTCCAGGTGGATTGGGAGATCCCATGCTGGCATGGGAAAAGACCTAGTGGGACTAGGCACACCTAGTAGGAATAGGTGAAGTCCAGGTGGATCGGGAGATCACACGCTGGCAAGGGAAAAGACCTAGTGGGACTAGGTGTAGTCCAGGTGGATTGCGAGATCGCACGCTTGCATGGGAAAAGACCTAGTGGGACTAGGAACACCTAGTGGGACTAGGTGAAGTCCAGGTAGATCGGGGAGATCGCACGCTGGCATGGGAAAAGACCTATGGGACTAGGTGAAGTCCAGGTGGATCGGGGAGATCGCACGCTGGCATAAGAAAAGACCTAGTGGGACTAGGCACACCTAGTGGGACTAGGCACACCTAGTGGGACTAGGTAAAGTCCAGGTGGATCGGGGAGATTGCACGGTGGCATGAGAAAAGACCTAGTGGGACTAGGCACACCTAGTGGGACTAGGTGAAGTCCCGGTGAGTGAAGCTGGGCACGGAGTTTTGGTCCGGGGGACTGAGCACGAGTTAAAGAAGGCTAGGAAGCCTATTCTCTTGACTTATGGTGGAGTTGGCCTTGGCTGGATCGGTCTGGTGACCGATCAGGGAGTTGGCATGAACTCCCTGTCGTGGATCGGTCTGGTGACCGATCTAGAGAAGTCTGATCCGTCTGGCGACCGATCAGGGAGAGAACAGAAACATGGGTTGGCTTCTGTTTGGCTCTTGATCGGTCTGGTGACCGATCAGGGAGACCTCCTGATCGTTTTGGTGAACGATCAAAGGGACCTCAGAGCCCTTCTATGAAGAATTATGATCGGTCAGGCTGACCGATCAAACATCGTGAGTTCCTCATTATGACCGATCAGGTTGGAGCCTGATCGGTCAGGGAGTGCCCTGATCGGTCCCCAGACCGATCAGGCCTGTACCTGATCAGTCTGGTGACTGATCAGGGAGGTTTGGCCTACGAAGACTGGGAATCCCAACACTGCTGTGGATCGGTACGGTGACCGATCCACGATCTGTGATCGGTCCGGTGACCGATCCACGATCTGTGATCGGTAAGGGTGATCGATCACAAGGAGATCATGATTTCCAGTTTCTCACTGTGGACCGATCAGGTTGGAGCCTGATCGGTCTAGCCTGATCGGTCCGAGCTAACCCTGATCGGTCTGGTGACCGATCAGGATCCTCTCTAATCGGTCTGGTGATCGATCAGTAGCTATAATTTTAATTCGAAATCGCTGTCAGACTTTTGATCGCGTCTGCGTTTTCTCTGCTACCTACTGATATTGTGTGATATTGTTTGATATGCATTCGCTAAGCTTCTGTTGGAGTGTGCAGACTTTGTTGGGACCGGGTGCATGTTGACATGGATGCGGGTTCGTAATTTTAAAATAAATTACGGGCAGCGGAAAGTTTAGCATAAATAATTTCTCAAATTATTTAACCACACATCTAAGCATGCAACTTTATCTTGTGTAGATATGATCATATATTTAAAATTTTGAAGAAACGTAAAATAATTTACTTATTACCTCGCGTAACTCGAAGGAAGGGACGAGATCCAACCGTAAGCGTCCCTCGAAATTCGCGTCCACGCCAAGTATCTTCGGGATGACTTCGTAAAGCCACGAGTTTCGTGTTCTCGAGAACTACTAGATTCTCCGAGAATGCGACAAGAAAAACCAAGAGAGAAGTAATCACATCGAAAAAACTCACTACCAAGGTTGGCCGGAATCACAATTCCGCCGAGAAGGAGGAAGATGACTTGCGCCCAATCCCAAGGTGATGATGGCCGGAGAGGAAGATCGTCCCAACGGAAGAACTTCGTCGCCTCTGTGCTTCTCCTTGTGCTCACGGCAAGAAGAAGGGAGAAGAACCTTGTGGTCGGCCAAGAGGAAGAAGGGAGGAGAGGGAGAGAGCCCAGGCAAGAATACTTCGATTATTTTTCAAGCCTTGCCTTGGGTCCTTTATATAGTGGCCTCTCAACCATCAAGCCTCTCAAAAAAGAGACTTATTCCATCATGCCAAGTTTTATCATATAAAAATCGACCAAGTCTCCTTTTTTCTTATGGAATCAATTTTCTTATCATTGTAAATCAATCCATAATTGATTTTATAAAATAAAATAAATCAATCCATGGTTCATTTTAATTTCCATGAAAAATAAACCAAACCTTGGTTTATTATATAAAATTTATATCATCCATAATTTTATAAAACAAACGACACTTGGTTTATTTTATAAATTGAACCAAAAACTTGGTTCTCTCCCTTTGTCGTGGCCGGCCAAGCAAAGAGGATGGAGACCCTCTTTGGCCGACCCATCCAAGCCACGTCCCAATGAATTAAACTTATTTAATTCATCTATTAAGTCTTAAAAAGACTTAGCCATTTTACGATTCCGATGCGTCTCTAAAAATTCAGATTCGACTTATCGTTTAGTTTAACCAAACCTAATCTCACTTGATTGGAAAATCCAATTTTCAACTCGGTTTAAATCCCTCGGATTACTCGCAGTGTGTGTGACTAAATAAACTTTCGATTTATGATGGTCGTCTATAATTAATCAATTATAGAATGATCATGAGTGGCACCTAGTAGTACATCATGATTCCCAATTAATCGAAAGATCAACGGTTGACCTCAGAAACAATTCTGAAACCCTTCAGCAGCTAAAATGAATTGTGCCCCATTCCCTTCACCATCTTATACCTACTTGGTTCAGGACATGGTCTATGTGTGTCAGTCCCCACTTGGCTGACTACGTCACACCTAGCCCAAGTAACGTTTTCTCGTCCTACGGATTCTAATTATTCTCATGTATTTAAGAGATTCATACTCTGAGCATGTCATGCTTTGGCTAGAGGCTTCGAGTAACAATCCGACGATAGGCCTTGGGTAAACATCTCCTCGCAAGGAGTGGTGAATCCTTTGTAGGTTGTTCAAACATCTTCGGGCACTTCGGCTTATACCCAATCATCCTGGGTCTACACCTCCTTGGAGATGCTTGCATAAGATGTCAAAGTATAAGTCTCCATGACCAAGATGACTTGAACACCGCAAGTCAAAGGAACATCGCACTTAAGCTGCAGTAAGAACTTCATTGACACATCTATATGTAGACTACCATATGAAGTTTTACAGTCAGTCACTCCAATTAACTAGATCCCTTAACTAGCATTCATGTTTATCTCCGGGCATCCCAATGTCACCAGCCAGTGAGAATCAACTGATTAGAGAATAACTCATGCTAGTCTCAACAGAATTGATAGTGTCCGTATTTATCAATTTATCGACTAGGGACAATTTCAATACTTCACAATTGCACATGTAGAGATAATCACTAGTTGTGAATTCATCACAAATTCTCTCATGCTGTGAATTGTATTGTGGACATTCAGTAAATGAGTTTAAGATCTCAATCAAATACATAAATATGTATACTCAAATAGTGAATATTCATTTATTAAAATAAACGATTACAATCATAAGGCGATTGCCTTAGGATATTTTTTTCATATCACTAACAAACTCCCACTTGGCCTAATGCCAATCGCTACGGTATCCAATACCACAAGCTCTAACATGACCCTCAAACTTGTTTTGAGGCAAGGCCTTAGTTAAAGGATCCGCTAAATTCCTTTCAGTGGGAATTTTCTCAATTTGTATATCATTCCTACTTATAATCTCTCTGATCAGATGATAGCGGCGAAGCACATGTTTGGATCGCTGATGAGACCTTGGTTCCTTTGCTTGTGCAATAGCTCCATTGTTGTTGCAGTAAACCGGTATTGCTTCATCAATGGTTGGAACCACACTAAGTTCTGAGACAAACTCCTTGATCCAGACTGCTTCCTTTGCTGCTTCCGAAGCTGCAATGTGTTCCGCTTCCGTGGTAGAATCCGCTACGGTGCCTTGCTTGGAACTCTTCCAACTTATTGCGCCTCCATTCAAAATAAATATGTATCCAGACTGTGATTTAGAGTCATCCTTATCTGTCTGGAAACTGACATCTGTATAACCACGTATTACCATATCACCTTCTCCATATATTAGGAACACATCCTTAGTGTTTCTTAAGTACTTGAGGATTATCTTGACAACCGCCCAATGATCCATTCCTGGATCAGTCTGGTATCTGCTTGTGACGCTCAGAGCATACGATACATCGGGCCTAGTACATAACATAGCATACATGATAGATCCTATCGCGGATGCATAAGGAATCTTATTCATGCAAATCCTCTCGTCTTCTGTGCGCGGACACATAGACTTTGAAAGGTTGATTCCATGCCTGATGGGAAGGTAACCTTTCTTGGATTCCGACATGCTAAACCTTTCTAGCACTCGGTCTATATATGTAGACTGCGAAAGACCAAGCAATCGTTTTGATCTATCTCTATAGATTCTAATCCCAAGGATATAGGTTGCTTCTCCCAGGTCTTTCATGGAGAAAGTTTTGGACAACCAAATTTTAACTGACTGTAAGACTGATATATTGTTTTCTATGAATAATATGTCATCGACATATAGCACTAGGAATACGACTGCACTCCCACTAACCTTCTTGTACACACATGGTTCGTCAGGATTTTGTGAGAAATCAAACTCTTTGATTGTCTCATCAAAACGGATGTTCCAGCTCCTAGATGCTTGCTTTAGTCCATATATGGATCGTCGAAGCTTGCATACTTTGGTTTTATTAACCGATGTGAAACCTTCAGGTTGTATCATGTATACATCCTCAAGCAGGTTTCCATTAAGAAAAGCTTTTTTCACATCCATTTGCCATATCTCATAATCATAATGAGCTGCTACGGCCAGGAGCATCCGAATGGATTTAAGCATAGCTACTGGCGAATAGGTTTCGTCATAATCAATTCCTTGTTTCTAACGATATCCTTTTGCCACTAATCTAACCTTAAAGGTAACATCATTACCTTCCATGTCGGTTTTCTTCTTGAAAACCCACATGCACCCTATGGGCTTAATCCCTTCAGGTGAGTTAACCAAGTCCCATACTTGATTTTTATACATGGAATCCATTTCCGACTTCATGGCTTCAAGCCATTTATCCCTTTCTGAATTTTTTAGAACATCTTCATAACTGATAGGTTCGTCATCGTTAGTGAGTAACACGTCATTCAATTCACTTATGAGAAATCCGTATCTCTCTGGAATATTGCGTGTCCTATCAGACCTACGAAGAAGTGGTGTTGTTTTAGGTTCAACTGATAGCTCATCATTATGAGTTATTGGTTGTTGGTCTAAACTAGGTGTCTCTGTAATGTCTATTGGAGTTTCTTGAACTTCTTCAAGTTCAATGCTACTCCCACTATATTCTTGTAAAAGAAATTCTTTTTCAAGAAATACAGCATTCCTTGAAACAAACACCTTTTGTTCCAAGGGATGATAGAATTGGTAACCCTTCGTTTCCGTAGGGTATCCAATAAATAGACATTTATCAGACTTAGCATCCAATTTGTCTGATACAGTCCGCTTCACATAAGCAGGACAACCCCATGTCTTAAGGTGAGTTAAGTGAGGTTTCTTACTATTCCATGTCTCATATGGAGTAGTAGAGACTACCTGTTGGATCCAGAGAACCGATAGAGGGGGGGTGAATATCGGAAAGCGTTCGGATTTAAGGTAGAGTATTTGCACAGCGGATGATTAAAAATAAAATACGCAAACACCAAGATTTTTTACTTGGTTCGGAGCCTAGGTCAACTCCTACTCCAAGGCCTACGATCGTTGATCGTTTACTTTGAGCAATTCTATATGAGGCGCAAAAGCAGTTTACAAAGATTGATTACAGAATATGTGCAGTAAGTAAAAAATTAACTCTTCTTTACCGACGACCGATGTAGATGATATTTTCAGAGCAGTTGGACGTCGTCGGCGCTTGAGTCTCGTGTCTGGAGTTTCCGGAGCAGAGCGCAGGAGCAGAAGAGTGTAGAAGCGTTGAATGAAATCGTTGTTCTGAAGCCTTGGTTCGAGGGTCCTTTTATAGGGCCTGGGGGTGCCCCCCCCCCCACGTGTCATCCGATCCACCTCAGTCTCGGATAGCTTCTGATCCCTTTACATTCGGGATCAGCTTTGACCGGGGTGCCCGGAGCGCTCGGGGCGCCTGCATTGACCGGGTCAAAGCTTATCCCTTGGCTTCGCTGGCTTCTGGTTCGAAGGCTTGCACTTGGGGGTGCCCGGGACGCTGGGGGAGCCCGGGAGCACGGGGGCGCCCCGCCCAGCAGCTGTTCGAAGCTTTCCTTACTTACATTGTTTTGTATGCACCTTGCGGGCGCCCGGGACACTCCGAGCGCCCTACTCAGCCACTGCCTCACTCCTTTGAGGCTCTCTGAGCTGCAGACACTCGTTCCTTTGGTTCTACATCCAGGGTTAGTCCAAAACAACATAAAATAATAATGTGTTAGTTTATACAGCCTTACCTGTCTTGGTTCTGACTTTGGGCCTCCAAAGTGGAGCCCTAGGTCGAACCGACGCCTAATGTTCCCTCGACGGGGAACGCGTCCTCACCTACTCCTCTCGGGAGAATGTACCTGATGCCAACTGCTCCTCTGGTTGGACTTTTGCCCCGCGGTCCTTTGCCAGGTCTTGGATACCGAGCTGTCCTTCGCCCGGTGCCTAGCATTCCTTCGCTAGGGCTTCAGTCCCAAGCTGTCCTTCGCCTGGCGCCTAGCAGTCCTTCGCTAGGGCTTTTACCTTGCATACTAGAGTAACATGTTAGAAAACAAGTAACACTTAACTTTGAATCCTTTGCCAATATCAAAACAAGGTTCGATATGGTGCTTCCTGCACCAACAATCTCTCCCTTTTTGATTTATGGCAACACAATTCAAAGTTAAGTATAAACATATAATAGTTAAGAAATGAAGGAGTATGAACAGTATAAGTGTAGATTAAAAAAAATTTATACTCCCCATAAATCCCTGAATACTTGTGTTATAACCCTTAATTTTGACCTTTCCTCCCCCTTTGACATATATCAAAAACATACATGGGCGAACAAGGTATCTAATAGGGAGTTTTGAGTTTTACCAAAATAAATTTAAGTAAGGGAGTTTAAAAACATAGTTTTCAAGAAAAACTTTAAGTAATGGATTTCATAAAAAATGATGTTCAAAGTAATAGGTGTTTTGAAAATACATGAAGCTCCCCCTTAATGTGACAACTCTTCTCCTTATATTAAAAAACCTTCCAAAAACTTGCAACATAGTTTTCAAGAGTAACTTACTTAGCTAATATTTTGGAAATAGGTTTTCCTTTTAAAAAGGTTCAACATTTGCACTCATAGAGAAATTTCCTTGGAACATATTTTATGCATTAAAACCCATTTTTACTTGGAAAAATCTTTAAATAGACAAGTTTTTGCTGAAACATAGATTTTTGCTTAGAAACATTTGTCAAAAATTTCAAAGGTTTTTGCTCAGACAAACTTTGTTTACTAAGAAAGATTTTGCATAGAAATATTTTCAAAATAAATGTACTCAAGATAAAATTCAAAATTTTCTCTCTCCTGGCCATATATCAATAAGGAACTTTTTGAACAAAGATTTAAAAAAATGTGTGTATCAGAGCTTATGAGTTTTGAAAATATAAAAATACTTAGTATAATTCTGAAAGCTCACAACTTAAATTGCACAAAAAACTCCGCTTTGAAAGATATTGTGCAATTTTAGAAAAAGATTTTGTATTTGTAGTCAAGTCTTTAGAAAATTCATGTACTTAGAACACTATTGCTTTAGAAAGGTATTAGTACTTTTGAACACATTACATTTTGAAAAATAAAAGTACTTTTTAAAAGATATCATGCAATCATTGAAAAATATAAGTACTTTTAAACATAATATTTTAAAAGAATTTAATGTTATTTTGAGATCATGATACTTTACTTGGTTTCTTTTTCAGTCTGACACAATCCTAAGAAACCTTGTTAACTACAAGATATTTTCCTAAGTGTCCTAGAAAATTTTCCAATGTCAAGTATTGTTTTCTAAGGTATTTCAAAAATAATTTTATAAGCCACAAAAATATTTTAAAATAATATTTTGTAAGACAAATTACATATGTTTTCGACACAATTTTGAAAATATATTGTATGAAAACATATTATTTAGAAATGTTTAATAACTCTTTTAATTTGACCTCCCCCTAAATTTGACGCAATCCTTGGAAGCTTGTTGACCACAAGTATTCTTCCTCTAAGTCTTTAGGGTTCAGTTCAGATCAAAGGAATTTATCTAACAATTTCAAAACAAAAAAAAATATTTCAGAAATTCTTCTTTTGACTCAAACTCCCCCTAAATTTGACACATCCTAGGAGTCCTTGTAGATCATGAAGTGGACCTTCCTCTGTGTCTTTAGGGTTTATTAAACTCAAAAGAATAATTTTGAATAACCTTCTGAGTATGATAATTTTCAAGGAGATACATTTTTGAAAACATAACTTGAAATGATAACACAGTTTTCGAAAAATATTTTGAAATAATGATAATTTTTCAAACAGATAGTAGTATAAGAAGGTTTTTGAATCAATTTTTGAAAACCTTATCGAGATGATAATAAGATTTAGAGCATAAGATTTTTAAAAAAAATTAAATTTTTTGAAAAGTATTAAAAGAAACTCCCCCTGTATCCGACACAGTCTGACTTTTATCTAAGTTCCTTAAGGGGTTTCAATGTGCAGGTTTGACTATGTTGACTAGGGTTGACTGTTTTGACCAAGTTTGACCAATCAATGACTAAAACAAAACAAGCTCTAGATTATATTTAAAACGAGTCTATCGAGATTTTTAACATGAAATTTCATATTAAAAAATGTTAGAAATGAAAAGGTAGGGAACAGTACAATAAATTGACAAAATAAAATAGAGATAAATTTGAATAACTTTTGCAAACCTTTTCATTTAAAAGGATAGTGAATTATACTTTTAGGTCCTAAATGTCTCACCCAGTTCTACGTGATTAAGCATGTTAACCTTATGGGTTTTGTGAGATAAATATTTAATTTTGAAAACATGGGTTAATTTTGAAAAAGTTAGATTAATTTGAAAATAATTAGTTTTAAATTTTATTTGAAAAAGGAATATTTGAATCTAAGATTAACTGAATATTTATGTTAGATTCGAATTTGACAAAGAGTAAATTGAATTTGGAATTTCAAAAATTGGCTTCCAGGTCTTGGCGAGCACTAGGCCTTCTTTTGGTCGTAGCTTATTTTGGACTCATAACCCTTTCCTTGACAAAGCCTTTTAGTGAAATTTCATTTTCAAAAATACTTTTTGAAAAATTCTGGTCTAACTAGCTCGGGTCTTGGATCGGTAGCTTCGGCTAGTTCCGCCAAGATGGCTTCCCTAACGTACTATCATCTCACCTCCACCCAATACTATGTTGTTCAACTTTCAGTTAAACTATTTTGTCCTTAAACTAATCAATCCTAATTTTAAGTAAAAAAAATATAAAAAAACATACAGTTAAAGCAAAAAAAATGATCTAAGTTACATCATAATCATAATAATATTCTCGATTATCAAAAACAGCAATATTATGAATTAAATTTTCTAACAAATTAGCCTTAACTAATTTATAAGATTCAATCATATTATTCATGGTAAATAATGGATTTTCAAATACTGTAAACTTACCTTTCCCGATCGTTTGTCCAGTGCTCTTGTAATGATCACGAGCTGATCGGACCATATTGGGTCGATCTCCCTCATTGTCTTCTGATTCCGAGTCTGAGTCGGACTCGGGTACCGGTTGAAGCTTCTTCTTTGGAGTTTTCCCTGCACTTGAAATTATACCTTCCTCGACCATTATAGTATCAGTCTGATTATTTAATTGTAATTCTGGAACAAATTCAAAATTGGTTACCATTTTTGTCTCAATCACTTTGCCTTCTAACTCTGGCTCGAATTCGCAATCAAGTATCGAGTCTATCTCATCTTTTGATCCGAAGTTAACTTTGAAGTCGGGTGCTGATTCTTCAATATCGGAGCTCTCTTCGTGTAGATTGATTAACTTTTCCCACATCTCCTTGGCACAGTTGAAGGATCCGACCCGCTTCAATTCTTCATTGGTTAGGCCACATTGTAGGATTGCAGTTGCCCTTGCATCCGTCTCGATCTTCCTCAGGGTTGGTTCATCCAGTTGGTCCCACGTAATTGATAGTCCATCTTTTGTAGGGAGGTAGAACCCTGTTTGAATGATCATCCATATGTCCATATGGGCCTTCAGATGGAACTCCATTTGACTTCTCCAATAATTGAAGTTCTCGCCGGAGAATAGCGGTGGACGGGCACTGTTCCACTCTTGGTTGGCCATTTAGATTTAACCTCGTACAGAAAAGAAGTAACAAAAATGTACCAAGACTTGGTCTTGGATTAGTAGTGCGGGAGAAGGGAAAAATAGCTCAAAATAAATATTGCACGAATTTCGAGGCAGAATAATAATAAAATAAAAAAATTTATGACAAATTTTTGAAAATATTTATTTTGTCAATTCTGATTAATGATGAAAAAGTGAGACTTTAAAAAAATTAGCTCGAATTAAGATAGCACGAATTTCGAGAAAATATTAAAATAATAATAAAAAAGTTTATGACAAATTTTCAAAAATTGATTATTTTATCATTTACTTTAGTGAAAAAATGAGAATTCAAAATTGAAAAAGGCGAAAAAGATCGAGTGGTGTTGATTAACAAAAGAAAAGAAATAAGAAATTTCGTAAATCCGAAAAACTTTCAAACTGGTGGTTGCACCAAGTTTGAACTCCCCGCTCTGATACCACTTGTTGGATCGAGAGAACCGATAGAGGGGGGGTGAATATCGGAAAACGTTCGGATTTATGAGAAGATTGCACAGCGGAAGATTAAAAAAAAAACGAACACAGTATTTTTTACTTGGTTCGGAGCCTAGGTCGACTCCTACTCTAAGGCTCACGATCGTTGATCGTTTACNGAAGCCAGGTGATTGGAAATCCCGGTGAGTGAAGCTGGGTCCTGGTGAGTGAAGCCAGTGATTGGAAATCCCGGTGAGTTGAAGCCGGGTCCTGGTGAGTGAAGCCAGGTATTGGAAATCTCGGTGAGTGAAGCCGGGTCCTGTGAGTGAAGTCAGGTGTTGGAAATCCCGGTGAGTGAAGCCGGTCCTGGTGAGTGAAGCCGGGTCCTGGTGAGTGAAGCCAGGTGGTGAAAAGTCCTAATTCGGAAGGTTGGGTGAAAGTCCTAGCTTGAGGGATAGGGTGAAAAGTCCTAACTTGGAGGGTTAGGTGAAAAGTCCCAACTGGAGGGTTAGGTGAAAAATCCTAGCTTGGAGGGCTAGGTTGGATGAAGTTCTTGTTGGATCGAGAGAACCGATAGAGGGGGGGTGAATATCGGAAATCGTTTTTCGAAAAACTTAGAGCAAGTACGCAGCGGAAATTAAGAAAAACAATCACACAGAGACGCTATCGATTTTACTTGGTTCGTAGCCTGGGTCGACTCCTACTCCAAGGCCCACGGTCGTTGACCGTTTACTTTGGACAATTCTATATAGGCGCAATAAGAGTTTACAAGAATTGATTTACAAATTAGTGCGGTAAACTAAATAATTAGAAATACTCTTCTTTTACCGACGTCCGATTGTGGGTTGACCTTTTCCGGAGCAGCGGGACGTCGTCGGCTCGAGTTGGACAGTTTCTGGAGCAAGGCGTGAGAGTAGAAGAGCGTAGAAGCGTTGTGTTCGAGATGTTCTCTGAAGCCTGGGCGTTGGGTGCTATTTATAGCACCTAGGGGCGCCCTGGACGTCGGGGGCGCCCCCCCACGTGTCACTTGATCCGAGATTAGCTCGGTCAACCTCTATCCCACTCGAATAGGGATGAGGTTTGACACTGGGGGCGCCCTAGACGCTGAGGGCGCCCTGCTTGACTCCTTCCTCGCGGGCATCTCGGCTGGATAAGGGTGATTGGCTTCGCTGGCTTAGGCGCGGGGCGCCTTGGCTGCTGAGGGCGCCCTGGGCGCTGAGGGCGCCCTGGGCGCTGAGGGCGCCCTGGGTGCTGAGCAGCCGAAGCCTTTGTTGCTTCGCTTGTTTTGTGTTGCCCCTGGGGGCGCCCTGGACACTGAGGGCGCCCTGCTCAGTTACTTGCCTCTCTCCTTTGGGCATTCTGAGCTGTAGACACACGTTCCTTCGGTCCTGCATCCAGGGTTAGTCCAAAACAATATAAAACATTAGAGTATTATGTTTATACAGCCTTAGCTGTCTTGGTTCTGACTTTGGACATCCAAATGGAACCCTAGGTCGAACCGACGCCTACTGTTCCCTCTACGGGGAACGCGTCCTCACCTACTCCTCTCGGGAGAATTTACCTGATGCCAACCGTTCCTCTGGTTGGACTTTTGCCTGCGATCCTTTGCCAGGTCTTGGATGCCGAGCTGTCCTTCGCCCGGCTGCCCGTAGGGCTTCAGTCCAGGTGTCCTTCGCTGGCCTAGCAATCCTTCGCTAGGGCTTGGATACTGGCAGTCCTTCGCCAGTTGCCTAGCAGTCCTTCGCTAGGGCTTGGATACTGGCAGTCCTTCGCCAGTTGCCTAGCAGTCCTTCGCTATGTCTTGGATACTGGCAGTCCTTCGCCAGTTGCCTAGCAGTCCTTCGCTAGGGCTTTGTATCCTGGCAGTCCTTCGCCAGGTGCCTAGCAGTCCTTTGCTAGGGCTTTTTACCCTGGCATTCCTTCGTCAGTGCCTAGCAGTCCTTCGCTAGGGCTTTATCTCTACACACTTGAGTAACAACATTAGATCACACACAATACTTAACTTTGAATCCTTTGCCAATATCAAAACAAGGTTCGATATGGTGCTTCCTACACCAACAATCTCTCCCTTTTTGATTTATGGCGACACAATTCATAGTTAAGTGAAAACTTATAGCAGTTCAGAAAAGACAGTTAGGAGCAATGAAATATAGCAATTCTGAACAATCTAAAACCAAAAAATATAGCAATTCTGAACTGTCTAAAATAAAAAAAATCTCATAGTCCCCCTGAATAATTGTGTTATAAAACACTTAACTTAACTTTGACCACTTAACTTAACTTTGACCTTTCCTCCCCCTTTGACATATATCAAAAACAAACATGGGAGGACAAGGTAAAATTTTAAAGGGTTTTACAAACCTAAATTTTGTTAAAAAAACTTTTACTTACAAAAAAAATTTACTTAGGCAAATTTTCCATTCTTGAAGCCAAATTTCCAAAAAAAAAATTCAACTTTTAGAGTTTGGAAAAAATTTGTTTACTAAAGAAAATTTTGCACATTTAGACGAATTTACTTGGAAACACTTTGTGCATTTTGAAAAACATAATTCTTAAGAAATTTCTAGGCAAGTTTTTCCCCAAAGAAGACTTTACTTAGATATATTTGCCAAAATTTTCAAAAAGTTTTGCTCAGACAAATCTTGTTTACTAAGGAAAATTTCACTTAAAAAATTTGAAACACTTAGATACTTAGAGATTTTTGTTTTACAAAAAAACATCCTTTTTCTCTTTCTTTCTCTCCCCCTTGGCCATATATCAATAAAGAAATATATAAGAGAAAGTTTGTGTATCAGAGCCTATGGGTTTTGAAAACAAAAAAATACTTAGTATAATCCTTGAAAAAACTTAAATTGCACTTTTGAAACGAAAAAAAATTCGTACTTTGTAACCATTAGTGCCTTGGAAAGTATTAGTACTTTTGAAAAATAGTAGTACTTTTGAAAGATGTTATGTATATTTTGAAAATTATGCATTTTTGAAAAATATAAGTACTTTTGAAAAGTTTTAATATTATTTTCAAAAGTATTCTAAAGTCAAGCAAAATTTTGAAAGTGATAGTATATATAAGCAAAATGATTTAAAAGAGTAGTATTTTGAAAGACATTTTATTTATGTTTTCAACAGGATTTTAAAATTGCAGTGCATGAAAACATATAATTTTTAAAAAATATTTAATAATTCTTTTAATTTAATCTCCCCCTGAGCTTGACCCAGTCCTAGGAAGCTTGTTGACTACAAGCGATCTTCCTCTGAGTCTTAAGGTTTGATTCAAACTATAAGAATTATCTAATAATTTTGAAAAATGATTGTCAGAAATAATTTCTTTTGACTCAAACTCCCCCTAAATTTGACACATCCTAGGAGTCCTTATAGATCATCAAGTGGACCTTCCTCTATGTCTTTAGAGTTTATTAAAATCAAAAGAATAATTTTGACCAACCTTCTGAGTATGATAACTTTCAAGGAGATACATTTTTGAAAACATAACTTGAAATGATAACACAGTTTTCGAAAAAATATTTTGAAATGTTGATAATTTTTCAAACATATAGTAGTATACGAAGATTTTTGAATCAATTTTTGAAAATATTTTGAAATAATGATAATTTTTCAAACAGATAGTAGTATAAGAAGGTTTTTGAATCAATTTTTGAAAACCTTATCGAGATGATAATAAGATTTAGAGCATAAGGTTTTTGAAAAAAAATTTAAATATTTTGAAAAGTATTAAAAGAAACTCCCCCTGTATCCGACACAGTCTGACTTTTATCTAAGTTCCTTAAGGGGTTTCAGTGTGCAGGTTTGACTATGTCGACTAGGGTTGACTGTTTTGACCGATCAATAACTAAAACAAAACAAGCCCTAGATTATATTGAAAACGAGTCTATTGAGATTTTTAATATGAAATTTCATATTAAAAAAAATGCTAGATATGAAAAAGTAGGGTACAGTAAAATAAATTGACAAAATAAAATAGAGATAAGTTTGAATAACTTTTGCAAACCTTTTCATTTAAAAGGATAGTGAATTATACTTTTAGGTCCTAAATGTCTCACCCAGTTCTACGTGATTAAGCATGTTAACCTTATGAGTTTTGTGAGACAAATATTTTAATTTTGAAAACATGGTTAATTTTGAAAAGTTAGATTAATTTTGAAAATAATTAGTTTTAAATTTATTTTGAAAAGGAATATTTGAATCTAAGATTAACTGAACATTTGTGTTAAATTCAAATTTGACAAAGAGTAAATTGAATTTGAATTTCAAAAATTGGCTTCCAGGTCTTGGCGAGGCACTAGGTCTTCTTTGGCCGTAGCCTTATTGGATCATCAACCCTTTCCTTGACAAAGACTTTTAGTGAAATTTTATTTTCAAAATTACTTTTTGAAAAATTCTGGTCTAACTAGCTCGGGTCTTGGATCGGTAGCTTCGGCTAGTTCCGCCAAGATGGCTTCCCTAACGTACTATCATCTCACCTCCACCCAATACTATGCTGTTCAACTTTCAGTTAAACTGTTTTGTCCTTAAACTAATCAATCCTAATTTTAAAAAAAATAAAAAAAACATACAGTTAAAGCAAAAAAAATGATCTAAGTTACATCATAATCATAATAATATTCTGGATTATCAAAAACAGCAATATTATGAATTAAATTTTCTAACAAATTAGTCTGAACTAATTTATAAGATTCAATCATATTATTCATGGTAAATAATGGATTTTCAAATACTGTAAACTTACCTTTCCCGATCGTTTGTCCAGTGCTCTTGTAATGATCACGAGCTAATCGGACCAGTTTGGGTCGATCTCCCTCATTGTCTTCTGATTCAGAGTCTGAGTTGGACTCGGGTACAGGTTGAAGCTTCTTCTTTGGAGTTTTCCCTGCACTTGAAATTATACCTTCCTCGACCATTATAGTATCAGTCTGATTATATAATTGTAATTTTGGAACAAATTCAAAATTGGTTACCATTTTTGTCTCAGTCACTTTGTCATCTGACTCTGGCTCGAATTCGCAGCCAAGTATGGATTCTATCTCATCTTCTGATTCGGAGTCAACTTTGAAGTCGGGTGCTGATTCTTTGTGTAGGTTGATTAGCTTCTCCCACATCTCTTTGGCACAGTTGAAGGATCCGACCCACTTCAATTCTTCGTTTGTTAGGCCACATTGCAGGATTGCAGTCGCCTTTGCATCTGCCTCAATCTTCCTCAGAGTTGGTTCGTCCAGTTTGTCCCAGGCGATCGACTTTCCATTTTCTGTAGGTACTGATAACCCTGTTTGGATCATCATCCATAAATCCAGATGGGTCTTTAGGTGGGATTCCATTAGACCCTTCCAGGTTCTGAAGTTCTCGCCATAGAATAGGGGTGGACGGACACTATTCCACTCTTGGTTGGCCATTTAGATTATACCTTGTACACAAAGGAAACACCAAAAATGTACCAAGACTTGGTCTTGGATTAGTAGTGCGGGAGAAGGGGAAAAAATAGCCAAAAAAAAATTACATGAATTTCGAGGCAGAATAATAATAAAATAATGAAAATAATTTATGACAAATTTTTGAAAATGTTGATTTTCTCAATTCTGATTAATAATGAAAAAATAAGAATTTAATGTTTGAGAAAAACTTTTGCTCGAATTAAAGCAGCGCGAATTTCGAGAAAAATATTAAAATAATATTAAAAAAAATTATGACAAATTTTCAAAAATTGTTTGTTTTATCAATTTTGACTTATAGTGAAAAAATGAGAATTCAAAATTGAAAAAGGCGTAAGAATATTTTTAATACACCTACAGATATTATTTATTTGAAAATAAAAAGCGAGACTAATCGAGTGGTGTTGATTAACAAAAAGAAAAGAAATGAAATAAAAAAAATTCGTAAATCCGAAAAACTTTCAAACTGGTGGTTGCACCAAGTTTGAACTACCCCGCTCTGATACCTCTTGTTGGATCGAGAGAACCGATAGAGGGGGGGGGGTGAATATCGGAAATCGTTTTTCAAAAAACTTAGAACAAGTACGCAGCGAAAATTAAGAAAATAATCACACAGAGACGCTATCGATTTTACTTGGTTCGGAGCCTGGGTCGACTCCTACTCCAAGGCCCACGGTCGTTGACCGTTTACTTTGGGCAATTCTATATTAGGAGTAATAAGAGTTTACAAGAATTGATTTACAAATTTAGTGCGGTAAACTAAATAATTAGAAATGCTCTTCTTTTACCGACGTCCGATTGTGGGTTGACCTTTTCCGGAGCAGCGGGACGTCGTCGGCTCGAGTTGGACAGTTTCTGGAGCAAGGCGTGAGAGCAGAAGAGCATAGAAGCGTTGTGTTCGAGATGTTCTTGGAAGCCTGGGCGTTGGGTGCTATTTATAGCACCTAGGGGCGCCCTGGACGTCGGGGGCGCCCCCCCACGTGTCACTTGATCCGATATTAGCTCGGTCAACCTCTATCCCACTCGAATAGGGATGAGGTTTGACACTGGGGGCGCCCTAGTCGCTGAGGGCGCCCTGCTTGACTCCTTCCTCGCGGGCATCTCGGCTGGATAAGGGTGATTGGCTTCGCTGGCTTAGGCGCGCGGCGCCTTGGCTGCTGAGGGCGCCCTGGGCGCTGAGGGCGCCCTGGGCAGTGAGCAGCCGAAGCCTTTGTTGCTTCGCTTGTTTTGTGTTGCCCCTGGGGGCGCCCTGGACACTGAGGGCGCCCTACTCAGTTACATTACATGCCTCTCTCCTTTGGGCATTCTGAGCTGTAGACACACGTTCCTTTGGTCCTGCATCCAGGGTTAGTCCAGAACAATATAAAACATTAGAGTATTATGTTTATACAGCCTTAGCTGTCTTGGTTCTGACTTTGGGCCTCCAAAATGGAGCCCTAGGTCGAACCGACGCCTACTGTTCCCTCTACGGGGAACGCGTCCTCACCTACTCCTCTCGGGAGAATTTACCTAATGCCAACCGTTCCTTTGGTTGGACTTTTGTCTCGCGGTCCTTCACCAGTCTTGGATGCCGAGCTGTCCTTCGCCCGGTACCTAGCATTCCTTCGCTAGGGGTTCAGTCCCAGGCTGTCCTTCGCCTAGCGCCTAGCAGTCCTTCGCTTGGGCTTGGATACTGGCAGTCCTTCGCCAGTTGCCTACCAGTCCTTCGCTAGGGCTTGGATACTGGCAGTCCTTCGCTAGTTGCCTAGCAGTCCTTCGCTAGGGCTTGGATACTGGCAGTCCTTTGCCAGTTGCCTAGCAGTCCTTCGCTAGGGCTTTGTATCCTGGCAGTCCTTCGCCAGGTGCCTAGCAGTCCTTCGCTAGGGCTTTTTACCCTGGCATTCCTTCGCCAGTGCCTAGCAGTCCTTCGCTAGGGCTTTGTCTCTGCACACTTGAGTAACAACATTAGATCACACACAATACTTAACTTTGAATCCTTTGCCAATATCAAAACAAGGTTCGATATGGTCCTTCCTGCACCAACAGTTCTAACTCGGAAGGGTTGGGTGAAAAGTCCTAGCTTGGAGGGCTAGGTGAAAAGTCCTAACTTGGAGGGTTAGGTGCAAATTCCCAACTTGGAGAGTTAGATTGAAAAATCCTTATCTTGGAGGGCTAAGGTGAATGAAATCCTAGCTTGGAAGGCTAGGTTTGCCTCCCTGGATCGGTCGGGTGACCGATCAGGGAGTTGGCACGCTGCTCCTTCTTGGATCGGTCTGGTAACCGATCCAGCGATGTCTGATCTGTCTGGTGAACGATCAGGGAGTGTGTGTTTCACTCACTGCACAGCTCCGGATCGGTCTGGTGACCGATCAGGGAGCGAACAGTGAGTTGAGTTCCCTTGCTAATTAGGTCCAGAACGGGCCGGTGACCGATCAGAGACTTAGGATTTGATTAAAGAATCACTGTTTACTCAAGCCTGATTGGTCTGGTGACCGATCAGGATGGAGCCTGATTGGTTTGGTGACCGATCAGGCGCAGCTAGGATTTGATTAAAGTTTCACCCTGATTGGTCTGGTGACCGATCAGGAGTATGCAGAAGACTGTGGATCGGTCTGGTGACCGATCAGGGTCCTTCCTGATCGGTCTGGTGACCGATCAGGCGCAGAACTTTAATTCAAATATGCTGTCAGAAGTCTGTTTTCACTGCCGATTCTCTGCTACTTGCTGATTTCTTTTTGATATGCATTGCTAAGCCTCTGTTGGAGTGTGCAGGTGATGGCAGGTGATTCAAACACTCAAGGAGGGTCAATGGGAGGCTTTCCTTGGAGCAGGTTTGGATCTATTATGTTTTCAGGTCTCAACGGCGTCTGGCGCATCTGGCAACTGACGAAGGCGCGACTAGCAACTGACGGAGGCTCAGCTGGAGGAGTGTCCAGTGGACTGAGTGCTCAGAAAGGTCAGTGGGTCAGGGTGTGAGTCAGTGGTGCTGATGGAGCTGGCGATGTTGAGCACGAGCTTAAGTGGCGAATCTGGAAGCAGAGGCGAACAAGACAGAAAACTGGGAGAAGTTTGGCTGGGCTGTGTTCGTGCTCTCTGTTGCTTTGTGCTTGAGCTTTCTTGTACATCTTTGTGAGCTTGTCTTCTCGAGTGTCTCGTGAGCTTAAGATTGTATCCATCTGTGAGATAGCTTGTGGAGAGGTTTCTCCACCGAGAAGGAGGCTGCTACTATCCGGAGTTCACCGGGGCTTGATCTGCCGATGATCAAGGGATCGCCCACCTCACGGGCACGCCAAGGAGTAGGGGCAAGTTATCCCCGAACCTTGTATATCACTGTGTTAGCGTTGGTTTGATTCCTTTGTCTGTTTTACTCTTCCTGTTGCATTTTGTTTCCGCTGCTACTAATCTGATCACAGGAAGAAAGTTTTAAAAGAGGGGGCGATTTGAGTGTCTGACTATATTCACCCCCCTCTATAGCCATCTCGTTTCCAACAAGTGGTATAGAGCTTGGGGCTCTGTTCACGGCTTAACATCCGAGAGCTTACAACAAGATGGCTGGAAGAGAAGGAATGAGCACAAACCGACCTCCATTCTTTGACGGCACAGATTTTCCATATTGGAGGCCAAGGATGGAGTTCTATCTCAAGACCAACATCAGTTTGTGGTTTGCCGTGAAGGAGGGCTTCGTCCTTCCAAGAGATGGTGAAGGAAAAGAGCTAGACTTCTCCATGTGGTCAGCTGAGCAAATCAAAAGGGGAGAATCAGATGCTAAGGCTGTGGTCACCTTGCAATGTAGGATGACAAAGGACCAACTCTTCAAGGTTGGTCCCTTCACCTCTGCCAGAGACTTGTGGAACAAACTCATTGAGCTCCATGAGGGAACTCAAGATACACGGATAGTCAAGAAGGACCTCCTTCTCAGTCAACTCCAGAACTTGACAATGGGAGAAAACGAAACTGTAAGTATGCTTCATTGTCAGTTCAAAGAAATCATTAATGGCTTGCATTCCATCAATGAAAAGGTGGAAAACCGAGACTTAGTGAGGTACATTCTAAAAGCATTTCCTAGGAATCCCTTGTGGTCATCTATGGTGGATGCCTACAAGGTATCCAAGGATCTTTCAATCATTAAGTTAGAAGATCTATTTTGTGAAATGGAGTTGCATGAGATCTCTATCAAAAGTCCAAAGGAGAAAGGTATTGCTTTAGTGGCAGGTGACAACAAGAAGAAGAAGGAAAAAGAGGAGGAGGACATCCACTGTCACGTGGCTCTAGTGGCACTAGAGGAGTCAAAGGAGGAAAGTGATAATGAATCAAGTAGCTCTTCAACCGCGCCTTCATCATCTTCGGATGATGAAGAGATAATTTCTTCCGAGTTAGATAAGTGCTATAGAGCTATCGCATGTTTAACCAAATTGTTAAAGAAATCAAAGAATAAGATTAAGTCATTGAAATTTGAAGTAGAAAAATTGAAATCCTCTAAGGATGAGGATCTTGATAATTTGCATGTTAAAAATGTTGAGGATGAAAATAAGGATTTGAAGAGCAAAGTTGAAAACCTCAAGAATATTCTTGAGAAGTTTTCAATTGGCTCAAAAACCTTAGACATGATCTTGAATTCTCAAAGGGCGGTTTACAACAAGGCCGATATAGGTTACCGACCTAAGTAACCGACCTTTGTATCCTTAATGTCAAGAACCCAATCTAGAGCACAAAATAATTCTAGGGTTCAAAAGGTTAGAAAGAAAAAGACTAAGGCATGGGTGCCTAAGTCCTTCATTGTAGATGCCTTAGGTCCCAAAATTTGGGTACCTAAAACCTCCATATTTCGAATTGTATAAGCATTGTTTGAGGGGGAGCATCTATCAACATGGGAGGTTGATATTTGGTGCTCCAAACCCATGACCAAAAAAAAAAATTGTCATTCACATGGTTGGTTATGGAAAATTCAAATTAAATACTTTGATCTCCATTGGTTTAGTTCTCATAATAATATAATCCCTTGGCTAGTGATTTTTATGAAATTCATGTGTTAAAGTACTTAGTCATGGTATAATCTACTTTAGTGTTTAAGTTCTTCCATGATCAAGTATGCCATGATTTACTTGTATGTATTATGTCAACATGAAGAACACATGGTTTGTGAAAATCACTATGAAAATCTCACAATACATGATTAGACAAAGAACATGAGTTTAAGGCCTAGGCTTAAGCTTTTCTTATTATTTTGGAGATGTGATCATTCATGAAAATTGATGCAACCCTGTTTTTCCATGCTATTCATGATTATGAATTTTATGTTCAAATGATTGTATGTAAACCTTGGAAGTTTGATACAAGCATGTTTTTGAAAGGGTTATCATACTTTTGTTTGTATCATGAAATCTGATCATACCTTGATACTAATGTTATATAGGCATGTTTTGAAATTTAATCATATGTTGATCACTTTCAAACTTATCATGTTTTCTGGAATCATGCTTTGAACTTTGTATTTATGAGTTTTACTCTCAAGATATATTGGAGATGTTGCATGATTTGATAATATACATGATAGTTAAAGAGATGCAAATCATGTTGTTTCCTTTAGGTAGAGAAACATGAATGTTGTTTAATGGAACACTGTTAGGAGTTAAAACTGATTGAATTAGAGTTTAGAAGTGTTTCAGAGTTTCTGAACTTTCAGAGTTTCTGAACTGTCGTCTGTATCAGACCTGATCGGTCCACCGACCGATCAGGACTCACCCTTATCGGTCTGGCGACCGATCAGGGATCACCCTGATCGGTCCTATGACCGATCAGATCAACTCTGATCAAGGAACTCCCAGATCGTTCCAATTTGATCAAAAAAAAAACAAAACTTTCTAGACCAATCACTTTGCATCGAGTTGTATCAGATTACCTGACCATACTACCACATGCAAATCTGATACAATCTGTTTACAAATGAAACATATTTAATCATCCATTGGTACAAACCTGGTACTAAGGAAGCACAAAATTGTTCAAGTGATACAAACCTGGTACTTAATAGTGATTTGATACAAACCTATGTTGGAATGTTCAAATTCATAAGAAAGGGTTTGTTTGAGTCATGACTCTTGTTCTTAATGTCGTGTTTCAGAATTTTTTCTGAAATATCGAATATTAATAGAGTCTACTTCACTGTTACGGAATGCAAATTGTCAATGCAGTCTGATCAGGAACGTATCAGAGGTTCAGAAATTTTTTTGAAATTTGATCGCTCCCCAGACTAATCAAAATATTTCTGTATCCAGTAATCAACGAACCTGATCAGTTACGGAGATCAATCGGGACTATGTATCAGATACAGATGCATTCCTTACTTGTCATATGAAACATATACATACTTGACCATGATATTATTTGGTATATATTTTCATATGCAATTCAAAAATCTACACTTATTGTTGTATGATGCATATACATTGTTGCCATGATACATTTATGGTATATGCCTCTCATATGCAATCTAAAATCATCCTTTGACGTACCTGTCATATGAAACATATATATGTTTGACCATGATATTATTCTGTATATGTTTTCATATGTAATTCGAAATTTATCTTTGATTATTTTGGGTTTGGGGAGAGACCCGTGTTTGAGGGGGAGGTATGTTCAAACTTAATAACCATACCCTTTTTGATGTTTGACAAGGGGGAGAAAATGGCTGATTAAGTTTATGGTTATTATAGGGGGAGGATCATGATTCCCTTATGAGAATTGAATGGACTTCAATTGATTGATACCTAAACTTAAATCGGGTTGTCAAACAACAAAAAGGGGGAGATTGTTGATGCAGTCTGGCCCGATTGTTGTTTTGGTGTTTGACAATGATTTAAGTTTGGTTGAGTGAATTTGGGTTAAAGTCCTGGTCGGGGACTGGGCATGAAACCCTGGTGAGTGAAGCCAGGTCCTAGCTTGTGAAGCTAGGTTGAAATCCCGGTGAGTGAAGTCGGGTCTTGGTGAGTGAAGCCAGGTGATGGAAATCCCGGTGAGTGAAGACGGGTCCTGGTGAGTGAAGCCAGGTGATTGGAAATCCCGGTGAGTGAAGCTGGGTCCTGGTGAGTGAAGCCAGGTGATTGGAAATCCCGGTGAGTGAAGTCGGGTCCTGGTGAGTGAAGCCAGGTATTGGAAATCCCGGTGAGTGAAGCCGTGTCCTGGTGAGTGAAGCCAGGTGTTGGAAATCCCGGTGAGTGAAGCCGGGTCCTGGTGAGTGAAGCCAGGTGGTGAAAAGTCCTAATTCGGAAGGTTGGGTGAAAAGTCCTAGCTTGGAGGGCTAGGTGAAAAGTCCTAACTTGGAGGGATAGGCGAAAAGTCCCAACTGGAGGGTTAGGTGAAAAATCCTAGCTTGGAGGGCTAGGTTGGATGAAGTTCTAACTCGGAAGGGTTGGGTGAAATGTCCTAGCTTGGAGGGCTAGGTGAAAAGTCCTAACTTGGAGGGTTAGGTGCAAATTCCCAACTTGGAGAGTTAGATTGAAAAATCCTTAGCTTGGAGGGCTAAGGTGAATGAAATCCTAGCTTGGAAGGCTAGGTCTGCGTCCCTGGATCGGTCGGGTGACCGATCAGGGAGTTGGCACGCTGCTCCTTCGTGGATCGGTCTGGTGACCGATCCAGCGATGTCTGATCGGTCTGGTGAACGATCAGGGAGTGTGTGTTTCACTCACTGCACAGCTCCGGATCGGTCTGGTGACCGATCAGGGAGCGAACAGTGAGTTGAGTTCCCTTGCTAATCAGGTCCAGAACGGTCCGGTGACCGATCAGAGACTTAGGATTTGATTAAAGAATCACTGTTTACTCAAGCCTGATTGGTCTGGTGACTGATCAGGATGGAGCCTGATTGGTCTGGTGACCGATCAGGCAGGAGCCTGATTGGTCTGGTGACCGATCAGGCGCAGCTAGGATTTGATTAAAGTTTCAGCCTGATTGGTCTGGTGACCGATCAGGAGTATGCAGAAGACTGTGGATCGGTCTGGTGACCGATCAGGGTCCTTCCTGATCGGTCTGGTGACCGATCAGGCGTAGAACTTTAATTCAAATATGCTGTCAGAAGTCTGTTTTCATTGCCGATTCTCTGCTACTTGCTGATTTCTTTTTGATATGCATTGCTAAGCCTCTGTTGGAGTGTGCAGGTGATAGCAGGTGATTCAAACACTCAAGGAGGGTCAATGGGAGGCTTTCCTTGGAACAGGTTTGGATCTATTGTGTTTTCAGGTCTCAACGGCGTCTGGCGCATCTGGCAACTGACGAAGGCGCGGCTGGCAACTGACGGAGGCTCAGCTGGAGGAGTGTCCAGTGGACTGAGTGCTCAGAGAGGTCAGTGGGTCAGGTTGTGAGTCAGTGGTGCTGATGGAGCTGGCGACGTTGAGCAGGAGCTTAAGTGGCGAAGCTGGAAGCAGAGGGGAACAAGACAGAAAACTGGGAGAAGTTTGGCTAGGCTATGTTCGTGCTCTCTGTTGCTTTGTGCTTAAGCTTTCTTGTACATCTTTGTGAGCTTGTCTTCTCGAGTGTCTCGTGAGCTTAAGTTTGTATGCATCTGTGAGACAGCTTGTGGAGAGGTTTCTCCACCGAGAAGGAGGCTGCTACTATCCGGAGTTCACCGGGGCTTGATCTGCCGACGATCAAGGGATCACCCACCTCATGGGCACGCCAAGGAGTAGGGGCAAGTTATCCCCGAACCTTGTATATCGCTGTGTTAGCGTTGGTTTGATGCCTTTCTCTGTTTTACTCTTCCTGTTGCATTTTGTTTCGCTGCTACTAATCTGATCACAGGAAGAAAATTTTAAAAGAGGGGGCGATTTGAGTGTCTGGCTATATTCACCCCCCCTCTATAGCCATCTCGTTTCCAACAGTTTCGTGAATAGCTTATTGAAAGACAGTCAAGCATTCAAATTGACCTGCTTCACACAAGCAAATCAAGGATTTAGATTGGCACATCATTGATCACAAAATTTAATGCTCTACTCTGCAATGAGACTTGAAGTTCGGTTCCCTAGCTAAGCTATCTTCATGAACATCGATGACTGTAAGTATGTTTTCTCTCTCAAAAAATTGAGTTGATGATTCCTGAATGCTATAAAGCTTAGCTTATGATAAAGGAAGTTTGTTGGCATCCAAGTATTTGACTTTAATTATGTTGGCAAAAAGGCGATTCGCTTGTTCTCAGTGCCCCCGTTAACCCGTCCCAGGGCCAACACGGAGGAGGTAAATCACGGGGGCTACTAGTCCGGATGTTGTGGCTAGTGCGTGGGGAGGATGGACATATTGACTTTGCAAAGTTTTGACCCCCATACCTCATGCTGGCAACACCCATATCATCAGTCTATCCCATGGGGACTTGTATTTGACTTTAATTAGACATTTTGTTTAGTTGTTAAAATTATAACGGTAATTTACCAAAGGGGCGTACCTAAGAATTCGAAATTATCAATTCGCGTACCATGATTTCTATTTTACCAAAGGGCGCAACCCTTTAAGTGAACTTCCTATTATACCCCTCCCGCCACAAAATACCTTTTTCGATTCATATTTTCGAGACTTCTGAACCACTTTTGCAGTAAAATATTAATTTGTGGTTCGGATGGCCAGGTAGTGGAAATTTTCTAAGCATATATATATATATTACTACCTTGCACAAGTCAAATCATCACGAGGGTATGTATATATTTCGACCTTGCCCAACTCAATTCATCACCAAGGCAGCTGAGGAAGATAGGTGTTGAAGGAGAAAAAGGAAGCAACAGATTGGTAACAAATACAAATAGTAATGTACGTATGATTGTCATCTTTGATATGGTATCAGACCTAGTTTTATACTTATCAACTCTTTCTACAATTTTTATGTTTGGAGGAGTCTAAGGGTGATATGCATTACATAATGAGGGCTCTCTGAAATTTGTTAATGTTAAGATAAATAAATGTTTGAATTGGAGCTAGGGGTGATATCTTACCATATCAGGCCCTAGGAGGGCTTGAAATTAAAGGATTTCAGTCCCTGGGAGTGCATGATATCATTAGATTTCAGGCCCTAGGAGGGACAGAAATATGTTGTTTTCAGGCACTGGGAGGGCCTGAAATAAAAGGAATTCAGGTCCTCCCAGGGCCTGAAATGAAAAGATTTCAGGCCCTTCCAGGGGCTGAAATCATTGGATTTGAGGGCCTGAATAAAAGGATTTCAGGCCCTCCAAGGGCCTGAAATATACTGATTTCAGGCCCTGTGAGGGCCTGAAATCAAAAGATTTTAGGCCCTTGTAGGGCCTGAAATATAATGATTTCAGGCCCTGTGAGGGCTTGAAATCAAAATATTTCAGGCCCTGTGAGGGCCTGAAATCAAAATATTTCAGGCCCTGTGAGGGCTTGAAATCAAAATATTTCAGGCCCTCAGGCCTTCTTAGATCCTTGATTATGATTTTCAAAGTTTGCAAAATGTAATTGTAATTTATTTTTCAGGGATGATAATATTGTTAACGAAATTCTATCCGAGATATGGAATACTGTTGATGATAATGCTGTAACGGGGAATGGATCAGAAATTACAAGGAATTTACAATTGATCTAAATGAAGAAGCAACTAATCTAGAAGGTGAGGGTTTGAATTCTTCTACAAGAGTTGTTGAATTCTTTGAGCCAACCTGGAGTGGGGAGGAAGGAATTGAAATCCGGAATGCAGATGAATTAGAACCCATTACAATTGTACTAGAATTCTGAGCCGATGATATGCAGATTGAGCAATATGAATTCCCCCCAGATCAGTACAGTGACTTAGAGGAGGAGTTTCCATTAGCTGAAGATCCTTATATTTTGAATTCTCGATTACTTGCTGGGTCAATTGGAGAGGTAGAGGCAAGAGATGGGCATGAATTTTTTGTGGGGCAGATATTTTCATCTACAGAAGAATTCAAGGATGCACTTGTCAAACATGTCATGGTTAAGCATATGAGATATAACCTAGTTGACACCCGAAAAAATAGAGTTAAAGCAGTGTGCTTCAACCAACCATGTATATGGAGAGTAGTAGCAAGGGAGGAAGTAGAGTTCACTGTTACAAAATATATAAAGGAACACCAATGTGCAACAGTTAGGGAAAGTGTTGATCATCATGCATGCTCTTCATCATTTGTTGCTTCTTTTGTTGAAGAGCAATTTCTTCATAATGAACAATACAAACCAACTATGATTATATCAGATATTAAAGCTAGATTTGGAGTGACCATATCATACAGAAAAGCATACATAGCTAGGGAGAAAGCATTGAAAAAGGTTGTTGGAGATTATGATGAGGCTTACAGAGATCTTCCACAATATCTGCGTGAGTTAATAGCTAGAGATCATGAAACGTATGTGTCACTATGCAGGAATGGTGACAATCAGTTCCAGCGGTGTTTTTGGGCTTTTGGTGCTTGCCGAAGGGTGTTCAGGTCTTATTTGCGTAGACTTATCGGAATTGATGCCACACACCTAAGAGGAAAGTATCCGGGAATAATGTTGATTGCAACGACGATTGATGGTAATGACAATGTTCTCCCAGTTGCCTTCGCAATAGCTGAAGTTGAATGTGGGTCTGCATGGGAGTAGTTTTTGGAGCATACAAAGAGGTTCTTTACTGTCGATGATCACTCAATCACCATAGTATCAGATAGACATCGAGGCATTATATCAGCAGTTAGAAAAGTCTACACAAACGCGCATCATGCCTTTTGTTGCCACCACATGTGTTGTAATATGGTAAGTGATACTGAAAGTAGAGCTGCTGTAGGTTTGTTTTGGGCAGCAGCACGAGGTAACACAACACTCCAATATGATATGATAATGCAGACAATGCTTGAAAAACATCTAGTTGCCCATAAGTGGCTTCAAAACATTGACCCTAAAAGGTGGGCAAATGCACATTTTACAGGGAGAAGGTACAGAATGCTTACCACGAATTGTGTGGAGAGCTTAAATGCTTTGTTCAAGTCTACACGTGAGCTTCCCATAAACAGGTTAATTGATAATACAAGAAGAAAAGTTGCTCAATGACTCTATAACCGTAGAGAGGAAGTCTCCAAATGGCATGTTGCTTTGACACCTTATGGTACAAAAGAAATGGATTCAAGGAGAGAGAAAGCAAGAGCTTATAAGGTTCTCTCTTACTCTCAATCAGAAATGGAAGTAGAAACATGGGGCACTTCATACATTGTTGATTTGGAAAAAAAAATTGTGTTATTGTGGGGAGTTTTAAATTTCAGGACTTCCTTGCTCACATGCTATTGCCGTAATCATTCATAGGAACATGGATACACTCCCATATTGTGAGCATTATTTTTATTCTGAAACTTGGAAGTGGGTTTACATGGATCGTATTTTCCCTTGTAGAAGCAAGCAGTTTTGGCCTACCGGAGTAAACGACATTACAGTTCTATGTCCCCGTAGCCTTGTGTAGCCTGGTAGACGAAAGAAGGCACGGATAGAGTCCAGACACAATGGCAAGATGAAACTAAAATGCAACCGGTGCAAACAACTTGGTCAAAAAAAAGGACATGTAGAATGCCGCCAGCCCCAAGGTCTTGAGTTAATTGGTATATGTAGTGGCCCAATATTCTGATTGAAGTGGATATTTTTTATGGAGGAGAACTGAATGTATATTTTTTTGTATATTGTAGAGCCATAGTATTGTCAAAAAAGTAGTTGTTGTTAATGTTGTGACATGAAGAAGTATTTCAATATTATGATACATTTTTTCTTGTGTAATTTAATGTAAGCATAAAAGAGCAGGTGTGAAGTCCTCTGATTTTTAAACCCACAATAATGTTATTTCAGGTCTTGAAGTCCTGAAGTCCTATGGTTTATGAATATCTGTCATTTGAGGCCCTCTGTTTGTTTGCTTTGTTGATTCATGGTTCTGTGCCAACTAATACTATATTAACACGTAATTGATAATCATTAGGACTATGTTTGAAGACCAAAAATACCATCTCCTAGCTAGCTAAACTCTAACTACTGGTAATGAGTTTTGAGAAATCAAAAAATCATAGGTCCATGAAACAAACCTCCTACTATGCCAAATTCTGAAAATATGAGGTAATGATGTGGATGGAATTAAATTGTGGTATGCAATGTCTATTTGGTACTCTCCTTCTTGTTTCATATTAAAAATATTTTCACAACATGTATATTTATATAAAATATTTAATCAATCTTTTATTGAATTATTTGAAATCTGAAATGAGATTATTATTTCAGGCCCTGCGTGGGCCTGAACATTATTGTTTCAAGCCCAGCTTGGGCCTGAAATGAGAATATTTCAGGCCCACGCTGGGCCTGAATGTGATTATTTCAAGCCCACTCTGGGCCTGAAATAATATCATTCAGGCCTAGCTTGGGCCTGAAATAATATCATTTCAGGCCCAGCTTGGGCATCAAATAATCTCATTTCAGGCCCAGGCTGGGATGTGAATTCAAATTAGGGTAGAGGAAAAGTAAGGTTCAATATTACTTATAGTATCGACAAGAGGACAGATTATAGATTAGAGATTACACAATAACAATGATCGAAATCAATGCTCCATTGGAGTATCAAAATGGTTTACATACATTATAACTACAAACATATATTGTTTGTCATTACACTTACATTATACAACTGAATCATTTTGTTTCAGGCCCTGAGTGGGTTTCCTAAAATGCTTTTGTTTCAGGCCCACCTTGGTCCTGAATTCAAATGATTCCAGCAAAAGCAAGGTTCGATATTACTGATGGGTTCGACAACAATTACAGATTACAGATTATATATGAGACAAAAACAATGATCCAAAGCAAAGTTTCATTGATATGAAAAGGAGTACATAGATTGTATAATTACAAATATACAATGTTTGTCATCACAATTACATATGCATAGTATCAACAAAAACAATATTTACAGATTTAGCTTCCAACACTTGTCTCTCATTATTTTATATCCCACCTGAAATCGATAATTTTTCATTTGCTTTTGGCTAAAATCTGTAGATCTTTGAAAAACCAGACTTTCAGCATATCGCATCATGAAAAAAGCACAATCCAACCTGAAAAACCAATATTCACATTATTGTCATCAAAAACCCAACCTTGAAATCAATTGTTATTTTTAACAAAAATAAACATCCTCTTACGATCTGCTTTGGGTGGGTCCTTCTACAATAATTTTATTAAACTCTGTCCCAGCTATGGAAGACAATCCTTAATTCCATATCTTGTAATATGACCAATTCAAATTTTTGAAAAACGCCACCTACACTGATATTACATTAGTAACAATTATATTGGTGTCCAAACCTTTTGTTGAGGTATATATATGAAATAGAAAACTTACAGTTTTTTCAAATTTGACAGTGTACCCTTCTGTGGCGCCGAGAGAATTATAATGATGGATACTACCTTCCTCGAGGTCAATAATCATTAGATGCCAATGATCATCTGCATTATTTAGAGGACAGATGATATATCTAATTGGCTTATCCGTATCAGTAACAATAGTTTGTTCAAATGCCTGAGTGTGAATCACCTCAAAAAGTTCCTATGTTTATTAAACAAGGAAGTGTCAGTGGACTAAATCATAGAAAAAAATAACAAAATAAGTAGCTAATTTACTTACATCAAACCCCACCCCACAGAATATGGAGGGGTGGTATGGTGAGTTACACGCTTTTGCTTCATTTGCAAGAATTGTCCAGTATGTATTTATGCAATCCCCGGTGGTGTAGTCATTCCAATCAAATATTGTCAAAATATGATTGCATATCTAATGTAAAGGTCCCCTTGGACCAAACTGGAATCAACTCATACCTACATGCAAATAAGATAAGCAACTTAATAACAATGTGAATGATTAAATTTTATTAATGAATCTCAATAATCATCATTATTTTATAATATTTTTTCAAACGCAATAGCAACTAACTCACTTTAATTTACTAAGCTTTAATAATATTTCAGCAATCTCTGCATCTTTATTCTTCTTAAAAAATGCCCTGGAATTCTTCAAGACTTTGCTTTTCACCTTTTGAAATTCTTTTGCTTTAGCTTTTTGGTGTTCAGATATGTTTGTTTGGGTGGAGGTCACAGATTTTGTTGTTTGCATTGTAGTATCTGACATTGATGGGGCAGGAGCCTTGTCATCTTCATCTTCATCCTCATCCTCATCCTGAACAACTTGTTTACCCTTGCCTTTGGCCTGGTAGTCTTGTCTGACCTGAGTTATTTTCCTTTTTTTAGCAAGTGGCTCACCTTCATCTGACCCTTTGCTTTGCAATTGTTCATGCAGCTGTTTGATTTTTTAGTTAGACTGAAGTATGATCGACTCTCTTACAGCTACCCTTTTATCATTTTGCTCTTCTTGTTCTTTAAGTTGCGAATCTTTGTCACCAATTATTTTATCCTTTTCAACAATGATGCCATCTTTTTATTTCAGTTGGGACTCATTCTCTGCAATTATTGTTTCTTTCTGAGCAATAATTTGATCCTTGGCACTTATGGCTGTTGCCGTCTCACTTTTGATTTCCTCCAAACTTTTGAGTGCTATATTTAATTGTTGCTGTAAGGTCTCAATTTGTTCTTGTTTTTGTATACATATATTGCAGGTTTCCATTTGTAAGGCCTGTAGCCTTCCTTGTGCTGCCTGGCTTCCTTCTGGTGCCTGCTGTAATACCTCACAGTGTACCTCAAGTGGTTGAGTTGGAGGAGAGTAGTTAGGTATCAAATCATGCTCTATATCAAAAGGAATTAAATCAACAATAATTAAATGTGTGGCCACACGGTCTATCATCCTTTTATACTCTCAACATGGGCTTTAGGCCAAGTCCAGCGAAGTATTCTTGGCAATCTATGAGGATGTTCAGGAGCAGTAATACTAATATGTTCAGTAACCCATACCCGCAACATCATTATAATCAGTAAATAATATCCATCAACAAATTATATGAGCAGGTATATGTCCTCTAACTTACAGCCAAAATATTTGAAAATCCCTTGAGCAAGGGAGCCTTGGTCGGTTGGGTTGAATCACCTACATGTGTTCTATGCCTCAATGTCACCTCCTTTCCAATGGCTCCCAATTGAGGAGCCATGAAATTGTACACGACATTGCACCAATTATAGTTTGGTAGATTGTCAAAATCATCTACGCAATCAATAAGTGACAGGGCAGGAATGACAAGTATGCTGCTAGTACCACAAAATAACACTGTATAAAAAAAATAGAGTATATACAACTGACAGTACAGCTTATCATTAGATGTAGACTTTATTAGCAGTTTCTCTAAATGGCGTGCAGAACAACTGGAATATTCAAAATACTCCTTGTACAGTGGGCTAGAGGCCTCATTCAATTCAAGTTGGACTATCTCTCCATGGTCAGGTAGCCCTAGAATAAGTGATATATCAACCTTTGTGAAATTGAGTTTTTGCCCATGGAATACAAAGCTCTGTTCTTCTTCATCCCAATTATCAAACATGTTCTGAACCTGGGGTCTTAGATAAGAAGTAGTAGGAAGGTCGAGGACCCAAGAAAAGGGTGTTTCTCGAAACAACTGTTCTTGTGCTGGTGTGGGTGGAACAGAATCAATAAAATTTTTGAAATGGCAAAGGCTACTTTTCTAGTTCATTCGTTTACTTCGACCTCTGTTGGAAAAACTTATATAATCGGTAGGCAGTTTGAGTTTTCATTGTGTCAGTTGTTTTTTCGCATGACTTCCCCCAGGGACTTGCTGTTTCTTTGATTTGGTGGGAGCAGCTTTCTTTGAAGAGGTTCTTTTTTTACCCATACCGAACTTAGCAACCATCAAACAAAAAATTATTTGACACAAACAAAAATGACACTTAGAAATTGTTCATAAAAGGGCCTCCTAAAATTCAATCGTTTACTGAAAACTATTGCTAACCCTAGGTGAAAAGCAAGAACTAAAATGACAAACTACAATTTAGGGTACATACAATTCGACAAGTCCGATGACGAGGATGTCGACCACAACTACTCTAATGAAGACAAGCCCGCTACCTTGGAATCGCAACAAATCTTGAGCTAGAAGACGATTGCTTAGCACTAGGCTCCTAGGGACGCTATAAAGCTGAGTGACTGCTGGGCCTGATATAAAAGGATTTTAGGCCCTAGGCGGGCCTTTTTTCTTTATATGTATTATAAATATAATTTAGGTTATATATATTTTTATTTCTAAAACTAAAACTAAATTGGTTATATATCATATATATTTCTGATTTATGATGTGCATTTTATTGTTTATGTATATATATTTAATTTTCAAGGCTCTAAAATTCACATATTGATGAACGTCGTTGGGTCTGAAATAAGAGTTATTCAGGCCCACAGTGGGCCTGAATATCTCTGATTTCAGGCCCTGGGCCTGATATATCAGATATTTAGGCCCACCAATGAATGAAATTTTTATTTGCTATCTTAAAAAAAATTATTATTTATTTATCATGAATTATTATATAATTAGGTATATCAGTGGGTAAGGTGTCCAAACCTCTAATCTTGCTGTATCACCAATGCTATAGGAGTAGTTTAGGTATATCAGTGAGTTTTAAGCAAAACTCACTGATGGACCTACCATATCTGGAATTCTGAAAACTCTATATCAATAGACAGGGTTGAGCTAGGAGATGATATTTTTCATGTCCAAACCTCTAATCTTGCATGTCACCAAGCTATAGGAGTAGTTTAGGTTATCAGTGAGTTTTGAGCAAAACTCAGAATAAAGGTAGGTAGCTCACCGCTGAGTCAAAATCATGCTTATATTTACGGCCACTAGCAAGAGAATTTAAATGAATGAAAGTCATTGCTTCTGTATCCACCGCCAACAAGTGAAAGTGTGTATTATCACTGCACAAAGGTATTAAAATATATCTAAACCCTTGTTCTATCATATCCGTCTTCATCACTTGTTGCATGGAAAACTTTCTTGAC